>CAOLHI010001784.1:0-330469 GCA_948474755.1 Ctenosaura bakeri
AGCTGCAAAGGGCACTTGCCTGTGTGGAGCAGCATGTGCCGAATGAGGACCCTCTTGTGCGCAGTGGCAAAGTTGCATTCCATGCACTTGTGTATCTTTTCACTGGCATGCATCTTGCCAACGTGGTCATGGAATTCTACTGAGTTGAATGTGGCAAAAGGGCAGAAGCTGCACTTGAGCTGTTCGTTTCCTGGGTGGCCTTGCTTCTTATGCTTGCGGAAGACATGCTTATTGGAACAAATAAAATCGCACTGCTGGCAATGGAACGCATAGTGTGTCTTACGATGCACTTCCATGATCTCTGCAGTGGGGAAGAGCAGGGAGCAGGCATAGTACTTGCATGCCACAGCTTTAATGCCATGAACCTCCCTGACATGCCGCAGGAACTCCTTACGGTCCTGAGTGTAGTAGCTGCAGCCAATCTGGAAGCAGCTCAGTTGCTTGGGCTCTGCTTTGTGAGTCTTCAGATGCTCCTTGAGGGCATGGCTCAGCTTAAATGTTTCCTTGCACACAGGGCAGGAATAAACATCTGAATAGAAGTTGGAGATATTCTCATGCATGCTGGCCATGTGACGGTTGAGGGCATTCCTCTCCACAGAGCTGTAGGAGCAAAGGGGGCAGTGATGGGCCTTCTCTCCAGTCTCACGCATCATGTGGATCTTTAGCTTGCTCTTGCTAGTGAAGAATTTCTGACAGTTTGGGCATTGCAGCCTTGGGTCAGGGAAGTGCAGATGAAGATGCTCCATCAGGTGAGTCCGCTTCTTAAAGCAACGCTTGCACTCTGGACACATGTGGGTCTTGAACAAGCATTTGGGATCCTCAGTCACATCTCCTACAACGAGAAAAAAAATAAACCCCTCAGGCTCATTCTGGAGCAAAGAAAAGAAGGCCCTTGGAAATATACCATAAATCAATTTTGTCCATTTCTCATCTCAAGAGAATAATCAATACTCCAACTTGCAATCTTTTCCCATCCATACTAATAAAAGAATAGGTGTGTTATGTCTATCTCCATCCGGGATAGCTCCAAAATGCTGAAACCTAGACACCTGATTCCTGACATGCACACTAAAAATACTGGGGGGTATGCATCTCTGGGGTATTTCTTCTCCATAAAGGATTAATGGATTTTGCTTAATTAAAATCTGTATGTTTCAATGGAATATTTAGATACTAGATGACTCCAAGAGTTCCTAAAGTCAAGGCTTCTTTCTTCACAAAACGTCTAGACCACTGGTTCTTAAACTTTGGTCCTCCTGATATTTTGGACTTTGATTCCCAAAGTGCCAGAGAATGTGGCCAATGGTGAAGCATTCCAGAAGCTGAAGTCTAAAACGTCTGGAGGATCAAGGATTGAAAATCACTGCTCTAGAAAATTCTACTTCCTGCTTCCTCCTGAAGAGCCTAGAACTCTTCCAAGAACTCTCCTGCCTGGTTGCATTCCTTTCAAAGAGGCATCAGAAAATCTACAGCCCTCAAACAAATGAAAGTCTCCACCTTTGAGCAGCTGGATCTGAGAGACCTTTGTTAACTCAGAAGATACTTTCTTGCCAAAGTTCTCCTGTCCCTCTTCTTCCTCCTCCTCCTCTTCTTCGTCCCTCTCTTCTTCTTCTAGTATTTCATCTCCTTCATTCCCAGGACTGTCTTCTTTGGCCAATGTTCCCATGTCTTCAGGATGCACATCACTGTGAGCAGCATGCGCTCCCAAGCTAGTCTCCATTTCTGTCACTTCCCAATCACTCTGAGTTTTGAGGGAATTCTCTGCCTTCTGAATCACCTCTGCCCTTCCTTGAAAATAAAAAGCAAAATATAAACCATAAGCTCATAGGCTCACAGAGCAAAATTGAGAAAAGCTAGGGATAAAAGGCAAATAACGGAAACTCAGGACACTTCTAGGCAAGACTGCTTTTGGCTCTGTCATCTCCCTCATTCACAAAAATAAAAATAAATCAACTGGAATCCAAAGCTGTCCATGATTCCTCACCATGTCTTCCATCATTTGTTTTCATAAAAGAAAATCTGTTAAGCAGTTAAAGACAGAATAGGTGAACAACGTATTCTGGATGGTAGTAGGAAGGGATCTCCAGGTGGAAATACCTTTAAAGACTCTTTTCAGGCAGTTCCACATGGAGGCTTCCTGCTACTACAAAATCAGGCAAAAGAAACTAGAACAGGATCCAGAAAAAGCATTTAGAGCTAGACCAAGTAGAAATTGGGCCCTTTTGTCTGACAGTGGGAAGATTTAACTTTAGATAGCATGGTATAGTGGCTTGAGTGTTGGACTACAACCCTTGAGCCCAGAGTTCAATTGCCCACTGTCTCATAGTAACCTACTGGATGTTCTTGGGCATATCACGCACTCTTAGCCCCAGAAAACTCCATGATAGGTTTGTCTTAGGGCTGCCTGAATGCACATAACAACAATAAAAAGTAGTAGTTTTCTAACACAAACAACTGCTCCACTGGAACTGCACTCAAACCTTCTCATCTGCTTCAAATCCTGTTTACTACCACTGTTCTTATTCCTCTACCACCTTACTATGCTATAGTTTATACTGTAACTCTTCCTCTCCTATGGTTACTGTCTTTCACTGAAGCTGCAACTCACAAAACATTTTATTTTTTCAAAAATATTTTAGGCTTCCTTTAAGACGCTAACCCTCTCAAGCTCTTGCATACTAAAAACCAAAAACATAACTAAATACAGTCCTCTCTCCACATCCATGGCTTTGACCTTCATGAATCTGATTACAGTATTTGTGAGGCATACACATGCCTCCCCACCACTATCCTCTTCCATTCCCTTGCCTTTTGCCCAGGCACAGAGAAATGGTGGGGGGAAGGCGGCACACACCTTCCTTCTCTTTGTGTGGTGCCCCTCGCTCATTCCCTTGCTTTTTGCCTGGGTGCGAAGAATGTGCACTGAGGCAAAAAGCAAGGAAATGGGGGAGGCATATGCACTTCCCTCCATTCCCTTGTCCTTTGCTTGGGCATGGAGAAGGCAGGCACATACACTGGGACAAAAGGAATGGGAAGGGGGAACCCTGGAAGGGAATGGGTGGGAAAGCATGGGGGGAATTATTTGCAGTTTTTCCACATTCACAAGGTTTCTGCACCCAAAACCCTTACAAAAATGGAGGGGCCGCTGCAGGTTTAAAAATGAGGATGTCAAAAAAAAATCAGCCTCAATTTTGTGTGTTCCTCTAAGTTCCACCAACATTGTTATCATATCCTTTTGGAGTATTTCTTCTTGCCGTGCAGAAATCTGCACATATCTTTCATAGAAATTCTTCCTAATGTATATACAATTTTGTATACATCCTCCTCACTGAAAGAGTGTGTTTCTTCATATTTTTCAACTGTATGAATTTTAGATGCATGTCTGATTTTGTGTGTACTTTATTTCTTTGGAATGTGCTGCGAGCTTCACCAAATGTGCAAATTTCTGCAGCAAGATCATAAGTCTCAGAAGATGGCAAATGAACGCTTTCATCAATAATTTCAATGCCAACAAACTAATTAAGAAGGCCCCTACGATCCAAATACTTAGGGCATTTGTTGACTGATGCTACTCCACAAGGATCCCAACTCTGTCATGCTCCACCTCAAAGCATGTTCTCTCTAGTACCTGAGCTCAGAAGGAGATGGTCAGTCAGTTCCCTTCCCACTGCAGCAGTGAAGCTGTGTTCGGCACTCCCAGAATCTGCTCTCATTTCCAGCACTGCAGTGGCTGCCTCTCCCTGCTGTGTGGTCTCCTGCAGGTGGCTGTGTCTGTGCAGCCCAAACTGCTTGGTGTTAGCACTGACAAAGTCACAACGACCACAGTGGAATGGAAAGTGGCTCCTGCGATGAAACTCCATGTCCTCTCGATTTTGGAACAGGATGGGACAACCACGATAGGTACAGGCAACTGGAGAGACCTGATGGATGTGCCGCAGGTGTCCCCGGAGCTGCTTACGATCCTCTGAGCGGAAGTGACAGTCTTCCACAGGACAGACTTGAGCACCCTGGGATTTGTTGTGATCCTTAAAATGTTCCTTCAGTTCAGCAGGCAGAACAAACTCCACCTGGCAAACAGGGCACAGGAGGGGCTCAGAACAATGTTCTAGGTCCTGCCTGCTACCATCCAGCAGGTTCTGCGTCGGGGTCTGGGGGACAGTTGGTTGCTCTCCAGCAACAGCAAGGTCCTGGCTCGTGAGGGCCAGTGGTAACCCTTGGAGCTGAGGGATGCTTGCAAGTTGTCTTCTGGAAATCTCAACACACTGATGCTGGGAAAGCAGACTGGGATCAGAGAAGCTCTGCCCACACCGTTCACAGAAATACAGCTCCACAACTTTAACCAAGACTTCTGCAAGAAAAAGGTGGGATTTAAAAAAAAAAAATAAAGACCACGATTTAACAATCCAGAAAACAAAAAGGGCCTCATGCACCTAGCTCACCATGCCAAATCCAGTCAAAGGTGGAAGTTACTAAAATGTTTACAGAAATGTTCTTCAGTGCTCCATCTGTACTATCTGAACGCAACGGTAACGTCGGAAAGTACCCCTTAAGAAGTGGATCAGAACGTGGTATGTGAAAACCTACTATCTTCTAGTATAGGAGTACCTAATAACACAGGTTAGAGGAAACAACCCCCCACTGCAGGAGGTGCCTAGAACCATACCCAATTTTCCTCACAGAGAAAGACAATCTGTTCTGATTGAGAGTGCAGTGGGAGGACCAGGATTTAACATAAAAAAATGCTTGCTAGTCACTCCCAGGAGTCACTCATCTTTTACACTGTAAGTGTACAAACTGCAGCCCCAAGGCTGCATATAACCCCTGCAAGCATATTTTGGTGGTGCACTGGTTTTACAAACAACACTTTCATGCTGAAACAAGGCTTATGATCCCTGTACCCTCAGTGCAAAAATGTGTTGCTTAAGAAACTACAAGTGATTTTTTTAACCACTTCTGCTTGCTTCCATGCTTCCAAATTTTGGTTGCCCATATTTGGGAGTACACCTAGGAGCATAATCTGGTGGAGTGAAATTGCCAAAGCTGCCCACCTCAAGTTACATCTTGCCTCCTGAGCTCCTTCACCAACCCATTGCCACAAATTTCTCTTTTGTAGCTTGCAACATCTACCCTCACTTCCCACATGCTACAATCATGTCAATATCTCCTCGGCACTCCCATCTGCCGCACCATCCACTCCAGCTATACTACTAAGAAAATGGTAACACAGGCTGAGGTCAAGGCACACAAGATTGGCCAAAGCTCAGTCAGCTTCATCATCTGTCCCAAGTTCACCACCCAGTCTCCCTGCCATCACATAAAGGGGCAGAAGAAAAGGCTGGACAAAACTGCTGTTTCCAGCTAACAGATTTAAAAGGTTCAAGTGCAGTAAGACCAGGCTATTCTTTAGGAAGTTTCTCTGCCTTTCATGCTATGTTCAAAGATCCAAAACAAGTCCTCAGCTGCTCTTGATTTACAGTGTAAAAACCACAAAGGCACAACAAATACACATTTTTCAAAGAGCTTGCAGCTGCAGAGTGGTTAATTCCTGTATAAGTATGATGGCCTCACAAAAACATAACATACCTGTAGTATTGTCAGGGTTGCTGAGAGACATGGTGTCAGCCATGGCTTCTACAAAGATTTCAACACCAGCTGTTTCTGTGCCTACCACAGAAGCCTCTGTTAAGAGCAAGCTCTGTCCCACTGCTAAGTTCTCACTAGAGAGACCATGGCTGTCTTCATTTACAGCTGGGCCAGGTAGCAGCAGCTCCTGGCAAAGAGCATTCATCTTGTCTTCTCCCACAGGCACTGTTGCTACTGCTGCTCTGCTCACTGCTTATCACCGTGGTCTCGCATCATGACACAGAAAGGGACACAATTCCTGTGAAAAATAAAAGAAGGTGCTATCATTGCTTTTCTGAAGGGAAGGAAGCAAGGATTAAACTCAGAATTCTTCAGAAGAAATAGGCAGATGCTAAACTGGAAATACTTGATATTAACTGTTATTATGCAGCAGAATTAATGACCATGTTTGCCTGGCAAAAACATCAGTATGATAATGCTTAGCATGGGATGGGAAGCTTCAGAGCCTTCACCGATTTTGTGCCCTGGAGAAGCAGAGGGGAAATATATAACTTGTAAGTTTCACAACCAAAACAGTGGCTTTTATACTTCAGCTCTGAAATATTTTAAAACTAAATAAACAGGATGATTGAATGAGCTAGAGGGGGACAATTGTGAATTAACAGGAATAAAAAATGTCATTGAAAAAGAAGATATAATAGGGAGAATTAGTTTGATTTTACAAACCTAGTGTTTCACGTTGGGATATTGGATATCCTGACACGTTAGAAGAGATGCTCGATGGATATAGACACCAGTATATAGACAATATACCACATAATACAGGCTACTGTAAAACATACTTTACTACAGTGCAGGATAATACAGGCAATCAAGCTAAGACAGGCTGAGAAACTGACTCTGGGGTAGGCTGGTTATCTCCATGTGCTAAATCTGGCATGGGCAAAATGCAGCCAAAGGCTCCATGTGATCCTGCAGTCATTTCTGTGGCCCTCTGTTCCCCCCATCATTTTTTTTCAAAAAAGATTTTTGCTCCCAAATCCTCCAAAATGTCATCTAGAGACTGGATAGGACCTTAACACCATGTCTTGAGCCCCCTGGATCTCCCTAGGGATCAAAATAAAATTTTCCAATTTTTTAAAAATCATTTTTCTCAAAATGATCTGTAATACCCTCCAGGGACCCCAGAAGGCCCAAAAAACATGGAATGAATGCCTCCATGTCCCCTAAAGGATGTTTGGAGGGATTGAGGGGATTTTTTTTTTATTTTCATTTTCTTGTTTGCGGGAGTGGGTGCAGTAGGAGGATGTAGCTCTCAAGGTTTCTTGGTCAGGCTACTAATGCAGCTAGCTAGACTCCCATAGTAGCCCACCCCTGAGCTAAAGGTTAAGAAAACACACGGATGTGATGAAATGTTATCCAAAGAAAAGAAGAGTGGAAGTTTTAAATCTAGGTGAGATGAGGTAATGAATCTTTGACTGGACTCGACCGATCTGTAGGGACTTACTGGGATATTTATAGTCCATTCTTACGTAGACTTATATAGAAGTAATTTCTCTTATGCTCAGTGAGCATTATTCACACCTTAAGTTTGTATAGGAGGTTTTGCTTGCCATTGGCTATTTCTACTGTCTAGCACAGCCTACTGGTCTTCCATTAGGTCAACTAGGTGCACCTCTACTCTTGCGAAGTTGTTCTGAATTCCAAAAACAAGAATTAGAAAATTCAAACACAGCAGCCAAGCAGAAGTTATCTATAGTGCCCATTACCTGAGTTTCTGTCTGTTAGAGTTTATATAAAGTATCTCAATCTGCTCTTTTTCCCCACACTGGAATACAGCACAATAATACTTTCCCTCTAACTCTTTCTGCATAGCATTACAACCCAAGTCATCAAATAGCTGAGATCATACTTCCAGAATTATTATTTTTTCCTAAAGCATAACATCAAAAAGCCTTAGTAGCTGTTTCACAAACACTGGAATCATCATTCAGTAATGCCCATTCCAAACAAGCCAGGATCAGAAGTTGTCAATTGTCACTTGAGTGTATACACCCAATGGATCCAGATTTAGCTGCTCTTAAGGACACCAGCACAACTCCTTACAGGCAGTAAAAACCAACAGATGCTATCTATGAATTTGGGTTTGCATTCTGAAAGGCCCAAGACTTTTTGGAAAAGTTACACAACAAATTAATATAAAGACCAAATGCAAAGTATGCAGACTCTATTACATTACTTTTACTATTAATACATAATATATATTAATATATTTCCAGGAAATATGAAGCACATTGTTCATTCACAGCTGCGCATCCCATCAGCTTCTATAAAGGAGGCGGCAGTGGACTTGTTTTCCACTGCTCCAGAGACTAGGACAAGGAGCAATGGATTCAAACTACAGTAAAAGAGATTCCATCTAAACATTAGGAAGAACTTCCTGACTGTAAGAGCTGCTTGGCAGTGGAATGTGCTGCCTCAGAGCATGGAGGAGTCTCCTTCCTTGGAGGTTTTTAAGCAGAGGCTGGATGGCCATCTGTTGGGAGTGCTCTGATAGGGTTCCTGCGTGGCAGGGGCTGGACTAGGTGGCCCCTGTGGTGTCTTCCAACTCTACGATTCTGCTACTCCTTCTCCCTTCCCACACCAAACTCTTTCTCCGAAACAGAGAATTCTTCCACGGATCCTCTCCTACATGCTTCTCAACACAAGCGAGTAGTGATTCCTTACAGGTAGCCCCAATTCCATATAAAGTACAGGTACAACACTCTAGCATCCGGGCCAAATGCTACAAAAAGGACAAGGAAGAACTTACACATTTAGCTTCCTCCTCTCCTCCTGGCGAGTTTCTTTTGCCCTCTTCTGGCCTCTGAGTACCAGCTGTGATCCATTCCTACCGGTTTCTGAAAGGAGAAAGACAGAGAAATGGGAAGAACCAACTTAACGGGAACCTTAAGCGGCAGAATGGCCGGCACGACGCGGTCAGGGCTCAGCCCTCCGGGGCCTCCGGGCCGCACCTGTGGTGGTCGCTCACCCCAAGGCTCCCCGTTGCAGCCCCTCCACGACAAGACCCCTCAGCCCAACAAGGGGACCCCGTGGCCCCGGGAGCAGCACAGGCGCCCCGCTCGCCTCCACCCACCGCCCGAAGTGCTCCTTCTTTAATCTTCCCCCGGACCCCGCTCCCCCCCGGACGCCCCCTGCCCTCTCCTCTGGCTCCCTCCCCCCCGACGCCCCAAGAAGGAACCTCCCCCCCTCCCCGCCCGCGCCCAAACTAGGGCTTGTTTTCTTCGCCCCCACTACCTCCCCTCCCTCACCCCTCCCCTCCCCTCCCCTCCCTCACCCCAACTCCGCTTACCATCTCACCAACTTCCCTCCGTCTCCCGCGCCGGCGCTCCGCAGCCGCCTCTTTCCCTCTCTGTGCCGCCCACTCCCCCCAGCCCGCGCCTGCTTCGCCTCCTCCTCCTCCTCCTCCTCAGCAACTCTATGGTAGAGGAAGACGGAGGGACGGCTCCTCCGTTCCGGAACGGCGAGCGGCACCACAGAGAGGAGTGAGCAGAGCGTCTCCCTGGCCTTGCCCTGAGAGGGCGGTGGGGCAACTTGTGGTCCTCCAGGGGCTTGGGCTGCGACTAGACTGTTATAGGGCTATTATTCCACTTTCTTTTTTTCTTTCTTGTTTGGAACAGTTTCTTTTCTTTTATTTATTAAAAAAAGAAAAATTAATGCATTACAAAACAAAATCATAGATCTAGATTAAGATTAAGAGGAGAAAAGAGCGGGGAGAAAGCAAACGGTTTGAGGTCGATAGAAAACATTTTGGAAAAGATTTGTCAGAGTGAAATATAGAGAATAGACGGATTGCAATAATACAAGTTAAGATAAGAGGAAAGAGTACTGTTAGGATAATGATTCCACTTTCAACATCCTATGGAATCCTGGGGTTTGCGGTTTAGGGAGGGGCCTTTGAGGATGTTGAAAGTGGGGTAATAGCACTATCACAGTCTAGTGGAGAAACAGCCCTCGCATCCCTCCTATGGGCTGAACCTGTCATGAGGTTTTCTTGGCACGATTTGTTCAGAATGGGCTCGACGTCACCTTCCTCTGAGACTGAAAGACTGTGACCTGCTCAAAGTCACCCACGTGGCTTTCTATGGCTGAGCCAGGATTCGAACCCTGGTCTCCTAGGCCATTTCTGCACTAGACTCTTATAGCGCTGTTATTCCACTTTCAACATCCTATGGAATCCTGGGGTTTGCAGTTTAGGGAGGGGCCTTTGAGGATGTTGAAAGTGGGGTAATAGCACTATAACAGTCCAGTGCAGAAACAGGCCTCGCATCCCTCGTATGGGTTGTGTTGGCTGCGGGCGAAAGGAGTCGCAGTCCAGCAACACCTGGAGCCCCGTACGCTGCCCATCCGTTGAAAGAAGTAGGGCAAGGAAAAATTACTTTTCTCATGAGTTCGGGGATTCTATGCTGGTGTGGCGTGTGTCAAATGGCTGCATACCTCACAGTTGTTCAAGAATGACAACCGCAGGAAGGAAGAAAAACTGACAGCACTACACGATGGAGCACTAGAAATCCCAACCTCTGGCTCCTTAACCTTCGTTGTTGTGTGCCTTCAGGTCATTTTTTACTTATGGCGATGATAAAATGAACCTGTCATGAGGTTTTCTTGGCACGATTTGTTCAGAATGGGCTTGACGTCGCCCTCCTCTGAGGCTGGAAGACTGTGACCTGCCCAAAGTCACCCACGTGGCTTTCTATGGCTGAGCCAGGATTCGAACCCTGGTCTCCTAGGCCATTTCTGCACTAGACTCTTATAGCGCTGTTATTCCACTTTCAACATCCTATGGAATGCAGTTTAGGGAGGGGCCTCAGAGGCAAACCCCAGGATTCCACAGGATGTTGAAAGTGGAATAATAGCACTACAACACTCTAGTGCAGAAATGGCCCAAGTTTCCTAGCCCAGCATTTTTAACCACCGCACCAAGCCGGCTGTCCTAACCCTGGGACGTATAATAGAGACGGAGCGACAGAGCGGAGCCTCCCTTTCTCTTACTTCCGGTACAAATCTGAGGCGGTTTCCCACTCCAGCTTCCCTTGCAAATTCCATGGGGCTGCCGAGGGCCGCCGCTCTGCGCCTCCACAGAGGGCGACGGCGGGTGGCGGGTTCCCATTTTTGAGGCCCGTTGGGACTGATTTGTCACCGTAAGCCTTTACCTCCTTGGGTATGATAGAGTAGTGCAGAGACGCTTCTTCCGGTCAGGTTAATAACCATAGAGACCAATGGGAGAGAGAGAGACGGAGTGAGGAGGTGAGCGGGGTCTTCCTAAGGCATGGAAAGCGGGGACCTCCGGGGACGTAACTACGCGAATCGTCTCAGCGGGGCTGGCAGGGGGCCGTTTACACGAGAGCGGCGTGACTTCGTAGAAAGAAGAGGAGGCGTGTCCAGGGGGGCTCTTTTCGAACTGGGTGCTAAGGAGGGCTCTTCTCTTTATTCCTTAATGTGGGAGACGAAATGGCTCACAACGAGAGACGGTAATGCTCAGTAAATCGAAGACCGAAGGGGAAATGGAAGCCCTCATGGCGGACTCAACCGAGGAAGCCACAGCTCCGAATCTGCAGGATTAATAACAGAAGGGGGTCTTGGGGGGGTCCCTCATTCGTAGAAAACTATACGTCGAAGCTGCCTTGTCAGGACACAGCCACAGCAGAGACGTCTTAGAAATCTCTGTAAAATTCTGGCCTGTATAGACATAGGTTGCTGGAACAGCCTACGCCTCATTCTGCAACGTACAAAAATAATGCATTGAAGCTGTTCAAGGATTGTATTTTCCTG
The DNA here is from genome assembly GCA_948474755.1 of Ctenosaura bakeri. Classification (NCBI taxonomy): domain Eukaryota; kingdom Metazoa; phylum Chordata; class Lepidosauria; order Squamata; family Iguanidae; genus Ctenosaura; species Ctenosaura bakeri. Next base: position 11,416 of record CAOLHI010001784.1, read on the forward strand.
AAATTCCCCTTTTAAAAAAGCTTACCTGTGGTGTGATATAAAAATTATAGTTTGGAGTAAGGACGGGACATAGAAGCGAATATATGTAAACAACCTGGAATAGTAGTAACCTTGCAGTTTTGAAAAGAATAAAGCCGGCATGCAAAACATTGCAGATTCTTGTATGTGCTTCAGGTTTAGGGGGAAACAGTGAGGGTGGTTTCCACTTCAGTTCCTCCCATTTCTAAGAGCTGTGAAAAAGACTGTGGGTTGTACTAGAAACAGATATTATATATGTATATGCAATGGCCAAGATAGGACATTCCCCAACATAGTGTTAAGAGTTCCACAGGCAGAACTCCACTATGGTTCCCCACTTACCATCTGCAGGAGCCCTGGTGGCACAGTGGTTAAAATGCCAGTACTGCAACCACAAGGTTGTGAGTTCGATCCTGCCCGGCTCCAAGGTTGACTCAGCCTTCCATCCTTTCCCAGGTCGGTAAAATGAGTACCCAGCTTGTTGAGGGCATGTATAGAAATGTTTCGAAATACATGCTATTTGTAAGTTGTTCACCGCCTCGATCCATATGGAGAGGCGGGATACAAATAAAAAAAAAATCTCCAATATACAAAAAATAATACATTGAAGCTGTTCAAGGATTATATTTTCCTGATTTTCCTTTCATTTAAAAAAAAAACTACATGTGCATATGCTATATAAGTTATTTTAAAAAAATAATAGCAGTTAAAAGTTTTTCTGTAATAACCTTCCTGAACCACTGTGGCTGGTGGAGAGCTAGGGGAGGATTGGAGAAATGTCAGACTATGAGTTGAGTTAAGAAGTTCTCATTGATTCAGTGGTTTTATTCTAATTTGAATCAACCATTAAATTTGGGTCCTTGTCACTGGTGCTTTAGCATCTCTTTGGAGAGCTGTGTCAGGATTTTCAACCTTTTGCTTAAGTTAACTGAAAGAAGCTAATGAAAAATTAGTTAATATATTGCCACCTTCGGATTAAGTAGTCACGAGAACAAGATATTTGCTACCATGGACTGTTTAATTTGTCTGTAACTTTTCATAATATGTTTCTCTTCTCTTTCTCTTGATATCAAGGCTTTGTTGTGATATATAAAAGAAATGGCACAGGGTACAGTTATTTGACTTTGGACTCCTTTCTTCATCACACCCACAACAATGCCCTTTTCTGATTTTGTCTTGACTCTAAAAGACAACCCTTACTTTGGAGCAGGCTTTGGCTTGGTGGGTGTTGGTACAGCACTGGCACTGGCCCGTAAGGGAGCCCAATTGGGCATGGTAGCCTTCAGACGGCATTGCATGATCACTCTGGAAGTACCAAGCAAGGACAAGAGCTACCACTGGCTGCTGAACTGGATCTCTCACCATGCCAAGCATACACAGCACTTAAGTGTGGAGACTTCATACTTGCAACATGAGAGTGGCCGTATCAGTACCAAGTTTGACTTTATCCCCAGCCCTGGAAACCACTTCATTTGGTAAGAGCAGTGATGAAGTATCTTTGAAAGTAAGAAAGATACTATAAGGAAGAAGTAATGAGGGAAGGGATAAAGAAAGGCACAACATTTTCTTCTTTCTGCACAAATTCTTGCAAAGGAATTCTGTACAAAGAGAATAGTTACTGAAATATTCGTTCTCTATTGGGAAATGAAAGTATTAAAAGAATAACATAATGTTAAATTCTAACATGTTGTAGAATAGGGGGTGGGAAAGGCCCATGGGCAAAAACACCTTATTCCAAAAATGGAATCATAGAATCATAGAAATCTAGAGTTGGAAGAGACCACACAGGCCATCCAGTCCAACCCCCTGCCATGCAGGAACACCTTCAAAGCAATCCCAACAGATGGCCATCAAGCCTCTGCTTAAAAACCTCCAAGGAAGGAGACTCCACTACACTCCGAGGCAGCATATTCCACTGCTAGACAGCCCTGACTGTCAGGAAGTTCTTCCTGAGGTTCAAGTGGAATCTCCTTTCCTGCAGCTTGAATCCATTGCTCCTTGTCCTGGTCTCTGGAGCAGCAGAAAACAAGCCCTCTCCTTCCTCTACGTGGCATTCCTTCAAATATTTAAACATGGCTATCATGTCCCCTCTTAACCTTCTCTTCTGCAGACTAAACATACCCAGCTCTTTAAGTCTATCCTCATAGGGCATGGCTTCCAGGCCTCTCGGCATTTTGGTCGCCCTCCTCTGGACTTGCTCCAGCTTGTCAATATCCTTCTTGAATTGGGGTGCCCAGAACTGGACACAGTATTCAAGATGGGGTCTAACCAAAGCAGAGTAGAGTGGTACCAGTACCTCCCTCGATCTAGACACCATACTCCTATTGATGCAGCCGAGAATTGCATTGGCTTTCTTGGCTGCCACATCACACTGCTGACTCATGTTCAGCTTGTGGTCTATTAAGACTCCTAGATCCCTTTCACACGTACTGCTCAACATATCAACCATATCCAGCCTGGCCAATGTTAGAGTATGATAGGAGAAGTAGTTCTTCAGTTCTGGAGGACAAAAAATTCCTCAGTCTTCGCCACTAGAGTCAGTTGATTAGATGAGTAGAGCTATAGTCAAATGGTCAACTGCAAGAAAATGTGGAATTGTTTTAATACTGCCTCTGTTTCTGTATGTTGCTGTTATTAATAATCTTGATTATCTTTTTTTTTAACCTATTATTATTTTCCCTGAACATTTTATAGAGGAAAGATAAGCCATAAATGTTTTAAACGTAAAGAGAAACTCTGTGCAGTACCTGGTTTAGGTGGCCTTTTGTGTCTAACCTATTTTCTACAGTACTGTGGTAGGTTAAGTGGAAAGCTGCTTGTGCAAACAGTTTTTGTGTTTCTCTGCATTCTCCTTATCTCCCCAAAACTTCGCCAGAAAGCTGGGGGACCTACTATTATATGGAGTGCAGGAGGTAGTGGGACTTGCCTTTGGACAGAGGAACATTGTGCAAGCACAGATTTCCAGGCTTGTGTATTGTGGTGGGACAGTGGATAAAAGGGTCCTTACTATCCAGGTCATTGCCAATACTATTTGATCTCTTTGTTAGCTATCATAGAACATGAAAAAATGCCTGGGGGAGTCCTTGGCTGGAGACTAATGTTGGTGTTCTGTGACCCAGAGATTTCCATGAAAGGGTGTAAGGATGGAGAAGTTAGCCCAGATGGTACAATAAAGTTGCATCTCAGGTCACCCAGTTGTGTTCCTCTCTTCCTCTTCTTCTCAGACATTTGTTTTTCTCTTTTTTTAGGTATCAGAGGAAGTGGATCCGCATAGAACGGAACCGAGAGAAACAAATGATTGACCTTCAGACAGGCACCCCCTGGGAGTCTGTCACTTTCACAGCAGTTGGCAATAAGCGAGAAATTTTCTTCAACATCTTGCAGGAAGGTACAAAAGCCACCTGCCATGGACGTTTGCCTGTAAACAGGCAGACTCTTTTGAGTGCCCTTTCTCTGGTCCTTATTTCACACGCTGGACAGATTTTTTCCACTTCCTCCCATCCACCTTCCCATTTCTTTCCAGATGTGCAGGGTAACTTGCTTTTCCCCATTCTTGTTATTTTTCTCCTCAGCCAAGGAACTGGCTCTCAGGCAACAAGAAGGAAAGACAGTCATGTACACAGCCATGGGTGCTGAATGGCGGCCATTTGGTTTCCCACGACGCCGGCGCCCACTCACCTCTGTGGTACTTGAGGAAGGAGTGTCAGAGAGGATTGTGCGGGATGTGAAAGAGTTCATTGGTAACCCCAAGTGGTACATTGATCGAGGTGAGTGCATTTTTCAGGGGCCGGCCAGTCAGATGCTCTCACGCCCTGAGTTTTTCCTTTGTGGAAATCCTTCAGGAATTCTAGGAAATGGGCCGGCTAAGTGTTCTGCTACCTAAGTAATCTCTTCATCCATAGGAATTCCCTATCGGAGAGGATACTTGCTGTATGGGCCTCCAGGCTGTGGAAAAAGCAGTTTCATGTGAGTAGACCTCCTTGGCTTTCCTCCAAAGAAGTTCGTTCCCCAGGCATTCCCTTCACCTCCCAATATGAGTTCACATTGGCAAGTGCTTCATTAAAACCAGGTACCAGTGTGCAGCAGCGGATAATGAACTGATGCAGATGTAGACTTAAAAACTGAACAGTTTGGCAGGCTTAAAAACAGTACAGTTTTTCTACCAGGAAGCACAGTGAATCAGGACGAGCTGATCTAGCACCCTCTCTCATGATCCTTAAAATGGAAATATTCATGTGTTTCAAACAACTGAATGCATTTCTGCTCAAAGCTTTTCCAGTTACATGAAGATACAAAACTGGAAATGGAATGTTTGAGGCATTTGCTCACAGTCTGTTAAAATCTGCTACATTGAAATAAATTTTATGATTAATCTGTAAAGCTAGGATTGCATTTTTTGAAGAGTTGGTGGTAGAATCAATAACATGCCAAAGAAGATGTAGTGCCTTATCAAGAAGGTGCAAAAAATGAAATGCAACGTTAAAGAGAAAAAAAGCAGGGATAATCCTGTTGGCCAGTGGGACTTGAGGTCCTAAAGAACATGATAATTTAGCCTTTGAAAATTCCTGCCATGATTGATTTTGGGGGTTTTTTTTCTTGCTGTTTCAAACTACCATAACAATAACCATTGAGAGTTAAACTAGACACAGAACTGCCCCATTCATATGCATGTAGTGTTTTTGTTTTATCACTGAAAGGAGCACAAGAGTATGAGAGGGACTGAACATTTCCAACAGTCATTTTCCTCAAGGTTTTTTTTTTTTTAACTTAGATATGGACATTCTCCATGTCAAGAAAATTGAATGTGGGGAAGGATTCTACACTCATCAGCTTCTCAGCAATTTAGCTATTAAAATCAGATTTATGTAGTTCTTTTCCTATGTAACTGAGATAATTGTGTGGAATAGTTTGGCTGGTTTGGCTCTGAAACAACCATTGTCCTATGGCAGTTCACTATCTTCAGTTTTCCTTCCGCCATCATTCCTCCTGTCACTGCCTTTTATCCTTTTCCTTTCCTTTTTATTTTATCCTTTGTACTCCTTTGCATTGCAGCTGAAATGAAATGAAGGCATACTGTTTTCATCTCAGTACTGTACCTGAGAGTACTAATAGACAGCAGAAGCTAAAGAGACTTCCTGGGCCTGCAACAGGGATGCTTCCCTGTTACCCAGGATATGAAATGCTGACCCTCTCCCTGAATTTGGCTATCTTTGCAGAAAGGATTTTTTTTAAACTGCAGTGAAAACATTGTTCTCTGTCTATCACAGCACAGCTTTGGCTGGAGAACTGCAGTACAGCATCTGTCTGTTGAGCCTCAGTGATCGCAGCCTCTCAGACGATCGTCTCAACCACCTGCTGAGTGTAGCTCCTCAGCAGAGCATCATCCTCCTGGAAGATGTGGATGCTGCCTTTGTCAGCCGGGATCTTGCTGCTGAAAGTGAGTGGTAGGCAAACAGGCTCCTTTCCCACTGTGTTGTTCAAGGCTGTCCTCCATCCAGATGTGGCTTTCAGTGTTCATCTAACACAGCACTCTGTGGAAATATCTGTAAGAAATACTATCCAGGAGCAACTTTTCCTTAACTGTAGGGTTTGGAGGTCTTTAAACTCTATTGTTTGTTGTATTGTCGTAAAGCCATCTTTTGGGAGTACTTCGGTTGCATATTCCTGCATAGGAGGGCATAGAGCTAAATGTCACTTGCAGTCCTTGTGAAATCTGTGTTTCTGTTATTCTCAGAAATGGGCAACTTATAGACCTCAGCCTAATTTTATATAGCCCTTGATTCATTCCTGAACCCTTCTACATACACTCAATTCAGACCTCTGACAAGAGTGTGCTATTTCTCCTCCAGCAGCCAACTGGGTAGGTGGGGGAGAAAGGGTGGCAGAGAAGGAGAAAAGAGAGTGAAAAAGGAAGAGAAGAGAAGGGCCAGCCTGTGTATCCATTGGCTTGTCTTGCCCAGCGGTAGCATGCAGTGCCTCCCAACTGGATTAGTTCCAAGGGCTTATTACCCCCACCCTACGTAGTCATTCCTTCTCATTGGAAAGGCATGGTGGGAACGTAGCTTATATGGAAGCCTACAAATGGAGCCAGTGCCTTTGCTGCTCCTAGAGCCAATGCTATCTTGTAAAGGCACTCACAGTGGTATGTAATCCACAGGCTAAAATGTCAAGGTATGATGCTTGTTCCTTTCCTGTGGTCCATACATTAACAGAGATGAGACACTGCCCAGGCATTTTTTTGATCCTACCTGTGCACAGTGGAAGAAATGGCCCAGCAAGGAATATTGATACACTTGTTTTTGCCACTGTGTTTTTGTTGTACAAGAATGGGGTGTTACCTTACTGCTTAACATTGCCTGTCTTCTTCTGCCACCAGGGGGCATAGGCTTTTGTGGCAATTTCATAATCTGCAATGTTTTTTACCCATTTTGAGGGCACTGCGGCTAGCTGAAGGCCACTGTACATCAGTCAAAATTGACACTATTGCTACAGCTTGAAACAGTTATAGTGTGGCCATAATTTTTTTCAACTGTGAGGTTGTAAACTAGGCATGAGGAGACTGTGGGCCTCTAGATGTTGAACTACAACTCACATCATCCATCACTATTGTCTGTGCTAGCTAGGGTTGCTGAGAGTTGCAGTCCAACAATATCTGGTTTGCTCTCCTGTGTAAATCAAGGCAGAGTTTGGGTCACTTTTGCTCATATCTGTATCTATATGGCCATTTCTCCATTTTCCTGTTTCTCAGCAATCTCTCTGATCCTGTGTTTCCCTTTAGATCCCAGTGCATACCAAGGCATGGGACGCCTGACTTTCAGCGGTCTTCTCAATGCGTTGGATGGTGTGGCTTCCTCAGAAGCCAGGATAGTATTTATGACCACCAATCATGTAGACAGGTCAGAATTGTTGTTGAGAGAAAGAGGTGGCGGAAATTGTCACTGGAGGCAGCTGTTTGCTTTGGGTGGGTAATTTTGTGGCCCAACTGAAATGATTCCTACTAGAATGGAACTTATAAACAGCAGCAGTTCTATACTCCTTAACAAGCTAAATAAAAGTCCCTATAACAGAACAGTCATCCTGTTCCAAGAATCTTTGCACCTCCATATGGTTGAAACTACAGCTCCAATATTCCCACATCACTGGTCAAGTTGACTGGAGTTTTTGGGAACAGAAGGCTATAACATCTGGTGGGCCAAAGGTTTCCATTCTTTGTGCATATAGAACTCATAGGTGACAGATTCCAGTTCCCCTTGGGATCACACATGGACAGTGCTAAAAACTCTGTACTGTTATGCAGTGGTATACAGCAGTGTGCAAGATGTTTGCATGTGTATTTGTGAATAAAAGGGGTAACAAACTTTTTGAAAGAAGGAAAAAATAGAAGTTACAGTGCTACTTTTATAAAAGAGGGAAGACAGCAGGAGTAGAAACCATACCTCTTTCTCCACAAGCCATCACTCAAACAACTCCATGGCCACAAAGATAGGTGGAAGAGAAGGTGTGGTCTTCCACAAAAGGCCTATTGTGGCATTTGATGTATGCAGCTCCACCACCAGCATGGGACAGTGACAAACATATAACCTAGTACTGAAGAAATCATATATGGAGTGGCAATAGAGTAAGAAAAATAAACCATAGGTTCTGCCAGCAGGATGAAGTGAGTTGAAATTAAAGTCAGTCAAGGCTGGCATAATGCTTGTTAGCAAGTACTATGCTTTGTGAGCAAGGCATTATTGCTGATCAAGTTCAGCCTCCCCTGGCCATCGTGGTTTACAACACCTAATATGGAAGCATGTGACTGTTTCTCTGTGATTGAGGCAAAAGGTTGGGAACATGTCAAGGGAAGCAGTGCACAGTTATTGGAAGAGGAGAAGCAAAATGGCTAAGTTAAAGCAAGGTATGAGTACAGTTATTGCAAGGCTAGGTTGGAAATTGCATTCCTTAGATAATACTTCAGGATTGGCTTGGTAGTGCGCAGCTAGGGTTGAAGAAATACAGATTCTATTTTAATTTTAATTCATGCTGTTTCATTTCAATTTTTGCAAGAATATATTGTTACCTACTTTGAGAGTCCAAATAAACATAGAATGAAAGCTCAAATAAAAGAAAAAAGAGAGAATGTTTCTTAGCTGTATTCCTGATTTAGATTTTTGGGGAGAATAATGTAGCAAGATCACATATATTAAACATTGTATTATGTGTCCGGTGTATTGAGGACAGCCATGTTTGCCAGCAACTCTTAAATCTTTTTCTCATTCCCTGCAGGCTCGATCCAGCCCTGGTACGCCCTGGCCGAGTGGACCTGAAGCAGTATGTGGGCTATTGCTCACGGTGGCAGCTTGGATGCATGTTCCAGAGGTTCTATCCTGACCGGCCAGCAGTGATGGCCGAGCAGTTTGCTACGCAAGCCCTCTCCATCTCTGATCAGATCAGTGCTGCCCAAGTGCAAGGCCACTTCATGTTACACAAGGCAGATCCAGATGGAGCCATTCAGAATGTGAAGACTCTTATATCCTGACTTCGAACCAGTACAGAATAAACTTTGCATATGGCATTTCTGGGTGCAGTGAAGGGACATGCTGATTGTGAGAATGAGGCTGTCCATGTATCTACCTCAGTGAGGTTGTCTTTTTGTAAAGAAAATAAAGAGTATACTAAACTAACCCCATCCACCCATCTCTTAAAATAAATGTGAGTTAATCTTAGAGAGTGAGGTATAAGGAGGCAATATAGCAAAGCAGAATCAATCTGCTACTTTGATCTAGGCACCTCCATCAACTGCCCACTGTGAACTCATAAGTGGACAAGTTCCTTTACCTGAACCTGCCAGAGACTTCCCATTTCAGCCAAGAGAGTGCTACTCCCACTGTCACTCTTAGAAGACCAAAAATAAATTACTTTGATGTGCTGTATCTTTACAGGCAAATCTAATCTGGCAGGAACTCTGTGGGCTGTCGGTGATTGTTATTATGTTTGGTTCTTTGATTGGAGGTGTTTCATGATTAAACACTGCATGGAATTACAGTTAGTGATAGCAACATTGGGCAGGTTTTCTCTGCAACAAAGCAAATAAGTTGCACACTAGCAGGAGATTCTAGATAGATTAGATTAGATTAGATTAGATTAGATTAGATTAGATTTGATTGATTGATTGATCGATCTTTTATTCAGCCCTGGCCAAAATAAAGATTGACATCTGGTGAGATTCCCACAAATCAGATGTGCCAGAACAGAACAAAGAAAAGCATACACATTTATACTTTTCCATAAGATGAAGAGATAAAGTACTAAGTTTACTAAATTACATCACCTCTATATAAAATCAGGTGGGCTTTAGGTATGAGGGCATCTGCCTTGGGCCTGTCACATAGTAGCTCCCCAATACATTAGTTACTTAGCACCTATCTGTTATTTATCTAGAGTGGGGCCTGCTTACATTCCACACTCTGGGAGCTTGGCACTCTTATCTCAGTTCCATTCTCCATGCCTGTATGTCTACCAGGTCAAATTGCTGTTTCTCAAGGCTGGTATCCTCATTTCCAAGCACCAGCTTAAAAGTCTATTTTATAAATAGCTGTTAATAACAAAGCAGGTTAGTAACACAGGGCACCATCAGAAAACATTGCAGAGGCTTGATCTTGACACCTTTATACTATGCTACTCTTAAGTCTCACCATTCTCAGGCTTCCAGTGTTCTCTGTCAGTCCCGCCTTTGGAACTTAAAAGGCATGGCTAAACTTTCCTGTGTCATAAATTTCATCTTTCTTAAGATTCCTCATGGACCTAAAGAACTCCACATCTTGTCGCCTAATTCTTCTCGGCCAACTAGCATGTAGCACCATCATCTTGTTATTACTTAGCAGTTTCTACGAGAAGATACACATACAGGCATGCATTGTATAAGCAAGTAAACTAAAATTCCTACAAAAACAAAGGCTGTAAGTCCCAAGAAGAGTTGCTTCACCCACATGAAACTGGGAAGCCAGTAAATGAGCCAGGAAAAAACAAAAACATCTGAGGGTTTTATGTGTGTCATTATTTCCTTAAGTTTGTTAATCTTGGTGTCTATTATGTGAGATCTCTCTGAAACATTAAAACAATACATCATCTTAAAATCCTGATTATGCTTTTTCAGGGGGTAATCAATAGCTACCCTGTTCTGCAGAATAGCTTCCTGCAGCTCATGCATCTCTAGGTTGAGGTTGGCTATGGCCTGTGAGGTTGTCTGGTACAGTTCTTCACCTGAACACATTTAGTGTCAGGGGTATATGCTACAGCTCTCACACCTAGGACAAAGGTCTTTTCATTTCTGTTTTTCAGCATGGGTCCCAGAATACCACAGTTTGGTAAGTGAGCAGAATTCTCATGTGTGCAGAGACAAACATGGTATAGTCCTTCAATACCTCTAGGGAAGTGGTCACTGCAATCAAGAAAGATCTTAACATGTCATCTACTGAGTTGCTTCCCTCTACACAAAAGTGTGAGACCTTTAATAGACCTTTAATAGTTCAGCCAGATAAGCCCATGCATTCTGATTTGGCTCTATTTTTGGATACAGGAACTATCCTGCACACATTACAGCAAACACAAGAGTACCCAATGGTTTGAATGGTACTTCATGGTTTGTTCAGTCTTTTAACCAGAAACCTGAGATCCTCAACAGGATTAATAGTCCAGCACTGCCCCTTTGTGCCAGCTTCCGGAGTGTGCTAGGGGCTGGCACCATGTTTGTGCCCATTGATTGCAACTGTTTCTTGCCTTGAAACTCACTGCAGATCAACACCAGTCCATGGACTATGACTTTGAGTAATACTCTTGTGGATGATTCACCCAGTGCTGAAGCTGATTATGAGTTCTGACTGTGTTATTTCTTCAGATCATCCCTCTCATTTTGCAGGGTTGAGCATATGATATGATGAATCATGTAGGTCTCTGGAGAGGCTGCCAGATGGGCACTTGGGGAGAGCAAAGCCCCACCAGCTTTGGAGGAGTCTATGACAATAGTGCACAATTTTCCACAGCTGGCCAGGTTCCCAAAGTCTTGGGATGGCATGGGGAATCTCTCTGAGCATCTATAGTGTCTAGCGCTCTTGGAGCCAGGCATTTAAGTCTAGTTGGGTTTGAAGAACATTGTCCGTTACTTTCTATGGTTGGTCTGCTCTCTCCAAAGGATGGGCAGCATCAATAGTGGTGGTGGCATTGGCTGAGAATCATGACAGTTGCTATCAAGCACACCTGGAGAGCATCACATTGGAGATAGTTGGGTTGAGCATCATAGGAGGACTGCGAAGTCCCAAGTTGTATATGTTCCTTGGAGCTGGTGGTGGACTCTCCTTCTTTAAAGGTCTTTAGCAGAGGATGATTGGCCATCTCTCAGGAGTGCTTTAGTTGTATGTTCCTGCATGGCAGGGAGTTACATTAGATGACCCTTGTAGTCTCTTCTGATTAGAACATTAGGTTCAAACTCACCTAGCTAGCAAGCTCTGGGACTCTTTTTTTAAAAAACTTTATTTTAAATCCCCTGCCCCCAAATTTAAGAAAGTGGAGATGTAGCCTCTGATGATGAAATCAAGCTTGGATGTAATTATCTGTGGTGACTATCTTCCAGTTTTTAACCTCCCCTCTTTGGGTAGGATGTTGGAAAAGTTGGCAGCCTCAAAGGTACAAGTGGACTTAGAGGATATTGATTGACTAGATCGAGGGAGGTAATAGTACCACTCTATTCTGCATTGGTTAGACTTCATTTGGAATTCTGTGTCCAGTTCTGGGCACCTCAATTCAAGAAGGATATCAACAAGCTGGAACGTGTCCAGAGGAGGGTGACCAAAATGGTGAAGGGTCTAGGAGCCATGCCCTATGAGGATAGACTTAGAGAGCTGGGCATCTTTAGTCTGCAGAAAAGAAGGTTAAGAGGGGAGGGGACATGATAACCATGTTTAAATATTTGAAGGGATGTCATGTCGAGGAGGGAGTGGGCTTGTTTTCTGCTGCTCCAGAGATCAGAACAAGGAGCAATGGATTCAAGCTGTAGGAAAGGAGATTCCACCTGAACTTCAGGAAGAACTTCCTGACGGTCAGGGCTGTCCAGCAGTGGAATATGCTGCCTTGGAGTGTGGTGGAGTCTCCTTCTTTGGAGGTTTTTAAACAGAGGCTGGATGGCCATCTGTTGGGATTGCTTTGATGGGTGTTCCTGCATAGCAGGGGGTTGGACTCGATGGCCACTGGGGTCTCTTCCAACTCGATGACCCTTTTCACACCTTACCTTTTTGCGGTGCTGGTGTGCGGGGCTCGCGCAAGCAGCCTCTGGAGATAGGCTCTCGCGTCTGGGGTCCTTCGGCTCCGCACAAGCTTCCTGCTCTCACGAGAGCCCCGCCTCTTCCTTTTGCAGTGCAGCCTGGGACCTTCCCAGCCTGCACTGGACAGGAAGCGTGATTGGCCTGGCTCCAGAGGCTCCGCGCGCAAGGTAAGTGAGTGCAGGGCCCCAGAGCGATGTGCAACCGCACAGCATTTTTGGCTTCAAGCTGAAAATGAAAAAATGCATGCGTGGTCCGTGTCAGGCCCTTGAGCATTGCACAAATGTGAGTGCATCGTGTGGACCGCTCCTCACGTGTGTGCGACGCTCAAGGGGCCCTTTCGCATTGGAAATGCCGTGCAAAAAGGGCCTATGATTCTATGAGTCTATAAAAGTCCCTCACTGCTGAGTTGCACGCAGCTCCAACGTTCAAATAGGTCTTTAAAATAATCTATAAAGGATAGCTTTTTCATTATTTTTCCCTTTTATTTTTTAAAACTGATGATTCACTAAATGGTGGGCATTTGTATAGATGTGTGTGTGTGTGTGTGTGTTATTTACTTGCTACCTGATGCACCTCCGGTCTGTGCATGAGACCACAAAAGGATTAATAAGGTTTCCTGTATTCCTGTTCCCCTACTTTTTTACCTCAGGAATATTACGAGTGGTACCCCAGAAACTCCTCAGCCCTCTTTTATTTTCCTGACCTAACTATCTCCTTCCTTCCTTCCTTCCTTCCTTTTTTTCACTTCAGGAATTTGAGCAGCAGTGCTTTAGGCTGAAGGGATTTTTCTACCATTTTTCCCCTACCTCAGGAATCCTTAACCCAATATATTAACTTGGATGACAAGAACAAAAACAAACAAAAAACCCTGTCAGATTTCAAGGCATCTAGCACAGCGTCTCACACATTTATGGCCACCACAGAAGTGCAGACACTCTCTTTTATTGCTACAGATTTGTATTGCTTTGAGTCAGCAGCTCAAAGGACTGAATACAGGAAGATTCCTCCACCTTCTTTTATGCTAATAGTAGAACCTGGCCCCAGCTCAAGCGCTGGCATAGCTGTTGTCATTAAGACTGGAGTGGTGTGTTGGTGTGTCCATTCGTAGCCTGAAACAGCTGAGCCAGTGAGGGACAGTTATGCTGCATAATAATACTCTTTCACCCTTTGTGCAGTATCCATGGAGACTTTCTGGCTCAGAGAAACCATCAAGTGAATGGTAGAAATATGGTCCAGTAAGCTATCACATAACTATATCCAGCAGGTTATATACCAGTTTTAATCAGGGTGCCTTCTTATAAACAGTGGCTGCACTTAAAGACTCGAAGAATAGATCAAAGGGATACAGAGATCCTCTTGTCTGTCTCTCTTTCTGTATCTGCCTCAGAGCTTGGAATGTTACAGGGTGTTCTGTCGCTTGTAACAACAGGAAAATCTAAAGAAGCAATTCATTGCCATTAATATTAGATGGCTCCTACCCATTAAGCTGCTTTTATGTTGCTGGGTGCTTTTTCATTCTTCTTGTTTTTAAATTTACCTAAAGTAAGAAATTTCCTATTTTTAAAAAAATTCCTTTGCTTACATAACTATCCTCTACACTAGTATAGCATTGGTTATGTTGCTCTTTGTAAAACACTATTTCCAAGCTCTGATAGAGACATAAATATTTGTTGTCACAATGGCTGACATTTTGTGCCATGTCTCTGTAGTCCCATGTACCACTCTAATATACTGGATGGTTGCCACAGATGCTCCTGAATTTTGTTTTGTTTTGTTTTATTTAGACATTGTAAAAGTATTTCCCAGTAGTTAAGTGACACTCAACCTTGTCTTAGCTTTTTCTCATACCACTGCATAATGCTGCCTGCCTTGGCCAATTGCCATAACAGCATTTGGCTCATACCGATAGGCCACACTCCGCCTTGTTTTTGAGGGCTGGCGTTCAAACATCACGTCATAAGTGACCAGGTAGCCATCATTGTACATGTATATCTTGTGATCATTGGGGTTGTAGCTCACACTTTGTGCTGTGTCTGAGAGCTTTTCCACAGTGATATCTAAATTCCCTTCTTTGCCTGTATTGGTATCAAACGTGTAAAATATTTTCTCTACATGTGCACTCACTCGCTTGAGAGCATACAGGACCCCACAGATCATGAAGGTATTGGTTGCATTGGGCCTGAACAGTGAAGTGTCCCATTTCTGAATTATATTCAGATTACTGGGGTCAAGCTTTCCAATGGTTATTTTCCCCTTTCTATTTTCTGTGGCATAAATGACCCACAGACCCTTCTCATCCCCTGCAAAATCAAAGTCCTGCCAGTTGATCCCACTATAGGAGAACCAGTTGTTGAAAGCAGCACCTTCTAATGTCTTGCGCTTGAGGTCATGGGTGACGATATCCAGCTTGCACAGGTTCCTGGTGTTGTGGCAGTTGTAATAGAGGCTGCCATTGTACAAGATTGCGCCACTTCCTTGCCCACAGTTGATGTAGTTCCAGGTGAGACCAACGTATTGTGAGAGGCTTTTCTCTATTTGGTTTTTGTACAACAGCAGGTCTGTATATGTATTGTAGAGGCGGTAAGTCTCCATCAGACGTTCATCTGTGTTTAGCGGAGCAACCCAGTACATGTCTGGATTTTTGTTTCCAAAGGCAAAGTCCTTCCCCCAGGTTCCATATTTGTAGTTGAAACCTCGCCAGTTGAGTTTCACTATAAAGGGCTTGCTTACATTCACCAATTTCTTGTTATCACATTTACCTGTTATGGAATAGAAATGGTTTTTGTTTTGTTTCCTGTGACTTTGTTAGGCATTGAGGTAGTTTAAAATCCCTACCAGTTATACCACATTTCTTTTAGGAAATTATTTAGTCCCACTGACATTTGACTGAATCAGCCTGAATGCTTCTGCCCCAGCTACATTTGATGTGCATAAATGCTTTCAGATCCCTCCACTGTAGTATCTCTATTCATTATGCATTCCCTCTTGTAAAGGAGTGTTTATAGAAATGGTGTACACTACCTTCTGTACTGAATGCCACCTGTACAGACTGGGGACTGACTCAGTGAGAGAGTCCAAAAAATGGGCCAGTGATGAGCCCTAGATTGAGGACACCATAAAGAGTCACATGCCCCACCCCCCAAATGTATACACTGAAGATAGCAATAGTTGCCTATTAAGGATAAGAAGAAAGAAGACTATTCCGCACTAGACTGTTATAGTGCTATGATTCCACTTTCAACATCCTATGAAATCCTGGGGTGTGCAGTTTCGGGAGGGGCCGGCAGGCCCCTCCCAAAACTGCAAACCCCAGGATTCCGTTAGATGTTGAAAGTAGAATCATAGCGCTAGAACAGTCTAGTGCGGAAATGGCGTAAGTTTGTCAGGTGTCTGTACATAAGTGGACTGAAACTTACAGAACTTGCAGCCTCAGTTCAACATTCACTAACTTCACTCAGTTCACCAACATGATTTCCCAGGGCCACTTACCATACTCAGGAGGCAAGAGGCCAGCTGATGGTAGGCCAAAGTTGGGGTTCCCAGCAGCTTCTTCACACTCAGCCAGTTGTTTTCGAAGTGTGGCCATTTCTCTATGTGTCACTAACACACTATTCTTATCAAAGCTTTCTAGTTGCCACACCATGCTGGAGACATTGTTGACCTAAAACACAGGGGCACATATTTGATAAAACAACCATGCCACCAACCAACTTTTCATCATAGTAGCGCTTTCTGTGGGATAACAATAATTTACAGTTTGGTGCCTTCCCAAGTGAGTGCATGAGAGGAGGCCAAACATCTATGCTGATTGAAATGAAATGGAGAATTTGGACAGTAGAGGCTGGTTAATGGCAATATAGATAGTATTAGAAATTCCCTCAAGAGTTCTGTCAAAGTTCATAAGTGCTTACTTTGCCAAGAAGTCTGGCTGATAGTTTTAAACAAATGAATCTTACTTCTGTTTTCCAAGTGGCTGAGATTTGAGTTGAAATCATACCTCAGCCATTTCTGTGACTCTGCCCTCCCCAGGTCTTCCCAAGCTAGAAAAAAATCCAGTAAAAAACAGATTTTCCACTCCTGAGAGCCTCTTTTAAAATAGAATCCGCCATTAAAACGAACCGTTTATGCCTTGTTTTACTACGCAGTTCTGCCACCAAAGGGAGCTTGCGAAAATGGAGGTGGATTTCTAGTCCCACCCAACATTCTTGGAGACTGATGAGGCTTGCACTGGATTAGGGAGCTGAAAGGTACCCCAGCCCCTGTAATTTACCCACACCTGGACAAGGACACATCTGGAAGAGAACACCTCTGGAGGAGGCCCTATCTACTGAATCAAACTATGGATGACATCTACATATCTCTGTATGAAAGGAAGACATACAAAAAGTAGTTTGGAGTGGAATAGAAGTTATGTATGCATTTAAAGAGCAGTCTCTCTGGAGATTTGGGGCCCTTTCACATTACACAGTGCTATGATTCCACTGTAAAAAACATGGCTGCATTCTATGTAATCCTGGGATTTGTTGTTTGATCGGAGGCACTAGAAGAGCCCACTGACTGAAAATTGTAAGTGCATCTCTCTGAACTGGATATCCCAGGATTCCATAGGTTGTTGCCCTGGCTGTTATTGTAATGTGGAAGTTTACACATTCTTTTGGGGTAGACCATACATCTCCTTTTAAAGCTTGTATTTATTCAGTCATTCATTTTATGCATATTTTATCCTTCCTCGTAAGTGCTGAGGCTGCCTGTCTACTTATGCCTTATGAAGACTCTTCAGAAACAACGTGTCTTGGGTTACAAGTGTAACACAGCCAGCTTTCTACCTAGTGTGTATCTTGACTATTTTAAGATGGGATGAGGATCAGGCAGTCTTCCAAGCATTTTTGGACTACAGGTCCCAGCGGCCTTCACAAATATAGTTGATAATAAGGAGTGTTGGAAGTTATAGTCCAACAGTGCACAGAGAGCCTCCCATCCTTTCCCCCTGGACAAGTACAACTCGTTCTGGTTCTTCTATGGGTACCTTGTACTATTTATCTTGGATTTTGTCTATGCCAAAATGCAGTACTGCAGCAGCCCATTAATCATTGCCAGATATACTGCATGCCCCTTTCTATGGTAAGTCTTCAAATTTTTCTACTGATCTCAGTTCCCTGAATATATTTATGTATAAATATCCCACCTTTCTCCCGGTATGGACCCAAGGCATCTGTGCGCTGTGTGCAAACATTCAATGTGTTTGGAAACATTTTAACTACCTTGGAGTACAATCTAACTTTACTCAATGAGTGGTAGAATGAAGTACAAATGTTCAGTTTCCAAACTTTTCTGATAATTTGAGTCACTTGAACTACATGTATATGCTTTTCTTTGTGAGTCCAAAGCTGGTTGGGATCCCAGAGAGAATCCATCCTCTTAGGGCAGAGCAGGAATCTTGTGGCCTTCTGAATGTTGGTGATCCCAGCAGCTCTAGTTAGTGTTGAAGACTTGCAGAAAGCTGGGAATTGCAGCCCAGTGCCTGAAGGACCACATTTCATCCTGCCCTGCTTAGATAAGAATTTGGTTCAAAACTTGGAACAATCACTTTTGTGGACTATAATTCCAAGTGACCATGCTGGCTGGAGAATTCTGGGAGTTGTAGTCCAATCCCTTCCCCTAATTTCCTGGCTCTGATTCAGTGCAATATGTTGTTGATAATCCTGATTTTTTATCAGAGTGCAGCCAATAATTGTACTGTCATTCTCAACATTTTTTTTTCATATACCTGATTGAGTAACTCTTCTAAATCCACATCTGTTCCGTTTATATGGTCAGTCAGATCTGTAATCAGTTTCACCAGATTGTTTATATCCTGCACAGTTTTGTCGTAATCAGTTTCATCCTTGATGCCATTGGTCTCCATGTCTTCTATAGTGTTAGTTATGTTTTTCAAAATTTCATCAAATCGTGTTATATTTTTTGTGATTATTATAACCTAGAGAAATATAAGATAACATTTGAAGTCAGCATATCTGGCTGAAAACCCCTTTTCACACGTTTTTTGAAATGTCATTAAATAATGTTATATTTTTGTGACTATTATAATCTAGAGAAATATAAAATAACATTTGAAGTCAATGTACTTAGCTGAAAATCCCTTTTCACATTCCATTCATGTAATTTTGTCATAGCCATCATTGTTCCCAAGGTACCCCTTTTTGTTAGAGTTCCAATCTATTTATTTCACGGGTAAAGTTCAGACAATGGGTGTTCTCACACTAAGCATGTATGTGGAGTCATTATTCTGTATTCACTCAGTTTTTAGGTGGAGTCCACATAACACCCTGAAAAGTTTTCATCCTATGTTTTCCCAAAGTTCACCTGCTTTTTCTCACATTGCAGAAAACTGGATCCTGTAGTGCAACTTGTGTTTGGTTCTTAGTGCTACTGTTCATCTATGGGCCTTTCCATACTACGCTGTTGTAGTGCTATTATTTCACTTCCAACATCCTATGGAATCCTGGGGTTTGCAGTTTAGGGAGGGGTCTTTAGAATTTTCAGCCAGAGAGCTCTTTGGCCTCAGTAAACTACAAACCCCAGAATTCCACAGGATGTTGAAAGCGGAATAATAATACTGTAACAGCATGGTGTGGAAAGGAGGGCAACTATGAAGGAACAAGACAAGATCCTGAAATATAAAGATATTTCATTGAATATTGAAGTTTGGATTGTCCAGGCCATTGTATGTCCAATTCTGTGTATGGTTCTGAAAGCTGGACAGTTAAGAAACATGACAGGAAGAAAATAAACTTTTTGAAACGTGGTGCTGGAGAAGAGTTCTACAGATACTCTGGATTGCTAAAAAGACAAATGAATGGGTCCTAGAGCAAATCAAGCCTGAACTCTCCCTAGAAACAAAGATACCTAAACAAAGACCATTTCCGCTCAACACTGTTATAGTGCTATTATTCTATTTTCAACATTCTGTCGAATTCTAGGGCTTGTAGTATACTGAGCCAAAAAGCTCTCTGGTTGAGAATTCTAAAGACCCCTCCCTAAACTACAAACCCCAGGATTTCATTAGATGTTGAAAGTGAAATAATAGTACTATAATGGTGTAGGGCAGAAATGTCCTAAGACTGTTTTACTTAGGCCATACATGAGAAGACATGACTGGCTAGAAAAGACAATAATCCTTGGTAAAGTAGAAGGCAGTAGGAAAAGAGGAAGATGGCATTACAGATGGATAGACTCAGTCACGTCTGAAATCTGCAAAGAATCTGCAAGACCTGAGCAGGGCGGTTGGTGATAGGGTGACTTGGAGATCTCTCATTGATAGAATCACCATAATAAGTCAAAGCTGACTTGACAGCAGTTACCGTAACAAGTACAAATTAATATTAAAAATTAATAGGATAACATTTCTAAGCTTATTGTTCACATAAAGTGTATCTTCCCTTCTTTGACTCATTTAAGAGAGTACCAATACCAGTACTTATCAGCACAGATCTAGTAGATTTTATGGTTGTTCTTCACTAATCCACTACTTCTGATTTTCAAAGATAAAGCTTTTAATGAACATTGGGAGGAATTATGGCTTATCCAGAACAGTGTTGGGTAACTTGTGGCCCTACAGATGTTATTGGATCATATCTCCTATAATCTCTCACCATTGGCTATGTGAGCCAAAAGTGTATCTGTGTACATAATTACCATTTTATATCACTGTGTCTGTCATAGCACCATCCTATAGAATCCTGTGATTTCTAATTTAACAAGGCACTTAGAACTTTCTGAAGTACAGGGTAGTTCTGTAGAACATAATTCTGGGTACTTCATCAAACTACACATCCGAAGACTTCATAGGATAGAGACATGGCTGTTAAAATTGTATTAGACAATTGTAACCCAGTAGTGTAGATACACTCCTGGACTGATGAAAATTGTAATGCAAAAATACCTAGGAGGCCACAAGTTTCTCTTAACTAGTCTATGGCCTTTTCCGCCCTACACTGATATAGCGCTATTATTCCACTTTCAATATCCTGTGGAATCCAGGGGTTTGCAGTTTCAGGAGAGGCACTTAGAATTCTCAGTCAGAGAGCCCTTTGGCCTCAGTAAACCAAAAACTCCAGAATTCCACAGGATGTTGAAAGTGGAATAATAACACTATAACAGTGTAGTGAGGAAAGGCCCTAAGTAATAGAATCATAGAATCATAGAAATGTAGAGTTGGAAGAGATCACACGGGCCATCCAGTCCAACCCCCTACCATGCAGGAACACCCTCAAAGCACTCCCGACAGATGGCCATCTAGCCTCCTCCAAGGAAGGAGACTCGACTACATTCCTAGGCAGCATATTCCACTGTCAGACAGCCCTGACTGTCAGGAAGTTCTTCCTGAGGTTCAGGTGGAATCTCCTTTCCTGCAGCTTGAATCCATTGCTCCTTGTCCTGGTCTCTGGAGCAGGAGAAAACAAGCCCTCTCCTTCCTCTACATGGCATCCCTTCAAATATTTAAACGTGGCTATCATGTCCCTTCTTAACTTTCTCTTCTGCAGACTAAACATACCCAGCTCTCTAAGTCTATCCTCATAGGGCATGGCTTCCAGGCCTCTCGCCATTTTGGTCGCCCTCCTCTGGACTTGCTCCAGCTTGACCATGTCCTTCTTGAATTGGGGTGCCCAGAACTGGACACAGTATTCAAGATGAGGTCTAACCAAAGCAGAGTAGAGTGGTACCAGTACTTCCCTTGATCTAGACACCATACTCCTATTGATGCAGCCGAGAATTGCATTGGCTTTCTTGGCTGCCACATCACACTGCTGTCTCATGTTCAGCTTGTGGTCTATGAAGACTCCTAGATCCCTTTCACACGTACTGCTAACCAGCCACATATCCCCCATCCTATATTTCTGTATTCCATTTTTTCTACCTAAGTGTAGGACCTTACACTTCTCTCTGTTGAATTTCATTTTGTTAGCCTTGGCCCAGCTCTCCAATCTATCCAGGTCATTTTGAATTTTGATCCTGTCCTCTGGCGTATTAGCAACCCCTCCCAATTTGGTGCCATCTGCAAATTTGATGAGTATGCCCTCTATTCCTTCATCCAAGTCATTGATAAAAATATTGAACAGCACTGGGCCCAGGACAGAACCCTGTGGCACCCCGCTAGTCACTTCTCTCCAGGATGAAAAGCAGCCATTCGTGATCACCCTTTGGGTTCGGGCAGTCAACCAATTACAAACCCAACGAACAGTAGCCCTGTCTAGCCCACATTTTACCAGCTTCGTTGCAAGAATGTCATGGGGAACTTTGTCAAAGGCCTTACTGAAAATGAGATATGCTACATCCACAGCATTCCCTTCATCTATCAAGCTAGTAATTCTATCATAAAAAGAGATAAGATTAGTCTGGCATGACTTATTTTGAGAAATCCATGTTGACTTCTCGTGATTACCGTGTTGCTTTCTAAGTGATTAAAAACTGACTGCTTAATGATCTGCTCCAGGATCTTTCCTGGTACTGATGTCAGGCTGACTGGGCGATAATTATTTGGGTCCTCTTTTTTCTCTTCTTGAAGATGGGGACAACATTTGCTCTCTTCCAGTCTGCTGGAACTTCTCCTGTCCTCCAAGATTTCTCAAAGATTATACCAAGCGGTTCCAAAATGACCTCTGCCAGCTCTTTTAATATCCTAGGATGCAATTCATCTGGCCCTGGAGACTTGAATTCATCCAGTGTGGCCAGGTATTCCTGTATCACCTCTCTACCTATTATGTGCCTCATTTCCTCTGCTTCCTCCCCTGCTCCCCAACCGCCAGGTTGAGTGCTTGTATCCTTCTGGGAAAAAACTGAGGCAAAGAAGGTGTTAAGTAGTTCTGCCTTTTCTCTTCCCCCTGTGAGTAATTCACCATCTTCTCTGCGCAGCGATCCTACTGTCTCCTTCTTTTTCCTTTTGCTGCAGACATATTTTAAAAAGCTCTTTTTATTGTTTTTAATGTTTCTGGCCAGCCTAAGTTCGTTCTGTGCTTTAGCCTTTCTGACCTCCTCCCTACATCTCCTGGCTACTTGCTTAAATTCTTCTTTGGTGGTTTCCCCCTTTTTCCGTTTCCTATACATGTTTCTCTTAACACTTAGCTCAGCTGAGAGTTCTTTAGTCAACCATTCTGGTTTCTTCAGATGCCTTCCATTTTTCCTCCTTATTGGCACAGTTTTAGACTGTGCCTTCAGTATCTCCTTTTTAAGGAACTCCCATGCCTCCTGAACTCCTTTCCCTTTAACTATTCCTGACCACAGAATTCCAGCCAGCAGCTCCCTAAGTTTACAGAAGTCATAGGTAAAGGAATTGTTATATAATACAGTGCTATTGTGCTCTATGGAAACCGTTTCCAGCTAGTTACATAACAAGCATTGCTTCAGCTTTAGAGGCCAGAAGTGTGGAAGCACCCTGTATTTTGATATGCTAGTACTGAAAGCTAGTGTTAGAGCAGACAGAAAGTCAAATTTAAACAGGGAAGACTTGAGTGCATGTCTCAGCCAGAAAGTTCTATGAATCATGCTAGAAAAGATACGGTTTTTATATAAGTTGCCTCCCAACCTGTGTGTGTAAAGTAGATTATTGTTCCCATGCTGAAGGATGGAAATGTGAAATAAGACACAACAGTGCAGTGTTATCTTTATTAGTCTCTTGATTTGACCTCAACTAAGGCCATTTCCACACTAGCCTGTTATAGCACCATGATTCCATTTTCAACATCCTATGGAATCCTGGGGTTTGTAGTTTTGGGAGGGGCCGAAACTAGTGCGGAAATGACCTAAGATATGCAAGATGTGATTAAGCACCAGTGTGGTGTATTTGCATGCTCTCCAGCATTTCACAGATAAAAACAGGAGCACATTTGGCCAAGCAACATCAGAGTGTGCTCAAGATACCAAACGTTATTTATGAGTTAAAACTCACAAGCTAGGAGGGGCTGTACCAGTTTGCTTTTGCCTGAACGTACTGGGAAGGGCAAGATTCCATTCCTTCCTCTTGTCTCTCTTCCACAGTAAGTCCAAACTAGTTTTGCACTCAGTTCAATTTGCAGCAACTGAAGTAAGCTGAGGACAAAAGAGGAATGTAAGAGAAAGAAACTGCAACATTTTAAAAGCAGCTGACAAAATGGGACAAGAGGGAGACTGTTCAAACTGTCCCTGGCAAGCTGGGAATGTTGGAGAGTATGCATTTTTGATCTTAGACTGAGGAGACCCAAGCTTAAATACCTGGCCAACTGTGTGACCTTGTGTCAGTTATCATGATTCAGCCTCATGTACCTCAGAAACCTGTTGAACGGTATGTGCCCGAATGTGTGTGAGAGAGAAAAAGTTGCTCTGGCCAAAGATGGGTAAAATGTAATTAAATATGATAAATTTCCATCCCATCCAATTTAACATGTATTCCATCCTCCCTACCCCGATTAATTTAGTTACTCCCATCTTCCTTATAACAAAGGATTTTGAGGTGAACACCAGATCATAAAAGCTTCCACATACAAAACAAATTAGCCTAGGTCAATCTTCTCCAGTCTTTTGCCCTTCAGAACAGCTTCCATAATCTGACTGCCAGCTATGCTAGAACTGCAGAGAGTACCAGACTGAGAAAGGCTGGCATGGATTCTAGACACAGGTTCATCATCTCAATAAAAATTAGACTATTACTTATTTGGCTTAGGAGTGTGGTTGGGGTGGTCAGAATTGTCCTGTGATAGTATCACATTCAGTAGACAAAAAAGAACCACCAACTCTAGTATGTGGTGCATGTTAGGGTGCATGCACATACATTTACATGCATGTATACTCCACTGTGCACATTCCCCCACCAAATTTGAACTATAGAACTCTTCAGCTATCCAGTTGTTGATGGATTACAGTTTCCATCATACTTCACCAGTAGCCAAGCTGGCTAGGGCTGGTTAGAATTGGAGTTCAACAATGACTCAAGAATTAGAAGTTCCTCATCTCTAAAACAGGAGAGAGATCTTTGTCCACAAGTCCCTTCCCATTCACATACTATACTGTCCCAAGGATATGAGAAACTGTTTAGATTGAACGTTTGGCCCCTACCTTGTCTATCTGAGTTTCAATAAGAGTGGTCAGGTTGTTGTAGGTATCCTCCAGGAAATCAATCATATGTGAAGGGAAGGCATCATCAGGCATCTCTAAACTGCAGACACATTCATTACTGTCTCCATCCCTTGCTGTTGCATCTACTTCATGAAAGATGATGTGATCTGCAGTGACCTGGCATGATGGAAACAGAAATGCAAACAGAGGTCAATGTCGAGACACTTTACTCCTAAACTTTCAGGTCTGGCTGCTTGGCTGAGAATGTTGACCACTCCTCTTTCTCTGAGGCAACATATTTTCACCATTTCACTCTGGTCTGAGCTCTCTAACTTGTGCTTATGCTTGGCCCACTAATGTACCTTCCACTTCCACTAATATACCTAGGATGCATCTGTATGAATTACATAGTTTTAGCACTTTGATACCACTTTAGTGATCATGGCTTCATCTTACAGATTCCTGGGATGTGTAGTTTGAAAGATACTTTGGGTCTTGCTGGTGAAGAGCTCTACCACTGTGCTCCAGGGAAAAGGACAAGAGGTTTCTAGTAGAGAATTCTAAACACCTAATGACAAATTCCAGGATTCTGTCAGGTGGGTGATGATAATTAAAGTGGTGTCAGACTGACCTAACTATGGCCCTTTCCGCAGGGCATTTGCCATGCGAAAGGGTGCCTGAAGCGTCATGCAATTGTGATGAACAATCTGCACGATGCACTCACAATCGTGCAGTGCTCCAGGGGCCGGCAGGCACCTATCACACACCTTTTCATTTTCGGCTAGAAGCTGAAAACAGTGTGCAATTGCACATTGCTCCCCCGCCCCACGTGTACTTACCTGGCATGCGGAGCCTCCACAGCTGTGCCGGTCACGCTTCCTGCCCCAGTGCAGCCTGGGAAGGTCCCAGGTTGTGCTACGGAAGGAAGAGGCAGGGCTCTTGCGCGAGCAGGCAGCTCGTGCAGAGGTGAAGGACTCTGGACGCAAGAGCCTCTCGCCGGAGGCTGCTTGCGTGATCCCCGCACCCCAGCGTCAGAAGAAGGTAAGGTGCGGAAAGGGCCTATATAGTGTGGGTACACCATTAAACTAGATCTGTTGCCATGAATGGCAGAAGACTACTCTATCAGCACTGGCATTTTTTCCAGTTTGCATTCAAAGCCACTGCTGGGAGAACGCTGGGAAGAACCTGGACCCAGATAAGCTGCAGCAAGTGTCTTAGTGTTGCGTCTCCTAACAGTTGCATAGCAAGCAGAGATTGACATTTCTTAGCCTCAGGCAGTACCAGTGGGGCAAGCTTCACCAGCAGCTTCACTAGCAGCTAGTAAGGGAGCTGCTAAAGAAGCAAAGACTCTGCCCCTTTGTAAAGGTGTTGATACCATACTCCAAACTCTGGAAGTTATTCCTTTGGACTGGAACACTGGATGTTTGGAGAGATTAGTCCTTGAATGAAGCATTTCACTAAGCTAATTTCAGGCAAACTTTGTTTCAAAGAGTAACGCTTTTGCTTCCCTTTGACCTATAACTTTTTGACCTTCTTTCCACTATACTTTGGTGCTCTTCTGCTATCTGTATACTAGTCATAAAGGAGGTTCTGTCACCACCTGAATATGGATAAGATCTTTAATCATGGTGGCATAGGATCACTCAGCCAATTGCGAAGTTACACAGTACTTGCACTATGCTGCCCCTCTTAATGGATTATACAACAGATTGTGTATCTAAAATTGTGTCAATGCACATTCCTGTTGTGCAACAGCAAATGAAGACTTCAGAGAAACAGTCAAGGAAGTTACAAATGAAAGTCTTACTCTTCAGTCCATAATGGCTTAAAATGTGCAGTAGTTTGTTCACTAGTGAACTATGGAGAACTTCTTGTGCAAACAAGATCTAGATACATTCACTGCACACTGGCTAAAAAAAAAACATAGTCACCAATTTAGAGGAGCTTACACCAGCAAATACCACCAATAGAATGCTGAGACTTACCAGCTATTTTTATAGGGGCAACTGTGTTAATCCATTGTATGAAACAAAGAGATACGAAGCTTGAAGAATAGCAGATTTATCATAGGATAGACTTTCTTGTGTTAGAATTTACTTTTGTCAGATACATAGAATACAATTTTAGAGGTTGTTTCAGGCAAAGGCCAGTGCTAAAAATATGATAGGCAACACTGGCTTTTCTGCATCAAATTTCACATTCTGATCCAGCTTGTTACTGTGTATACTATGTACATATGTGTACATACACACACATACACACATCTGAACCTCTACATTTATACTCCATGCATTTGATGAAGTGGAATTTTAGTCCATGAACTTGTGAGATTACTACTTGTTGCTTTGTAACAGCTAAATCATTATCATTACTGTTAAGTTTCTAAGCACATCCCCCCTGGCTTTTAATCTGCATTTTTCTGTTCTGAAAAATTAAGATTGGGCATTGCATGCTGGAATATTGCCCCATTGTTGCTTTACAAGCTTGTCATGCTTTTCTTGCTCTTATGCTTTTTATTCTACTATAGAGGATGATGCTACTCAAGTTGGAATTCCTGTGTTATTGTTTTTCTTTTAAAGCCCATTTACTGTATTGAGGCCAAAAATTAAACTTGTCACACATCTTGGATTCCAGTTGAGGCTTATCTCACTTCTGCCGATAGGCAACTTCCCCTCTTCAGGCAAAATACTCACCAAAGAGGCCACAGTGAGCCACAGGAGCAGCCAAAACATGGTATTTGTGTCTGGGAGTTTGCTAAGTCAGGTCTGGGGAGTTTTTTGAAGCCTCTTTATAACCAGACATGCAACTGGGGGAAGGAGCAGCATGATACAGAGTGGCATTTCCTTAGGGATACAAAGGCACTAGACGTGATGAACTTTCCATAATTAGTGTTCTTTGCACAGATTATGTGCCCATCTGAAGAGGCGTTTATGTTCGATCAGATTAAATAAGATGGTGCGCAAGTGGGCTATAAGAAGTCTTCCTGTGCTTTGGGTCGCCTCTGCCTAGGCCACATTCTAAGTTAATGTTTCAACAAGAGAGCATGTGGGATTATTTTCATTTACCAAGTTTTATCCTAATTCTGCCTCTGTTGCTAGTCCCTGAAATAGAAACCATAGGCCAGAGAAGGAAAGAAAGGAAAGGAAAGGAAAGGAAAGGAAAGGAAAGGAAAGGAAAGGAAAGGAAAGGAAAGGGAGATATTTCACAATGGTGACATTGTTTGTGCATCTCATGACTGAACCTATTATTTGGAGTGTTCTGAATACCAAAGATGGAAAAGTGGAAATGGTTGGAGTGGGTGCACTCAACTCACAGCTTTTCCATGGGCTTTATGATGTCAGGGGTATGGCCATGCTCCCTGATGCCATGAAGTTCCTGTCCAAAATGCCGGGTGATGCTTTCCATCTGGCAGTTGGGTGTGGGAACCGTTTCACTCCCAATCCTCCACAGAGGCAGGGAAGGATGTAAAGCAAGCAGAGGAGTGATTTGCCATCATCTTGACATCCTAGGAGCCAGTGATGTATTTAAGTCTTTTACTCCAAGTCTCAAGTCAAGTCTCAAGTCCTTGAAGATACTTTCAAGTCAAGTCTCAAGTCAAATTTCAACTCTGGAAGCCAACTTTATACAAAATTCCAGAATTATTGGATAGAGAGAAATAAATTCAGTTTTAACAATTTAAGCAGAGTCAGTTCTCATTTGTAATTTTGCCATCTGCAGCTCCCCATTACTGAAGATTCAAAAGATTTAGAAGGAAAGATCCTTCTTCCTCAAGCTCGTTGCCTAACACATTTGCTGTTCCCCTCTGAGAAATGCACCCTGCCCTCTGGGGGTGAGTCTTTTCTGTTCTTAGGTAACTTTTTAGAAGGCTCCTCCGATATGCAGTGGGGACAGGCTGCTGAGCAGACTTCAAGCCCCTTACCCAACCTTTTTGCTGTTCCCCTCTGAGAAATGAGCCCACACTTTGGGCTTGAGAGAGATTGTCATGTGACTAGTAGGCAAAAAGAGATGGAGGCGTTGTTCAAAGTCATAAGGTTTCTGGATAAATGCGTTATGTCACTGAACCAAGGGCATCAAGTCAGTCATTAAAAATATACAAGTCTCAAGTCGAGTCAGTGCATCATTTATGGCTGAGTCGAGTCCGAATCGAGTCACTGAAGCAACTTAAGTCTGACTTGAGTCCGAGTCTATTGACTCGAGTCTACATCACTGCTAGGAGCTTTATAAGATCAGTACCAGTTGAGAGGCAATAAGATTGCTTCCTCTTCCTCTTTTCCCAATGGGAAATCCACTGTCACCTGACAACAGGAATCTCTGCTCTCTGGGATCAGAGAAAACACCAAGGATACTGTACAAGAATAGGGAAATTCCCACTCTTATCTCTGAAAAGAGATAGAGACTGCTCTCCCTCATGAGGCAGAGAGTCAGGGAAATTTCAAGGAGGGGAGGGGGGAGCTAGGAGAGCCTCTGGCTAGCTACATCCAGACACTTTGTGTTCTGAATTAGGCCTCTGGGCCACTGGTTTCCCAAAACTGCATTACACAAGGCAGCAACCATGCATAAAAGTTAAGTATGATGTGGGGAAACTTTATTACATGCCAGAATTCCTTTTGCATTTTGACTTCAGTATAAATATTGTGATTGTTTATTAGCAAAACCATGTATTTGTTTGCTTCTTTCCTTCAGTGGTAGTGTGACAACTTCTCTACTGATAGTGTCCATGTCTTATCATTTGAATGAGTCATTTTTATGTAGCCAGTGCATTAGCTGGTTCCTGCTCCTTCATTCATATCATTTTCACTGAAATGAACAGATTTATAACCACTTTCCAGTGCCAAGTTTGTCCCTTTATATATCTAAGGGGATCTAAAATTAGGGTTGATGGAGGGAAGTTTGGTTTCAAGTGTCTAATATTAGGTATTTGCTAGAGAAATACTGTATATTATGAGTACAAAATATAAATATGCAACCCTGTTCTGGCATCCTCTCTCTGTATAATGCAACCTCTTTGGAAATAATCCCCTGCCCACCCTCAGCAACAATCAGACTTTTGAACCTGCATTCAGGCAGATTTTTAAAGACTGCATTGTGGTGATGTCAGAGTTATTTTCTGACCTCTATGAGAATTCCAATACATTGCAGGTTATAAAAATGCTCCATGTCTGCAGGAGAGTTTGTGGATTTAGAATCAAAGCTATTTCACAATATTCCAAAACTCACAGCCAGAAAATACATATTCACATGAAATGGAAAGTTTATTTTGAATAACTATAAGCCATCCATTGTTTCTTTTTTGACAGTAAAACCATTTCTTTGTCTCAAAAATACTACTACTGTAATTTCCATTTTTAATTGTTTTGGTTTTAAAAACCAGACAATGAACCTAAACCAGAAGAAAAACAGACCTTCTTATTAATGTTAAATTGTTGTAGGAAAATTTTGTACCCAATAACAAAATACACTTGAGTCACAGTGGGAAATGTTCCCCAAGATACAAAAGGTCAACATTAAAAAAGAATTAAACTGTTAATGATACTAAAACAATATAAATATTTGCTTAAAAAAGAAAAAAGGAAGATAATACTGTACGATTTAAAATAATACAGCTCTCTCTTACAAACCCTTTCCTTGAAAGCTTTCAGTTCTAAAAGTCTGTCTAAAAGATAAAAAAGTCTTTGCCCGGCAATGGAAGGACACCAAGGAGGGGGCCATTCTAGCCTCCCTAGGGAGGGATTTGTAGAGCCTAGTGGGAGCTGCTACAAACACTTTGTCTCCTTTTCATAGTACTTGTGAAGGTGCTGGGACTGAGGCCCTTTTCGCATGCCATTTCCCATGTGAAATGGCCTCTGGAGCATCGTGCGATTGCGAGGACCATGTGATGTCCTTGCAATCGTGTGACGCTCCAGAGGCGAGTGGGAAGCGATTGTGCAATATATCATTTTCGGCTTCTTGCTGAAAATGATGTGCGATCGTGTGTCCCTCCCAGGCCCCCCACACAATTACCTTGCCTGTGGAGCCTCCGGAGATGTGGCGATTGTGCTTCCTCCTCCAGCACAGCCTGGAAAAGTACCCAGCTGTGCTGTGGAAGGAAGAGGCAGAGTTCTCATGCTTCCTTCTGGCCAGCACAGAGCTGGTGCGGAGGAGAAGCAGAGGGGACGCGAGTGCCTCTCACAAGAGGCTTCTTGCACGATCCCCGCACGCTCACATTGGGAAAAGGTAAGGTGCAAAAAGGGCCTGAAAGAAGAGCCTCTCCCAAGTATCTCAGGATCCAGGCAGGCTCATATGAAGTAATATAGTATGTCAGATATCCTATGTTGTAATTCACTGCAACAGGAGAGAAGTCACATACAGGCATAATTAGAAATCCAGAGGTCAAGAAGTTAGTAGCCAGGACAGTCAGAGGGACACACAAAATGGTACCCGGGGTCAAATTCCAAGGATCCAGAAAGCCGGGCTGAGTCTCCAAGCTGGCTTAGGTGTCATTTCTACAGCATGGAAGACCTTGCTTCTAGCAGGTGACCAGTGTTTGCTGTTTGCCTTAACTAGGCACACTGATTGTTCAATGAG
The DNA here is from genome assembly GCA_948474755.1 of Ctenosaura bakeri. NCBI lineage: Eukaryota > Metazoa > Chordata > Lepidosauria > Squamata > Iguanidae > Ctenosaura > Ctenosaura bakeri. The sequence continues at coordinate 42,381 of CAOLHI010001784.1, forward strand.
AATGATTGAGGCAGCATTGGCTGATCTGCAGATGTGCTGAGCCCCTCCTAAAACACTCTTGTACAGCTCCTGTACAAAAGGAGCCATGACATCCTGGACCTCATCTGTAGAGAGCTTTATAGGTCATAACCTGCACCTTGAATTGTGCCTGAACAGATTGGCTGCCACTGGACCTGCTGGAAAAGGGGAGTATAACCACCTAGCTAATGCTTTGAGTGTAGCTCTTTGTACCAACTGGAGTTTCTGAGCATTCCTCAAAAGACAGCTCCATGTACAGTGTGTTACTGTAACTAGGGCGTGTACTACCCTGACCAGATTAGGTACTCACAGGAACATATGCACTTGACACACTGGCTTTAAGTGTGTAAAAGCATCCCTGGCCACTGCAGAAATCTGGGCCCAAGTTCATGGCTGAACTACAAGAGTGTACCTGCACTGTGAACTGCATTTTCAGAATGTAATCTCACCCAGCACTGGCTATATCCCAGGGGCACCATTAATTTAATTCATTTACAACTTGCTACTCCAGGTTAACCTTTAAAAGGGGAAACTTTTAAAAGATGCTTTACCTTTTCTCCACAACAGTTGTGGGTTTAGGGTAAGCAGGAGTGTGATTAAGGCCTTTCTGCACCTCACCGTCTTCTGGCGCTGGGGTGTGGGGATCGTGCGAGCAGCCTCCGGCAAGAGGCTCTCACTGTCAGCGGCCGGCGGAAGCCAAGCAGACTCACATCCAGGGTCTTTCAGCTCCACACGAGCTGCCTGCTCGCGCGAGAGCCCCGTCTCTTCGTGCCGCAGAGCAGCCTGGGAGTTTCCCAGGCTGTGCTGGGGCAAGAAGCGCAATTGACCTGGCTCTGGAGGCTCTGCGCACCAAGTAAGTGCGCACAGGGCCCAGGAGCAATGTGCGATCACGCACCATTTTTGGCTTCCAGCCAAAAACGAAAAGGTGCGCGATTAGCGCCTGTTGGCCCCTGGAGCATCGCGTGATTGTGAGTGCGTTATGCAGATTGCTCCTCACAATCACGCAACGCTCCAGGCCCTCTTGCGCATGGCAAATGCCGTGCGAAAAGGGCCTAAATGTGGGGAGGATGCCAGGGTGTGATAATTATTAAAAGGGGTGCTTCTTCTCCAGAAGTGTGAAAAGAAAGCAGGCCTAGTCTGTCATAGTCCTGGCTGGCCCTAGCTCTCCACAGTTCTTTCCTCCAGTTTGCTTGCCTCCTTCCCCACAATCTAATCCTACTTTCTGTATGATAGATACTGCATAAAAATTAAACAGATAGAATGATAAAATGCAGCCTTGTCTGACCTCTTTGCTAATGGGAAACAATTCTGTTGCTCAATATAATGTTCTGATAGTGGCCTCTTGTATATGTATATATGCACACACTTGGTTTTAACTGGTTCTACAATGTATGAAATATGAAACGTGCTCCAAACAATATAACAAGGAGTATTTGTTTGCTCAGAATTATGCTGCCCTCTGCACGCTCAACCAGGCTTTCCTCTTGCTTAAGGAGAACTGGTTCATTGCTGGGAAGCAGTGTCATCTGGTGACTTTGTAAAGTGGAGTGATAAATCTGCTCCAGGTTATAGCTCAGATTTTAATGGTATTGATCCTCATCTCCAAAAGAGCTTCAATACTTTGAATAGTTCCTCTAAAGTCTGCAATAAAATACTGCATGGTTTAATTGCTTGTACTTGCACATAGGAGACACTGGAAGGTAGAGTGAATAGAATATTTCCCTGGTTGAGTATCCCCATTATTCCCCATTTGGAACAACTGCACTGATTATAAATATGTATCCAGATGCAATTTTGTATGAACTTTCATGGATATAATCCCACTCATTCGGACGCAGTAGCACTTTTGAGCTACAGCTCAAAAACATTTTTTCCCAATCACAGTAACTGCAGAACTCCTACTGATTTCTTATGAAACCCTAGGGTTCCAAGGAACCCTGGTTGAACTTCCCTACTCTAGACAGTAGGTTCATCTGAGGAGTGGATGATGGAGCTGGATGTAACCTGGATTTAACCTGGAGAAGGGAAGACTGAGTGGTGATAGGACAACCATCTTCAAATATCTGAAGGGCCATCACATTGCAGATGGACCAAATTTCCTTTGTGTTCCTCCAGAGAATAAGGTCCAAACTAGTGGATTCAAATTACATGAAAAGAAATTTTCACCAAACACTAGGAAGAATTTGCTGACAGTAAGAATTATTGGGCGATGGAAGAGACCATCTTAGAAGATTGTGGGATCTCCTTTCTGGGAGGTTTTTAAAGAGAGGTTGGATGGTCATCTCTTAGGCCCTTTCTGCACCTTACCTTTTTCTGGTGCTGGGGTGCAGGGATCGCGCGAGTAGCCTCCAGCAAAAGGCTCTCGCATCCCTGCTGCTTCAGCTCTGCACGAGCTGCCTGCTCGTGTGAGAGCCCCGCCTCTTCCTTCCAGAGTGCAGCCTGGGAGTTTCCCAGGCTGCACTGAGGCAGGAAGCGTGACCGACGTGGCTCCGGAGGCTCCACACATCAAGTAAGTGTGTGCGGGGCCCAGGAGCAGTGCGCAAACACACACCATTTTCGGCTTCCAGCCAAAAATGAAAAGGTGCATGATCGGTACCTGCTGGCCCCTGGAGCATCACGCGATTGTGAGTGTGCCGTGCAGATCACTCCTCATAATCACGCGACGCTCCAGGTGCCCTTTCACATGGCAAATGCTATTCAGAAAGGGCCTTATGACTCTAGGATGCTTTTGTTGTGTTTTAGTTCCAGCATCAATACTGGACTGAACTAGACTATCTATCATACTCTACAGCTCTATGTTCTCTAGTAAACGCTACCATAAAAATAATAAAAACAGCTACGGAGTGAAAAAAGAGGCAATGGGATCAACCAAACCAATTTTATTTGAGAAGCAAGAGGGATTCAGAGGTTATTGTTACCCTGTTTACTGGGGATCTTGGGAGGGACACCTATATGCGCTCTCAATTAACTAAGTTTGGGGAAATTAGCTAGAGCACAAGTTAGCAATGCGAGAGGCAGGGCAACGCAGCAGAATCTTTTACCCAATGTCTACAGGGTCAGGCCAAGCCAAGGAGCACACCAAGTTATAAGAATAACTGAGATTTTTATTAAATACAGACAAACAATGTATGCAACACACACACTCAGATAACTATGGAAAATAAAGGTTGGAGTGGTATAGAAGGATTTTGAGAGGGATTGTTGAATTGGGTGATAGGACACCTGTCCTGAAGATTGAGTTCGTTGGTATGGAGTCTCAGTATGTGGGACTGAGGGGACAGCTCTCAAACAAAGCAGCAGCAAGGCTGGATGGAAGTCCGGAGCGATCCGAGGAAGGTCTCGGAATCAGAGGTTTTTATAGGGAGAAATGTAACTGCAGGCTATTCTGTACTTGGGGAAAACAATGAGTTTCAGGCGCGAGACAAAGCTTTGGAAAGGTCAAAATTTAGCATGATTGAGTTAGGTCCAAATCGACAAAGAGGTAGACAGTATGCAAATACTCAGTGCTTGGCAGTTGAGTATTCAGCTTGCCGGGTTGCCTGCTCGGGGCAGGGAGTCCTTTGTAAACAGCGTGCATACATAATGAGGGTGTTTGCAGAGAGGTCTCCTAAAGTGGTGATCTGGCTATTTCTGGCCTGCCTGTATTGTTTTGGGATATTGCAGCGTTTAGCGGCCGAGCCTAGTTCTGTGCTTGTCCGGGGGCCTCACAAACACGTGGAGAGGGGTGGTAGAAGAGAGCCAAATTATTGATATCAAAATGATATCTTTATGCTATCTCCAAGGAGGCCTAACCTGCAGTAACATTATGTGGTATGGACAAATCAAAAGGTCCTTTCCCAGTACCAAAAAGACAAAAGAATCTGTGCCAGGTGTACTTCTCTGGAGAGAGAGCTCAACAGGTACGGCACCAGCTCCATTGGGAAGACCTTTCTCCAAGTTCCTTGTTGCAGAAGATAGGGCAAAGGCCTTATAGGATGATGTCAATGTCCAGATAGGTTAATGTGGGAGTGGGTGGCCCTCAGGATACCAAGGTCCAACAATAAACAGAGCTGGATTTAATCCTAATATTAACAGGTGGACTGTATTTTGTGGATCTTCCCCTTTTTCATGGTCCCAAGTCCTGCACATGTCTTTCACTGCTTCTTTGTGTAACCTGTCCTGGGCCTAGCCCTTTCAAATAAAGAGAGACAACTTCATTGAACTTTTGTTTCTGTTTATGGATTACATCAACACAAAAGCACATCACCTGCAACCTCCCGAGAATAATCTGGACTTCTGGACAGATCTTTTAAAACTAGACACAGATGACTCTAATAATGAAACTTCTGACCACTTCTCAGAGGTTTGGGTCCTCTAAGCAAAGCAAAGAAAATGATTTATCAACTGTATGAGTGAATCGAACTACCTGTTCAGTATGGCTTGTTTAATTTCTAGTTAATGAATTTTGAATGTGTTATGCTTTTGAAAAAAAAATTCTTTATTTGCTTGATAGTTTTATGAAGTTATAAAACATAACATACAATAAAAATAAATTTTAAAAAAGAGAGATTTTGGTGTTCTGGTACCCATCTTCAGTAGACATAGGTAGGGCATTGCTTCCATTTCCATATTGGAAATGATTGCAGAGAAGGGACAGGCGTGCATTTTCATCTCACCCAGCATCCTTTAAGATCCTCTTGTGGGTTGCTGATGGAGCATTGTTGGGGCAGAGAACTGACATAGGCCTACCCCACCCCCCTTGCTGTCTGCCCCTCCATCTTACCCTCCCTGTGGAAGGGTTTATCTCTTCAGGCGATGATGATGTCTTTCCCCATTTGTCCTCATCAGAATGAAAGAAAAAGCAGGTGTGTCCTTGTGGCCAAGAGATGCAAAAACTCCTGGGTTCTAGTTTCTATTCCTTAAGGCTTTATCCATTTCTGTAAGCAATTGCCATCAGCCATTTTTCATTAAGAAGAAATGCAAAATGTCAGCAATTCACCCCTGACACATGTCTTGCAAGACAAAGAGGTGGAATATTTTGTCCCTTTCTTGTCCAGTGTAAAATGATTTTCTGGCCCTGGCCTATTGAAATCTGACTTTTGAACCTCATGCTCTAACTGGGAAAAGAAAGGAAGGTTCCAGCCTTCTCTGCATAGTGGCTATGGCTTACCTCCAAAAAAAATAGGATTGGACCATTTAAAAAGCTACAACACACCCTTTAACTTATTCTATCTGCTTGGTTGTTTGATGACCACATCTGTGTACCTGATTACTCATAGGGCTGGGAGTATTCAAGAGAAGCCATTTTCCTGCTTTAGAGTGAACCATGTGAACCAAAACTCTAGAAAGGATCCTGCGTGATGCTCTGAGCTTATGGTTTTATCTCAAATGATTTTTCTGATGTATTACTGCAATCTGATAACTATGAGTTGGATTGGATGTGGACCTGCACAGGACTGACATGCATTGTGGGTTTGGATCTGGGCTAAAAAGTATATCGAGGTGCTTGCTTCATTCCTCGAAAACTTTAGAAAAGCCAGGCTTTTAAAAAAAAAAAGTCTCTTACTTCTGTAGAGATTTATTATAAAGGTATTGTTGATCCTGGGAAGTGTGTGTGTGTGCGCATGTGTGTGCGCGTGCACATGTGTGTCCGTGCACCTCCCCACTATTTATTGCAGAAGTGCTCAAGGGACAAGGCAGCCTTGGAAATCAGGAGCCTTTCCTTCCATTCCTCTATTAAAGATGTTTAGCTGGCATGATTTGAAAGTCTGATCTGCCTCCAGTTCATCCCCAAATGCAACCAGTTCCACAGCATATCCACCTCTAGTCTGCTTTGCTCTGGAAGGTTGCAGGCCTTCCCCCATGGGAGGCGAGTGCGTAAGCTGGATCCCTGCTCAGGAGGGGCTCTTCTACCATTCCTATTGTGAACCTGCTTTGGAGGGCCTGTTCCTTGCACCCACGCCTGGCAGCAAAAGGAGCAGGAGGAGTGGAAAAAGTCTCCAAGGCTCAGTAAAGGCACCATATCCTGCTAAACACTCCTGTGTGTGTCCATACAGAAGAAGATCTGGGATTTTTCTCAGCAGGACTGTTTGTGTCCTTCATCCTCATCTGAGGAAAGATAAATATGAGTTTGCAATCTCTCTTTATGATGGACTGGAAACACACTTGAAGAACACGTTTTGTGGAGAACCTTGGAAAAATGGCAGGTAAGTCCAAGGACTGACACAATAGTTTAGGAAGCCTCAGCCACACCGTGAGCTCTTAATTTTCCAGGAAGAGGTCAATTTCAGTAAGTAATATTTTTAATAACAGAGTGAACATAAAATATGAAGAAAATCTTATGGGATCTTCAAGAAGAATTTGCAGAGAAGAAAGATTATGATGAACATCAGCGAAAAATGCTGGATTGTGAGTTTAGACTATCCAACTTAAAAAAAAAGTGTTGTTCAAAAGAACTGGAAAATGAGTGGAGAGCCAATTCTACTTGTGGAGTTCTGGCTTTTTTTTTTAATTGCCTTCTGTCAGTGAAAAGGGTGCCTTAGGGTCACCTCAAGTTGGAAATGACTTGTTTTCACATACTTGTCCCCAAAACAGTAAAACTAGGAGCAGTACACATCCCAGCTACCAGTATATGGATTTAGGTCAGCATTTGGAAAAGTTACTTTTTGGACTATAACACCCAGATCCCCACCCCACCCCCAGTATATAGTATGTAGTCCAAAAATTAATGCTCCTAGTGTGAGATGCTTGAAAATTTCATTTGGAATGCCTTTAAAAACAGTCGTGTAGGGACAGGGGGGCAGTTTGCCTCAGGTGGGAATGTTTTTGGGGCGTCTGTACCTTAGCTATGCCCCCACATGCCCTGGCCACACTCCCACGCACCGCACCCATATCCCGATGCACAGTGGCCACACCCCTCATGCTGTAGCCCCCCCATTCCTGCCCCCCCACTCCAAGCTCCATCACTGCTTAAAAATGAACCATCCTGATCCCTACCTCCTAGATTAATGTGTTGCCTGAAACACAATTATCCTTTACATTATATGTTTGCAGTGCAGGTGTCATTTCAGGATTTAACAAAACGCATACACAAATAAATGCATATGTTCAGATAAAATATGTTTAGAGGTGTGTTACAAAAACTTGCGATCTCGATATCTGGACTCTAAATGCAGCTGAATGGGTCAGGTTCAAAATGCAAATTAAAATCTGTCTGTTGAGACTCTATCACTTAATCTTGTGCTCTTGTTTTCTTTAGAAGTGTCAAACAAAAGTAAATTATAATGAAAATAAATGAATAAAAAAGTTGGAAATGACTTGAAGGCACAGAACAACAACAATTTATTTGTGAGGTGATACATTTATTTTTCGGTTTTGAGAAAATTAATCAGCTGTAGGAGAAAATACCAGTACCCTTTTTACAAAATTCCTTATTACAATAACTTCTCCGACATATTTATTCACCCTCACTACTTTCAGTGTGACTTTCATTGTTCACTATACCCTCTCTGTCCTTATTCCTATCAGTCTGTACTTCCTCATGACTGGCACTCCTCTGTCCCTTGCTTGTCTTAGTCTTCCACAGATGACTAGCTAAGCTAAGCTCCTCCGTGCCAGCAGCAGCCTGTGTTGGCTTGCTGGCCAGACTCCAGCTTCCTCCGTAGCGGACATCCAACTCACGTTTAGTGGCAACGGCTTTTCCTGCTGTGGTTGTCTTGCGGCTTTTGAATGTGACATTATAATACACAAGGTAGCCGTCATTATACATGTAAAGCTTCTGGTCATTGGGGTTGTAATTCAGACTCTGCATGGTAGGAAGAGGTTTCTCTATAAAGACACGTAGCTTGCGTTCCTGGGCTGAGTTAGTGTCAAATGCATAATATATCTCCTCATGAGTTGAATTCAATCTTCTAGTGGCATAGAGCACTCCACAGATCATGAAAGTATTGCTGACATTTGTCTTCCGCTGTGAAGTGGTCCAAGGTGTATCTGCCTTCAAGGTTTTTGGGTTGACTTTCCTAATGACCACATTCCCATTGGCCTGTTTAGAACCATGAATCATCCAAAGTCCCTTTTCATCCCCAGCCATGTCCATGTCCTGAAATTTGATGCCCTTATAAGAGAAAACATTATTGAAGGAAGGAGGATCTTCATCTTCTAGTTCCTTACGCCAGAGTCGCATCGTATGTGGGTCTATTTTGCACAAGTACCTACTGTTGTAACAGTTGTAATAGAAGGAGCCATTGAAGAAGACTACTCCACCCCCTTGCCCACAGTTTTCACATTTATCATTGGCACCGCGAAGGCCAAATTCCATCACTGGAAGATTAAGCATCAATTTTCTATAAGAGGAATACAAGCGGAAACTCTCCAATATATAATTATCTTTGTTAGCTGGAAATACCCAATAATGATCTGGCGACTTGGTCCCAATCGCAAAATCTTTTCCCCAGGATCCAGCTTTGAAATTGGTACCTTTCCAGTTGAACTTCACCAGAACTGGTCCACTGACCTCCAATAGTCCATCATGGTCACATGAACCTGTGGGAGAAGAGGGACCAGATCAAAACATTCCTTCTTGAAAAGACACAAAGGAAACAGTCCTGTTACTTGCTCTATCTGTTGCGATAATTATTGGTATTTAAAAAAAACCCAACCAAACCAAACACATAATATTTTCTTTTTCAAGGAAAATCCAAAGGCAATTCCCAGTACAAACATAAACATTTTACTCTCACCTAGAGGTTTTTTTTTTTTTTAAATTCCAGAATACTTTTCTGAAGAAGAAAAAAAAACTTTGAAAAGGATGTATGATTTTCTTGCTCTGATTAAAGGGTATTCCTTTTTCTCTTTTTTGGATGGGAGAGGGAGCTCTGGGCCTTTATGCCAGAACTGTTAGGTTTTGGGAACATTGTACTTTTAAAAAGAAAGCATGCCTACAAAAGTTTCCAGAGTCAATAGGGAGCTAAGACACAGAAGAGATCGATGACTGGTGAATTCGCTGCAGCATTATGATATCTTAATCTTTATTGACCAAATTGCCTACCCAGCTTCCTTCATCTTCCCTCTCCTTCCTCGAGTCTGGAGAGGAATGTGTGGATTAAAAAAATGTCATCCAGAAGGTCCCAACTAGTAATAAATTAGGTTTTGTGTTGAAAGAGATCTCACTTTTTTGGAATTGTTTGGACAGGCCCTAGGGAAACAAAACAGAAACATGTTCTCTCAGTCTCTCTGAATAACAGTGCTTTCCTTTTCCACAAACTCAAAGGGGCTGATGAAGAAGACTGACAGCTCTCATCCTGTGAGGGCAGTTTGGGAAGTTCCTGGGCTTTCTAGGGGAATGCTAGTCCTTCCTGGGCCAACCATGCTCATGCTGAAAGCTCCCCAAGAGAGCTGACAAGCTATCCCATGTCTTCTAGAGTGGGTTTATTCCCATCAGCAGAGGACAGGACATGTTCAGAAGCACCTGGAAGCCTCTCCTTTGCCTCCAGGCCTGCTGTCCTTCTTGGTCCATGCCTGGCTTCCAAAAACCTCTTAAGAGAAGCCATCCCTCCTAGTCTCATGGAAGAGAGCACAGCAACATGGAGTTGTGTTGTGGGCCTTCGCTCTGGGTGTGGGGGTTCCTTGGCTGCATGATAGGGGCAGTGCCTGCCCATTCCATGGCACGCAAGGAAAGAGAAGCTTTGCTGACCAAAGCCATTTCTGCCCTGTCCCCCGCCAGTGGGAAATCAGGTCCCTTGGGGAGGGGAAACCTGGGACCTTGGGGCTGAAAAGAAACCCATGGCCCCTTCCTCCAAATTAGCTCTCCTCACACACCGTCCCAGGGGGAGAGGGAGGCAAGGGAAGGCCTTGGGGGGCTCATGCCCACCAGATCTGCTCTGAGACCAGGCACGTTGGGCAGAAATTGCCCCTCACTTTTCTCCTGAGAAACGGTGAATTTCCTTCATCTGGCCAGGGAAGGCAAAGTCCCCTGGAGTTTTTGTCAGCCTGACAAGGCACCAGCCAGCCTTCTCCTGCAGCAAGAAAGAAGGCTTCCAGGCCAGTTTCTTAGGGGACGGGAGAAGGAACACTTTGGAGGACATTAATGCTGTGCTCAGACAGTAGCATACTGTGGATATAAAAAATAAAGATTTTATCATTTTATTGGGGTTATTCTATATCTCTTCTTTACAGAAATTTCAAAGCTCTTACAAGTGTACATTATTATTTCCTTCTACTCTGTTTACAGTCCAGAGAATTAAAATAGATCTCAGCAGCATTGATCAAATATATGCTGAAATCTGAGGAAAAGCCAAAAACTTCCATTAAAAGGGAATCCTTTCACATAATAAATAGCAAACTAATTCTAATTCTGGACTTAGTTCAGCCTTCTTAGGAAAGGACTCTTTTTAAGGTGGATCGAAGAAAACTCTGCTCCCAACTTATGGCTGATACTGGTTTACATAGAGGGGGTGAGGGCAAGGCCTGAGGAGACATCAAAAAGCAATATCATGTTCTATAGAAAAAGCTGTATGAAAAGTTAGATGAGCAGGATACATCAGCAAGTTGTGCTACATAGTCTGATTTCTAGCCAAGAATAAGGATATGCCTGATAGTACTCACCAATTGGTGGTGACTTTGTCACATTGGGAGTACCAGCACCACTAGCAATTGCCTCCTCGCATTCTTGTAGCTTTTTCCGGAGAGCAACAATCTCACGTTGTACTGTTATTATGTTGTTCCTATCATGGGTTTCCATTGTTGTTACTATAGTGTTGCCCCTCACTTTTCTCCTGAGAAACGGTGACTTTTCCTTCATCTGGCCAGGGAAGGCAAAGCCCCCTGGAGTTTTTGTCAGCCTGACAAGGCACCAGCCATCCTTCTCCTGCAGCAAGAAAGAAGCCCTCCGAGCCACAACCTGAGCCCCCTCCCCTTTGCTTTCTTTCTTCCCTTTTCTGCTTTCCTAGAGATGCGTATCAGGTGTAGGGTGAGAAACCTGGGCCCTCTGGACAGAGAGGCCTTGGGCATCTTCCTGGCCTCCACGGCCTCCCAAAACCTTTGGGTGGCAAAGTGCTTCAGTCCAAAAGGAAAATGCACACCCTTTAAGATTTCACAGATAAAAACCAGGGCATGTTTGGCAGGGCAACATCAGAGAGTGGTCAAGCTGAGTAAAGCAATCAGGGAGGAAGAACTCACAAGCTAGGAGAATGTGCAGCAGTTTGATTTTGCCTGAGCCTACTGGAAAGGGCAAGTTTCTGCCCTCTCCTCTCCTTTTGTCCTTGCTGAGTCAGCTGAGTGCTAACTACTTCTGCTCTTTGAACTCAGTTTGTACCAATGAAGCAAGTCAAGGATAAAGAAGGAAAGAAAGGGCCCTAGGGCATCTTTTCAGCCTCTGTGCCTTCCCCGACACATTATTCCAGAATTGCAAACAAAAACCTTTCAAACTTTACTTTTCCATATTTGAGAAGATGTTAAGTTCATTAACACCATGTATATATTGCCCCTAAAGAACTGCATGTATTGCTTTGAGGGCTTGCACAGTAAAAGGTAATACATTTGGGTCAATGAAAGAGTAGTGAAGGAGCTGCTCCAGTGACCTGCAACATCCATGACATGTTAGGGTATTTTGCCTGAGAAATTAAAAGGTTTAGAAATTAGTAACCTCTTTTGGATCCAATCTAGTCAGTTTTCCCCATCTCATTGTTTCCCATGGGAAAAGCAGAAGCGGCAGCAGAAGGAATTAAGAAAATGGAGCAAACTAGACAAACTCACTATTCCTCTGCTGTAGTGTACCCTTTGGCATTTAAAAAAATCCACTAAGAGATTGAGATCAGACAGTTTTCCAACATCCATCCTCAGTAGTCTTTGGTAGGGCATTGCTCCATTTTTCGTGAGAAAAGAACTGCAATGAAGGGACAGATGTGGTCCTGTGCATTCTCATCTCATCCAGCATCCTTTCAGTTCCCCTCACGGGGTTGCCAATGGAGTGTTGTTGGGGCAGAGAACTGATGTATAGACTTACCCCCCCTTGCTGTCTGCCCCCCCATCTCACCCCTCCCTGTGGAAGGGTTTATCTCTTCAGGTGATGTTGATGTCTTTCTCCATCTGTCCTCATGAGAATGAAAGAAAAAGCAGATGTGTGTTTGTGGTCAAGAAATGCAAAATCCCCTGTGTCCCAGTTTCTAACCCTTAGAAAGGCCTTATCCATTTGCCGTCCAACCCACGAAATGAAGAGACCACACACAGGACTTGGGTTGAACTAGGGCAATTTATTGATATGCCTAATTAACATAAAGAGGGAAATGAACTTGAACTTGAACTTCTGACCTGAGAAGGGGGGGTCAACAGCATGTGTGGACTAGGGCAAGAGTCAGCTCCCGACCATCTTCCCTAGCCCATTGAGCGAGATACTGGGCCCCAAAGCCAACCGCTGAAGGTGGATTAAGACTTTGGCCGGCCCTTGTCTGGAAGGTGAGCCCCAAACGACCACCACCCCCCGGCGCACAACGATGAGGGTGAGTCCAGGGCCCTCCTTAAGGATAGCATTTATCCTACACCAAAGGGTGCCATAGGTACTCACCGAGCCCTTAGACCCCCCCATACCGGCCTGGGTGACAGCAATTGTGGCTGTGGAGACCTATGTAGTTACTTAATTAAGACACCACCCTGTGAAGCCAATTACTCAACCCTCGGCGCAGTGTAGGGTAGGCGAACCCCCTCCCCCAAACAGGGGGAAAAAATTCCTACCTGGCCCCGAAGCGACCAGTAATCTTACACTGAAACCATTCGGCAGGAGGGTGGGTCGCCGGAAACCAAAGAGGCTGAGGGAGAGGCGGGGCGGCCTTAAGAAGTGCCTGCGAACCCCGCTTCCTCCCGTCGCCCGGAGATGACGCTCTCTTCATGCGGGAGGACAGCAAAGGCCGTCCCCCCACCACCCGTGGTCACGTGGGGGCGGTGGGAGACGAATTCTGTGAACAATTGCTCTCAGCCACTTCTCTTCATTAAGAAATGGGAAATTTCAGCAAGGGCTATTCACCCCTGACACGTGCCTTGCAAAACAGAGAAGTGGAATAATTTCTCCCTTTCTTGTCCACAGTGCAAAATGATTTTCTGGCCCTGGCCTATTGAAACCCGACTTTTGAACCTCATGCTCGAGCTGGGAAAAGAAAGTAAGATTCCAGCCCTCTCTGCATAATGGCAGTGGCTTACCTCCAAAGACAATCCCAATCATATTTTCAAATATACCCTTCTCAAATTGACATAAAGAAATCTCCAAATTTTTATGGGCTGTTAGAAAACCTAGAATAAAATGGAAAGTGATGGCAGATGCAAAGGAAAGAGGTGGGTTGGGTGTCCTGGTTCTTAGTATTTATTTTGAGGCCTCATGCTTAGAGTGGCTAAGAGATTGGATTGTATTAGGGGACAAGAAATTATTAAAACTAGAGGGCCATGAGTTGAAATTTGGATGGTATGTCTACTTACAGTATGGAAAAATTAAAGCAAATGCAGGATTTAAAGATCATGTTATTCTTATACTCTTCTTAGGACAATCTTTAAAATCTGGGGACGATATAAGAAAAGATTTGGGAATAAAATACCAAGATGGTATTTTATAGAAGAGAAATGGGGAGTCTAGACCATTTGATAAGATATAAGGATATAATAAGAGGTGAAGGTGATAAATGAATTATTAAGGATAGGCAAAATTTAGAGCAGGAGCAATATATGATTCAGTGGTTATATTACAGTTAAAAGAGAGATTTAAAGAAGATAGCAAAAATTTTGGGTTTGACAATACTAAATACAAATGTATTTGAAATATTAATATGCTTAAAAGAATCTCATTTAATTTCCAAAATGTATAAATTACTATTAAGAATGAATACAGAGGAAGAACAAATAAAGGAATGTATGATATAATAGGCCCAACAATTAGGACATAGTATAGGATGAGCAGTGGGAGGATGTTTGGGGAAAAGGTTTGAAATTTATTTAATGTAATGACCTTAAGGAAAAAAATTTCAAGATGATGTATAAATGGTATTTAACCCCCAGTACGTTGGCTAAGACATATAAAGAGGCAAGTAAGGGATGTTGGAAATGCAAAACCCATGAAGGTTCTTTCTGTCACATGTAGTGGCAAAGTAAAAAAGTTAAAAAAATATTGGAAAACGATTTGTAATTATATGCAGAACATACTAAAAGTAAGAATGGTATTTAAACCAGAACTACTCCTGTTAAACATGATAGACAAAGATAATTCTGTGGAAAGACAATATAGAAAATTATTAAGATGTATGGTAACAACAGCCAGAATAATTTATGCAAAAAATTGGAAAAGTACAAAAATACCAAAATTATATGGATGGTTAAATAAAATCTTAGAGCTGGCAGAAATAGACAAACTCACTATTTATTAAGAGGAAATTCATTTAAATTATATTTAAACACTTGGAAACTGTTGACAGACTATGCAAGGAATATTGGGGCAGATTTGATAATTATCAGACTTGATATGTAAAAGCAGATAAATTTAAGTTGGTATGGGGAATACATGCGAATATATAGGGTTAAAAGTGAGGTGATATTTGATAAACAGAACCACCAATTAAAGTCAATCGGGAAGACACTTTTGTGTTGTTTGTTGGGGTGAATGGTGATTGTACAGATTTGTTTGTCTTTATTTTTGTGTAATATATTTTTTTTCTTTTCTTTTTGTTTGTATGTAATTTTTGGTAGATTGTTTGTCTACTCTATCTCTCTTTTGTTTCTGTATGTTTGTAATTTGTGTATTAGGTATCCTTTTTATTTTCTCCTTTTTCTTTTCTTGTGTAACAAGCACTTTATATTGTTTTTCATAAATGTATGTTCATGTGTGTTAATTTGTAATTAATAAAGATTATTTTTTTAAAAAAAAATAAGATTGGACCATTTAAAAAGCTACAACAAACTCTTGAACTTATTCTATCTGCTTGGTTGTTTGATGACCACATCTGTGCACCTGATTCCTCATAGGGCTGGGAGTATTCAAGAGAAGCCATCTTCCTGCTTTAGAATGGACCATCTGAACCAGAACTCTAGAAAGGATCCTGCGTGATGCTCTGAGCTGACGGTTTTATCTCAAATGATCTGTCTGATGTATTACTGCAATCTGACAACTATGAGGTGGACTGGATGTGGACCTGCACAGGACTGAAACACTTTGTGGTATTGGATCTGGGCTAAAAAGTATATCGAGGTGTTTGCTTCATTCTCCTAAAACTTTAGAAAAGCCAGTCATTTAAAAAAAAGTCCCTTACTTCTGTAGAGATCTATTATAAAGGTATTGTCGATCCTGGGAAGTGTGCGCGCGCACGCCTCCCCGCTTTTTATTGCAGAAGTGCTCAAGGGACAAGGCAGCCTTGGAAATCAGGAGCCTTTCCTTCCATTCCTCTATTAAAGATGTTTAGCTGGCATGATTTGAAAGTCTGATCTGCCTCCAGTTCATCCCCAAATGCAACCAGTTTCACAGCATATCCACCTCTAGTCTGCTTTGCTCTGGAAGGTTGCAGGCCTTCCCCCATGGGAGGCGAGTGCGTAAGCTGGATCCCTGCTCAGGAGGGGCTCTTCTACCATTCCTATTGTGAACCTGCTTTGGAGGGCCTGTTCCTTGCACCCACGCCTGGCAGCAAAAGGAGCAGGAGGAGTGGAAAAAGTCTCCAAGGCTCAGTAAAGGCACCATATCCTGCTGAACACTCCTCTATGTCCTCATGCAGAAAAGGATTTGGGATTTTTCTCAGCAGGACTATGTCCTACATCCTCATCAAAGGAACCATAAGTATGACTTTGCAACCCCTCTTTCTCCTTTTTTAATGGACATGAAAACACTTTTAAAAATAAAATGTTGCGGAAAAATATAGCAATAGTTAAGGATAGGTGTATTGAACAGAAAGGATGGTTTAAAAATCCTCAGCCATGACAGTAGCTCTTATTTTTTAAAAATTTTCTGTCTCAACATGCTATATTATACATTATCAAGTTATAGAAGAAAAAGATGACCTTCGTCCAAGCACCTTGTGAAAAAGAAATAAATCTGTCTGTGTGAACAAGTTCCAGACAAGTCCCCAAATCCCTAAATTTTCATTTCCAATAAGTTTGTGTACGGTTTGTGCAAGAGAATAGACCAGAAGCAAATGTTAAAATCATTTTATTGCAATGATTCTTAACTGTTGTTGTTGTATTGGCCTCAGTCTCTGAAGCATACTCATAGTGAAACTAAGAGTGCTGTAAATAGATCCTTATAAATATGGGTGTGACACGTACTGCATTTATTTTTACAGTTATCTATGGCTGCATTAGAGGGAGCCAACACCTTTCGTTTTTTTGGGGGGGGGTAGCTACTTACAAAAACATTATTTACAAAGGCTAGTATCGAGTGTTGTTTTACCGCAATGCTCAGTGTGATGGAATATCCATCCCCTCCCATCCTGTAGCAATTTACATTCCCCAAAAACTAGCTCTGGAGGGCTTCTCAACCTTCTTGAGCCAGTTTTGAGTTATATGGGAGACTGCAGGGAGGAGATAGATCCTCTCAGTTTTGCTTAAAGATGTTCCATCAGCACAATCCCCTCCATTAAATTTTAGCCAAAAGATTTTCAGTGTCATTAACAATTATGTCATAATTATTGCTCACTCCTCTATCTTCCATTACGAAACACCTTAGTGTCACTAGCTAGCAACAATATGGCCACCTTCCCTCATGGCCTCTCGTCTTACAACAGTAACAGTAATGGGTTTTTTCTCTAGATCTTGTTGCTGGTCACCATCTGAACCTGGCTGATCCTTGCTTGTAATAGTCTGTGAACCCCTCTTTACCAGACTTTGCTGTCCTTCAGCACCAGAAGCCAGATGTTGTTCATTAGCAGCAACATCTCCTGCCCTATTAGTTATGCCGGTTATGAATGTGGTATTGTAAAATATCAGATAGCCATCATTGAACATGTAGAGCTTCTGGTCATTGGGATTATAATTCAAACTCTGCACGGTAGGAAGAGGTTTCTCTATCAAGATTTTGATGTTGCGTTCCCGAGATGTGTTGGTGTCATACATGTAGTGTATCTCATCATGAGTTGAATTCTTTCTCTTGGTGGCATAAAGGACACCACAGATCATAAAGCTATTACTGAGCGTATCTTTACTCTGTGAAGTTATCCAAGGAGTTCCTGCCTTCAAAGTTTCAGGGTCTACTTTCTTAATCACCAATTTCCCATTGGTCAGCGTGGAGCCGTGAACCATCCACAGACCCTTTTCATCTCCAGCCAAATCTATGTCCTGATATTTGACTCCTGCATAGGAGAACCAGTTATTGAAAGAAGCAGGATCCTGGTCTTCTATATTCTTACGTGTAATCCTCATACTGAATGGATCAGCCTTGCACAAGGCCCTACTATCAAAACAGTTGTAATAAAAGGAACCATTGAAGAACACCACCCCAGCCCCCTGTCCACAGTCTTTACACTCCGGGTGGTTATTAATGTTAAGGCTATACTCCCGGACTGGAGAATAGAGTAACAGTTTCCTATATGAGGAGTACAGGCGATAATTCTCCAATGTACGTTCGTCTCTGTTCAGTGGGAAAACCCAGTAATGATCTGGAAATTTAGTCCCAAGGGCAAAATCTTTTCCCCATGATCCAGCTTTGTAATCTGAACCTTTCCAGTTGAGCTTCACTAGAACTGGATCACTGACCTTCAGTAACCCATCATGGTCACATTTCCCTGAAGAAGAAGGAGAAAGAGAAGGAGAAGAAGAAAGAAAAGGAAAAGAAGAAAGAGAAGGAGAAGAAGAAATGAGTTATTTTATTTCATCTTAAACAACGACAACGACAATAACAACAATGCAATTCTACTTTTCCACAAACTCAAAGGGGCTGATGAAGAAGACTGACAGCTCTCATCCTGTGAGGGCAGTTTGGGAAGTTCCTGGGCTTTCTAGGGGAATGCTAGTCCTTCCTGGGCCAACCATGCTCATGCTGAAAGCTCCCCAAGAGAGCTGACAAGCTATCCCATGTCTTCTAGAGTGGGTTTATTCCCATCAGCAGAGGACAGGACATGTTCAGAAGCACCTGGAAGCCTCTCCTTTGCCTCCAGGCCTGCTGTCCTTCTTGGTCCATGCCTGGCTTCCAAAAACCTCTCAAGAGAAGCCATCCCTCCTAGTCTCATGGAAGAGAGCACAGCAACATGGAGTTGTGTTGTGGGCCTTCGCTCTGGGTGTGGGGGTTCCTTGGCTGCATGATAGGGGCAGTGCCTGCCCATTCCATGGCACGCAAGGAAAGAGAAGCTTTGCTGACCAAAGCCATTTCTGCCCTGTCCCCCGCCAGTGGGAAATCAGGTCCCTTGGGGAGGGGAAACCTGGGGCCTTGGGGCTGAAAAGAAACCCATGGCCCCTTCCTCCAAATTAGCTCTCCTCACACACCGTCCCAGGGGGAGAGGGAGGCAAGGGAAGGCCTTGGGGGGCTCATGCCCACCAGATCTGCTCTGAGACCAGGCACGTTGGGCAGAAATTGCCCCTCACTTTTCTCCTGAGAAACGGTGAATTTCCTTCATCTGGCCAGGGAAGGCAAAGCCCCCTGGAGTTTTTGTCAGCCTGACAAGGCACCAGCCAGCCTTCTCCTGCAGCAAGAAAGAAGCCTTCCAGGCCAGTTTCTTAGGGGACGGGAGAAGGAACACTTTGGAGGACGTTAATGCTGTGCTCAGACAGTAGCATACTGTGGATATAAAAAATAAAGATTTTATCATTTTATTGGGGTTATTCTATATCTCTTCTTTACAGAAATTTCAAAGCTCTTACAAGTGTACATTATTATTTCCTTCTACTCTGTTTACAGTCCAGAGAATTAAAATAGATCTCAGCAGCATTGATCAAATATATGCTGAAATCTGAGGAAAAGCCAAAAACTTCCATTAAAAAGGAATCCTTTCACATAATAAATAGCAAACTAATTCTAATTCTGGACTTAGTTCAGCCTTCTTAGGAAAGGACTCTTTTTAAGGTGGATCGAAGAAAACTCTGCTCCCAACTTATGGCTGATACTGGTTTACATAGAGGGGGTGAGGGCAAGGCCTGAGGAGATATCAAAAAGCAATATCATGTTCTATAGAAAAAGCTGTATGAAAAGTTAGATGAGCAGGATACATCAGCAAGTTGTGCTACATAGTCTGATTTCTAGCCAAGAATAAGGATATGCCTGATAGTACTCACCAATTGGTGGTGACTTTGTCACATTGGGAGTACCAGCACCACTAGCAATTGCCTCCTCGCATTCTTGTAGCTTTTTCCGGAGAGCAACAATCTCACGTTGTACTGTTATTATGTTGTTCCTATCATGGGTTTCCATTGTTGTTACTATAGTGTTGATAGCATCAATCTGAAACACAAGTATAGTTGTTAGCTTCCCTCCCACCAGAGAATGGGGTTAATTGAATCATGTTTCCACCAGCAGAACAGATTTTCCACTAGAAGAACAGATTTCTCCTTCCCCTTACAGACCTCTCCCAAATTGCTCTGAAGGAAGGGTATGTGGAGGATACAGGAGGAAGTCAACTCTCATACCATTAGAATAAGTCTCATCCTTCATGGGACTGAAGGAAACAAGAATTTTGTCACATACAGAATAAAAATGAGAAAACAGAATGTGAATTAGGCTGATCTCAAATAGGTATGCATTGCTAGAAAGAGAGACATTTTGAGATCCCTTGTACTCCTTCCCATTAAAGGAAACACAAGCATGTTGGAAATAAGAAAGATTACATTCAAGAGCAAAAGCAAATGCATCTGTTTCTCTTCTCTGTTTGGCTCATTGCGTAGATGCCTTTCATCAGGTTAGACTACTTGTCCCTCTATCCTAGTCCAGACTTAATCTGACCTCCAGCAGGCAAGAGCAGCTCTGCATCTTCATAAGCCAGAAGTGGCCCAGGTTACCTCTCTTCCTGGAGTGGGAATGAAGTACCACCCCTGCCCCCCACATTGGTGCCACCTGCCCTACTCTGACAGTGAGACACAGCAGGAAAGCTTTGCAGAGAATTGGCTGTACAAAATGATCTCTCAGGATACCCTACTCACAATGCTTTGGGAGTTGGTTTGCTCTGGAGACCTGTGCACTTGCAATTTCTTGGCTGTGGTGCTGCCACGACAGGAAGGCAGTGTAGCAATCATTACCCCACCACTGCAGCCAGAGCCAGGTGTGCAGTCTGTTCTATGCCATATGCTTTGACCTCCCAATACTATGAGGAGTATTTAGGCATACTCTGCACAATCACAAATGAACATTTTTCAAACAACCGTCACCTGTCATGAAATGATGACCAGGATCAAATGATCCTCAGTCATCTGCTCAAGGGCTGGAGTGTTCATATCTGGGCCAACCATCATGAATGTTACCCTATGAGAGGAGTTAATAATCTTATAGGTTGCTATTAGTGTTACACACCAATTTATGGGGATCCTATCTGAGGCCTTTCTCAGAAACATTTATTCAGCAAATGGAGGGAAGATGATTCAGGCTGGAGAAAAAGACATGAGGAATTAAATATCCTTAATCCATAGCTCCTCTTAAGCAGATCAGTCATCCCAGCTTCTCTATTTCCGTTGGGAACTGAGAGATCAATCCCACAGATTTCTTGGCATATAAATTGTAACTCTGGCCTGAGCAGTTTGCAATGAACACTGTTCTTTTTGCTGATGAGCTCTGTGTTGTTGGGGAACTATGTAGAACTGAAATCACATTTTCCCTGCCTCTTTAACCCCCTTTTATTGCTTAATTGGCTGCCTGGTAATAGGCAGGAAAGGAAAGAACTGCTATAATTTTCTGAGAGAGGAAAGAAAGCGTGACTGAAGAAGAGGAAAAGGAGAGACTGGAAGGTGCAATATAACAGAAACTCAGTCCTCCATATTCAGTGTTAGCCAACAATGTTGAGTCAAAGCCCAATTATTGCTTTCTTCTGTCCTTACAGAACTTTCCATCCGTGTACCTGATGCCACAGATATTTGGTGCCATCATTCCCTAAAATTTCAAACACACACATTTTGTTGTTCTCCAGTTTGAAAAACTCTTACTAGGCTTTGAAAATTATTCTTACTTCTAGTTCATACTCTATCACATCGTTCCTCTACCTACCAGCTTCCAGATATGCTGAGCTGCAGTTTGCATGAAGCCCAGTCTCTTAGTCTACCTAAAGATGTGAGGGTATGTGTTTGTTTTTTCAAAATACAGGCAACATCAATAAGAGAAATGTTGCTTTTTGGAAGCATCTTCCAGCTTTCAGCAGAGTGCAACAAGCCAATCTATTGAACCCCCACAGAAGAGCTATGAAGAGTTCCTCCTACCACTCTGGTTTCCAGCCACATTAGTGGCAGAGGTAATTTAACAACCTGCTCACTGGATAGCAAACCTAGAAGCACTGGGGCTAACAGGGAGGACTGTGGATACACAGAGGGTCCAAAGATTTCTGGATCAGCCTGATTGGGACCTGCAAGATGTCTGCTTGGGAATGGAGTAGCCACTACTGTTCCCAAGGCTGTGGAGGCAATCGCACGTTTCAAAGGAGCTTGAGGGGGAGAGTGTTTTACAACTCCTCTATGGATAGTACATTAGGTCTAGACTGGACTTCTTGCATTAAGAAGATTTGCTTTATTAGCTTTGATGGAATAAGAAAAGCAAGAAGCTCTTGTTTGCAACAGTTGTGCTTATTTCCTTATGGTTTAAGTATCTTTGCATCAGTCAGAGAATTTAAAGACACAGTATTGTTTTTTTATTGCTATGTTAAGGACAATAACTATCTCAACTTTCTACTTTCTTGTCTCTCTCTAGATTTATAAGGTATAAAATCAGTAAGTTTATGATTAATTTTGGAAAGAGTCTCTTTTTTGGCTGTTGATGCTGTCCTGTACCTGTAGATTTAAAGAAATATTATGTAACCTGTTGCCCCTTTGGAATGATAGAATGATTTAATTCAATATTTTAAAAGGAAGTTGAAAGGCTGTTGAAATTCGTCTTTGACAGATCTTGACTAACAATTTATTCTGGGTTCTTCTAATTTCAATTGTGGATTATTAATTAAATTTTTAAAAATATTGGATGGAAATATTAATTTAGGTGAAATAGCTCCTGACACCATCTACTGGAAACTGTTGCAGTGGACTGTGAGAATTTTTTTTAAAAAAATCCTACCCAGACAAATAAATATTCTAAGTTAGTATTCTTTCGAACTGAACTCTGTGTTTTGCCCTACTGAATAAAATGGATTTGCAGCTGGAACAAGAGGACATTCCTGCATACTTTTTGGACTTTTGGGAGGAATTTAGGGATTTTAAATTTGAACAAATGAGGAAGTTTGGAGAATTGGAAAGAAGGGTTCTGTTAAAAATGCCCAACTTGAAAAAAGATAGGTAGCAGAAAATTCTTTGATTTTGGATGCATCTAAGCCTGATTTATTTCCTGAAGGTTCTAAGAATTTTAAGGAGTTACTACAAGAGGAAGGACAAGGACAAGGAGGTTTGAAGAAAGTCTGTATAGAATTCCTGCAAGAGGAAAACATTCAAATACTGAACGAATTTGAGATTCAGGGCAATGTTGTTTTGAAGTTGGTTGACACAGAAGAGGCACAAGAGACTCAGCAAAGACAAAGAATCTTTTCAAACTGAGTAGAAGGAAAGAGACAGATTATGTTTTACTGTATGATGGGCGAAAACAGGAAATTATATCCAAAGTTGGAGAGTATCTGGATATTATCTCAGAGCAAAACAACAAAAAATTGTTACAGAAGAAGAGAAACTGAAAAGCTTTAGCAAGATAAGGGTAGGATAACAATTAGATTTTTTTTCTTTTTAAAATGTCAAGGTTTCAGGAATGTTTATTTTTGATTTGGAACAACAGCATGGATAATAAGTTATTTGAGTGACATCTAGAGATTTCAGTTGAAATGAGATTGGTTATGACAGTTGATGAAATAGTTTTAAGAATATTAAACTATACAGAGTAAATGAAGTAAAAAAGATAGATCATTATAAGGTCATTTTATATTTGCATTAATAAGATATTAGAGAACATGTGACAGAACAATATTTTTAAAAATGAGTTTATAATATCTAGTAACTTTATTTCTAAAGGAGAAGATATATAGTAGTTTATCTACAGGAGTAATGGTAGAACACAAATGGAATTCTAGGTTGAAAGAAAAAAGTATGAAGATGACATAATGAAAATAGGTTTTTTACCCTTAGGTTTTAAATCTAAAAATTACACTATTACATGTGAAGTGTAAAACTGGGATCAAATGATGCATTCTGTTCATTGCTTTAAAAGGTTACTCTTCATATAGATTATTATTATTTGTTGATGGTTATTACTACTTTTTGATGATTGACTGTTTACTAAGTATGTAATTAAGTAAGTGAAAAGAAGTGATAAGTTACAATAAGTGATTATAAGTGATTTTTATTATAAGTGGGGAATAGGCCCAAATGATACTGGACAAGTAGTACAAGCAGCCAATGGCGGGAGGAGTAGAAACAATAGTACATAACTTGCAGGAAGGGCCCGGGGACTTAAGTGTCTCTACACGAATGCAAGGAGTATGGGAAACAAGCAGGATGAACTTGTACTCCTAGTACAACAAAATAATTACAATTTGATAGGCATCACTGAGACCTGGTGGGATGAGTCTCATGATTGGAATACAGGAATAGAGGGGTATAGCCTATTTTGTAAAAATAGACCAAACAAGAAAGGAGGGGTAGCCTTGTATGTCAAGGATGTTTTCACTTGTGAAGAGATCCAGGACTTAAACCCAGAAACCCAGGTCGAGAGCATTTGGGTAAGAATTAAAGCAGTGAGAAACAACAGGGATATTCTGGTGGGGGTTTACTACAGATCTCCAACCCAGGCTGAGAACTTGGATGACGCCTTCCTCAACCAAATGACTGCGCATTCAAAGAGGAGAGATACAGTAATAATAGGAGACTTCAATTACCCGGATATATGCTGGCAGACAAACTCTGCCAAGACAGCAAGGTCCAGCAAGTTTCTTGCTTGTCTTGAAGACAACTTCATGGTCCAGAAAGTGGAAGAGGACACAAGAGGATCAAATATTCTAGATCTGATCCTGACCAACAGGGATGACCTTGTTAATGAGGTAGAAGTGGTTGGATCTTTAGGGGGGAGTGATCATGCCCTCTTGGAATTTGGCATTCAGTGGGAAGGAGAAGATAAGGGTAGCCAGACACTCATCTTAGATTTTAAAAAAGCAGACTTCTGTAAACTTAGGGAGCTGCTGGCTGGAATTCCGTGGTCAAGAATAGTGAAAGGGAAAAGAGTTCAGGAGGCATGGGAGTTCCTTAAAAAGGAGATACTGAAGGCACAGTCTAAAACGGTGCCAATAAGGAGGAAAAATGGAAGGCATCTGAAGAAACCAGAATGGTTGACTAAAGAACTCTCAGCTGAGCTAAGTGTTAAGAGAAACATGTATAGGAAATGGAAGAAGGGGGAAACCACCAAAGAAGAATTTAAGCAAGTAGCCAGGAGATGTAGGGAGGAGGTCAGAAAGGCTAAAGCACAGAACGAACTTAGGCTGGCCAGAGACATTAAAAACAATAAAAAGGGCTTTTTAAAATATGTCTGCAGCAAAAGGAAAAAGAAGGAGACAGTAGGGTCGTTGCGCAGAGAAGATGGCGAACTACTCACAGGGGGAAGAGAAAAGGCAGAACTACTTAACACCTTCTTTGCCTCAGTTTTTTCCCAGAAGGATACAAGCACTCAACCTGGCGGTTGGGGAGCGGGGGAGGAAGCAGAGGAAATGAGGCACATAATAGGTAGAGAGGTGGTACAGGAATACCTGGCCACACTGGATGAATTCAAGTCTCCAGGGCCAGATGAATTGCATCCTAGGATATTAAAAGAACTGGCAGAGGTCATTTCGGAACCGCTTGGTATAATCTTTGAGAAATCTTGGAGGACAGGAGAAGTTCCAGCAGACTGGAAGAGAGCAAATGTTGTCCCCATCTTCAAGAAGGGAAAAAAAGAGGACCCAAATAATTATCACCCAGTCAGCCTGACGTCAATACCCGGAAAGATCCTGGAGCAGATCATTAAGCAGTCAGTTTCTAATCATTTAGAAAACAACGCGGTAATCACGAGAAGTCAACATGGATTTCTCAAAAATAAGTCATGCCAGACTAATCTTATCTCTTTTTATGATAGAGTTACTAGTTTGATAGATGAAGGGAATGCTGTGGATGTAGCATATCTCGATTTCAGTAAGGTCTTTGACAAAGTTCCCCATGACATTCTTGCAAAGAAGCTAGTAAAATGTGGGCTGGACAGGGCTACTGTTAGTTGGATTTGTAATTGGTTGACCGCCCGAACCCAAAGGGTGATCACGAATGGCTGCTTTTCATCCTGGAGAGAAGTGACTAGTGGGGTGCCACAGGGTTCTGTCCTGGGCCCTGTGCTGTTCAACATTTTTATCAATGACTTGGATGAAGGAATAGAGGGCATGCTCATCAAATTTGCAGATGACACCAAATTGGGAGGGGTTGCTAATACGCCAGAGGACAGGATCAAAATTCAAAATGACCTGGATAGGTGGGAGAGCTGGGCCAAAGCTAACAAAATGAAATTCAACAGAGAGAAGTGTAAGGTCCTACACTTGGGTAGAAAAAATGGAATCCACAAATATAGGATGGGGGACACGTGGCTGGTTAGCAGTACGTGTGAAAGGGATCTAGGAGTCTTCATAGACCACAAGCTGAACATGAGTCAGCAATGTGATGCAGCAGCCAAGAAAGCCAATGCAATACTTGGCTGCATCAATAGGAGTATGGTGTCTAGATCGAGGGAGGTACTGGTACCACTCTACTCTGCTTTGGTTAGACCCCATCTTGAATACTGTGTCCAGTTCTGGGCACCCCAATTCAAGAGGGATATTGACAAGCTGGAGCAAGTCCAGAGGAGGGTGACCAAAATGGCGGGAGGCCTGGAAACCATGCCCTATGGGGATAGACTTAGAGAGCTGGGTATGTTTAGTCTGCAGAAGAGAAGGTTAAGAGGGGACATGATAGCCATGTTTAAATATTTGAAGGGATGCCACGTAGAGGAAGGAGAGGGCTTGTTTTCTGCTGCTCCAGAGACCAGGACAAGGAGCAATGGATTCAAGCTGCAGGAAAGGAAATTCCACCTGAACCTCAGGAAGAACTTCCTGACAGTCAGGGCTGTCCGGCAGTGGAATATGCTGCCTCGGAGTGTAGTGGAGTCTCCTTCCTTGGAGGTTTTTAAGCAGAGGCTTGATGGTCATCTGTCGGGAGTGCTTTGAGGGTGTTCCTGCATGGCAGGGGGTTGGACTGGATGGCCCCTGTGGTCTCTTCCAACTCTACATGTCTATGTCTATGTCTATGTCTATATAAATGATTATTAATAATTAACTATCTATGTAGGTAAATAATTATTATGACAAATGTTTAGCAATAGGCAATAATTATGGCATAAAATGAAGGAATTAATAGGTGTAACTGCTTAAGTAGTACAAGCTGTTTGCAACAAGAGCAGGAACCAATTTTTAGTTATTTGTTGTTTTTTATATGTCTTCATTTGTGAACAACAACAAATCCTCCTACCATACATGTGCCTCATTTGATATTCCATGTCCATGATAATTTCTAATGCTTCAGAAAGAAGGGGAAGACACATAACTTGGTAATTGTAAAGAGCCTCTTTTGCTCACAGAAAGCCCCTTTTGGAGAAACCGGGATAAGACACGTCCTTCATATATTTGTCAATCTCTACTTAAATGTGAACCATGATCTTCTGACTACCCAAAAATCTGGATAGAACTCTCTCAGGAATCTTTACTTGACACCCCCCCTCCCATAATTACCTCTTTAATCAAGGTGTCTATCATATCCTTAGTGGACTGAGAGGTTGCGTTCTTGCTTATATTGTGTGCCATCGACACCACTGTATGAAGGTCATTGATAACCTTGTTGAAGTCCAGGTCAATGTGGGTGCCAAATGTCTTTGCGTATTTTACGCGTGATGCCAGGTCAGTTAAGTTGGTTATCATAACAGACAAGTTATTTTTGCTATTATAGATCTAGAAGGCAAGGAGACAGATATTTAGACTACTTGAGACTAATGGTTCCCTCTCACTGCCACAAAGATCATTGTGTCTCTGTGTAATGCAGCATTTAAATATTATGTATGACACTGAGAGTCTCAATGTTGGGTATTTTTGAGGTAAGAGCTGGGTAGAAGTATTTTTAATAAATAAATTATCTAATATCAAAAGGTGTGGTACTGCAGTCATTGGAAGCCAAACATAATAAGAGGTTCTAGCTGTGATCCTCCATTAATTGCTGGATTGCATCCAAATGTTGTGAGACTACCTCCTGTTGGAGTTCCCATCAGCTCCTGCTAATGCGGCCAGCTGTGAAGAGTGAGAGGAGCCATAATTTATTAATACCAGGATTGCTACAGATTCCCTGCTTCTGTATAGTTTGTCATTGTTGTGTGCCTTTAAGTCATTTCCGACTTATGGAGACCTTAAGGTGAGCTTATCATAGGGTTTTCTGGGCTGAGAGTGTGTGATGCACCCGAAGTCACTCAGTGGGTTTCCATGGCTTTGCAGGGAATTGAACTGTGGTCTCCAGAGTTGTAGTCCAATGCTAAAACGACTGTACCAACGACTGCTAAGTAAGGAACGTAGATTCCTATCCTTGCTCTACCAACCTTCAGTGGCTGCAGGCTTTTTCTTCCTATCATATTGGCAGCCACTGATGACCACTGCATATAATAGTTCATGTAACCTTTGCATAATATGGCTGCTGGCTAACTGCATGAGTCACCAAGTCCATTCCAGTGGCAGATGTCAGGGGTTTGATGAGCTGAAGTCATTGTTGTAATGGTGTCAAGGCTTACAGGGTCAAAAGCCAGGCGATCATGATGATGATGATGATGATGATGATCATCATCATCATCATCATCATCATCATCTCCCACCCTTCTCTGCCTACCCTGTTCCCTCCTAGCTTAGCTGCAATTCTCACAATAACTGGGGTGGGCTGATTGTTAGAGAATGTCTTTTCCTAACAGTACAGTATATTCTTGTGAGGTATGCGTCTATGTGTCTGGGCACATACATACAAAGTACAAATCATATACAATTCCCTGCAGTTTTGGACTATCCTTGAGGGGCACAGCTAAGGAGATGATGAAGATGAGCCCTTGCATTTTAAAATTTACCACTACACCAATGGCTAAAATGCTGTATCTGGTTAAATTTTACCTCGTTCAGTTGATCCTGTAGTTGATTAGTCAGATTGTAGAAGTCACCCTCCAATTTTTCCACCTTTTGTGCAGGGAAGGTGACATGAGCCAGCTGCATAGTACAAATACATTGGCCACTTCCATCTTTCACTCCTACCACTTTCTCAATGTGGCCACCATCAACAATGACCTGGCAAAGCAGATAGAAAATAATAAGTCAAGATGTCCTGGAAAGTATTGCCACCCATTCTTACTGTCCCTGTAGGATAATTTCTGGTATCCAAATATCAATGTCATTAGCCCTGTTGTTTTTTAGTTATATGTCTTTTTCCCTTTTTCTATCTTTCTTCTTTTTTAAATATGAACATTAGTTTAATTGTATATTAGGTTGTTAATGCTAAAAACAAAGAAACAAATGATAAATAGATAGATAAATATCAGTGTCATTATTGTATCGCTACCTTTTACTGGCCTAGATCAGGATAGTGCTGGAAGCAGTCTGACCATCTGATATGCCTTGATTCTCCTTGACTCAAAGTGTTTTGAATGATACCCTCTTTGAGGTAGAAGCTTTTAGTAATGGGTCCTTCATCTTGTCGCTGCACTTCTTTCCCCAAAGTGGTGCACTGCTACTGCTAAATGGGGAAAAAAAACTTCTTTATCATTCTAATTCAGAAACTTATGACAAGGGCTGAAACGTGCCTTTTTAAATGTTTAGAACATTTTACTTTTTGTAAAATTCAGCCCTCGTTAAAGTTCTTAGGTGTTGGGAGAAGGAAGCCACCTAGTTTTAAGAGTGGGGGGGGGTCTCCACCCATATTTACAATATGAAGTAGGACACAAACAGCAGCAGTAAGAACAATCAAGACTGGGATTTGAACTCAGGCAGAAAGTAGGTTCCATCTGGGATAACAGCAATTGCAGTAACCACTGGACCATTGCATTAATTTCCAATGCAAGGTAAGTGATGCTTAAAATTTTACAACATGGATTTTTACCATATAAGGAGCAAGAACTGCCAGCTGTCCAAGCTATGCTCAGAAAATGAAGAGGCACCAGGAATCATATTGCAAGCATATGTTGGACAATAGTGAACACCGAAGAATTTCAGAAGAAAATCAGCCTGTGCTTTATAGCTTATAGCAATGCCTTTGCGTAGATCATGAAAAACTATGGATTTCTCTTAAAGAAATGGATGTATCACTGCATTTGATTGACCTGATGAATAAGCTGCACTCAGGACAAGAAATCAATGTCAGGACAGAATACAAAGAAGCAAAATGGTTTCCTGTTGGCAAGAAGGTCAGACAAGGCTGCTTTTTATTATGCTGTCTGTTGAATGTGTATGCTGAATATATCATATGTACAGATGGATTAGCTCAGAGGAAAGAAGCATGAAAACTGGAAGAAGGATCATCCACAATTTAAGATATTCAGATGACACCATATTATTTGTAAAAAATAACAAAGATTTGGAATGACTACTGATGACAGTTATGGAAGAAAGCAGTGGTGTACCTAGGCTCAACAGTGTCTGGGCAAGTGCGGAAGTTGCGCCCCCAGGAGCTCCTGCCACTGCCACCCCCTCAAATGGGATAGGAAGGACAGGGTGGTGGTGATGAGTGGTCACGGAAGGGCGTGGGGAGGTGGCAGGCAGGAACAGAAAGGCGTGGGAGGTGGCGGGCAGGCATGGGAAGGCAGCAGGTGGGCGTCAAAGTGTGCAAAGAGGTGGCAGGTGGGCACAAAAGTCCATGGGGCTAGCGAGCAAGCACAGGAAGGCAAGGGGGTTGGCGAAGGGGTGCAGGAAGGCATGGGAAAGTGGCAGGTGGGCATGAAAGTGCACGAGGAGGTGGCGAGTGGGCACGGAACGGCGCGGGCAGTGGCGAGTGGGCACAGGAAGGCATGGGAAGGTGGCAGGTGGGACAGGAGGGTAGACGGGTGCTGAAGGGCTTGGGGAGGTGGCGGGCAGGCACGGTAAAGCTTGGAAAGGTGGTGGGCAGGCGCAAAAGTGCGCGGGGAGGTGGCGGGCAGATGTGGAAGGGCATGGGGGATGGTGGCTTTTGTACACACACCTGAGAATGGCACCCAGGGCGCAAACCCCAGTTGCTCCATCCTAGATCCACCTCTGGAAGAAAGTGCAAAAGCAGGATTACAGCTGAATATTAAGAAGACAAAAATAATGACCACAGATGCTTTACATAACTTCAAAATGAATAACAAAGGCACTGAATTAGTTAAAAATTTTCTGTACTTTAGCTCAGTCATTAATTAAAGTGTAGACTTTAGTTAAGAAATCTGAAAAAGCATAAAAATTGGAAGGGCAGGTTTGAAGGAACTAGATGAGATCCTCAAATGTAAAGATATATCATTAAATACCAAAGTCAGAATCATTGAGGCCATTATGTTTCTGATTTCTAGGTATGGGTATGAAATTTGGACAGTGTATACAGGAAGAAAAGCAACTCATTTGGACTGTGTTGCTGGAGAAGAGGTCTACCAATACCCTCTTAGAACAAATGGCTCTTAGGACAAATCAAGCATGAGCTCTCCGGAAAAGCCAAGATGACTGAACTGAGGCTGTTGTACTTTGTACAGATGATGTGACTTATTAGAAAAGATAATAATGCTTGGTAAGGTAGAATCCATTAGGAGATAAAGGAAGACTGCACTATAGGTGGATAGGCTCAATCAAGGAAGCCAGAGCCCTGAGTGTGCAAGACCTGAATGGGATAGTTGATAACAAGATGATTTGCACATCCCTCATTCATAGAGTCGTCGTGGCCATTGGACAAGAATAATTAATACAACACAGTATCTAGACTGTACAATATGCCACAAGTATAAAGGAGAACAATATGTGCAAATCCAATAACATAATCATTATTTCATCTACAGACTACTCATTCATTTAGAAAGCATATAAGATGCACACCTGTACTGTATTATCAAAGGATGAAGGTTTTGTAGGATGAGCATTCATTCCTCCCTGAAACTGCCTAAAATAGGCCAGGGCAGGAATTAAATTTACAGATGGAATACACATAACAAAAGGAAAAGATTGAATATTGAGACCTTTTAAATAATAATAATTAGATCTACTTGTATGAGGCTTCCGTCACTTATTCCACCACTTTTCTACCAGATGTAAAGTTCTGCCTAAATCTCTGCTGCCACTATATATTAAGATTTCCACAAATCTCGTTGTAATCACCAAGAGTAAGGGCTTTCCCTTGTCTTCACCTCTGGCAGCAATGTAAGGTTCTCCTGCTGTGAGCACCAACTGAGGAGACCTACAAGATGCATTCAAGGTTCCTGTACAGGATCTTACACAACTTCTATTTACTAGACACCAACTTTTTCTATTTCTTCCTGCCACTATAGACACTGTATATGAGCCCAATCTTGAGCAAGGGGTGGGGGAGAGAAAGAGAGTGAGACAGCAAAAGCATGTGACAAACAAAAACAATAGAAGTTGAGCATAACAAAACAAATTAATAATTTAATACTTTTGAAACAAATATTTCACTCATGCTTACTCTCCTCTCTTTGCTAATATAGGCCCTTTCCACACGTGGAGGAAGAAACGGGGTAAAACGTCCTGAAACGGAGCTTACCTGCAACCGGGTAAGTCCGTCGTCACGCGGGGCAGCGCGAGTTCGCTGCTCCACACCCCTCGGCGTCCTGCGGAGTCCAAAATGGCGGCTTACAGCTGGCGGAGGCTCCCCACCAACCGGAAGAGCTTGCCAGCTGGAAAGCCCGCCCCCGGCAGATCTGCAGGCACGCACTTGCGCTGTGATGGGGCTGCATGCGGCTTTTTGAAAACCTACTTTTTAAAAACCTACTCAAAAGTGGTTTTTAAAAAGCATGCGGCGCCACCACTTCCGGTCGCTCCAGCACGGATTGGGGTGTGGAACTACGCTAAAGTAGTCCGCCCCAATCCACTCCACGGTGTAGACGACCTCCGTCAGAGGTCGCACTACACTGTTTTATTACCCTCGTGTGGAAAGGGCCTGTAGGCTATTCCCGCCCTACATTGTTATAGTGCTATTATTCCACTTTCAACATTCTGTAGAATTCTGGGGTTTGTAGTTTACTGAGGCCAAGAGCTCTCTGGCTGAAAATTCTGAAGGCTCCTCTCTAAACTGCAAACCCCAGGATTCCATAGGATGTTGAAAGTAAAATAATAACCCCATAGTAGCAGGGTGGAAATGCCCTAAGACTCTTAAATGCTATTCATTAATGTTGGGAATAAAAGTTTCCCAGGGTGTTAGCCCTATTGGGAAATTCTATGGAAGCTAAAACCGTCAGGATTCAGCCTCCTTTTAGCAGAGTAGCAGAAGAAGCATGTCTAAATTTGTGTATGGCTTTTCTGATCTCGAACTGACTGAAGAAATAAAACAAATGCAGGCAGCTTCAGGTTACAAACTTAGAAAAGTTTACTAATGGCTTCTACATTTACATATGTATTGGAGAGCCTACATCCTAACTAGCTAATGAATAGTAGTAGCTTCGGTCTTAACTCACCATCTTCTGATGGAGATGCGAAGCATGGTCGGAGAGGAGGAAGAGGAAGCAAAAATGGAGGAGAAGAGAGAATGCTGAAAGGGGTCTCTTTCTTTTATAAGACCGATGACCCTAGCAACTGTGCTGGGTCACATGATCGGATCACCTGAACACCAGAGGTATTTATGATCATGCAATTAAATGACAGAAAGGCAAATGGTGGAGCTTTGGCATGCAAAAGAGAAAGGTAGCCCTATGCTAGCTATGCCCACTTGCTCCAAGAACAAGATGGGGGAGAGAATGCTGGAATTTTCCCAACAATTAATTCCTAACCCTGACTGACTCTCTTAATCCTAACCTCACTCATTCATCCCACAAACTACTCCCAGTGGTCAACCACCATACTGTATTCAAATTTCTTCCAACATTCCAACAATCAATTCTCACTCTCAGGCCATTTATGCACTATGCTGTTATAGTGCTATTATTCTACTTTCAACATCCTGTGGAATTCTGGGATTTGCAGTTTAGAGAAGGGCATTTAGAATTCTTAATCAGAGAGTTCTTTGGTCTCAATTCCACAGGATGTTGAAAATGGAATAATAGCACTATAACAGTGTAAGGCAGAAATGGACTCAGCATTCTATTCACTCACCACTCCCACCAGCTCCTTACCTGATTACCTCTATTACACAAAACGTACAAAACCAAATTACCTTAATATATGAAATGATATTTTACACCAAAAGTCCACGCCTAGTTCACTCTTTCCAACAACTAGGTCGGACCAAGCTTGTCTTAGATTCCAATTCATACAATAAATGAAGTAAGCAGTGAGAAACAAATCCTTAGTGGTTGCATGAGGATGCCATGCCTCACTGTGCTAAAAAGTAGAATGCTTGAATCTATTATTATTGTTGTTATTAACCCCCTCTGTGTACATTAGGGGCTTCTAGTGGATATTCTATTGCAAGAGAGGTGAATCCATTCTTAGTTTTACAGCCATTCATGCCTGTTCTCTGGTTGTTTGTGAGCCCCTATTCCTGACAGAGGTTCAACATGGGGAGAGTTCATGTAGAACCTGGAGCAGCTGTGAGAGGAGCAGCCAAAAACTGAGAGTAGATTTGCCAGCTCCTTGGAGAGTGATTCACTTGATTCTCCTGCAAAGCATGACAGGACAGACCTCCTGCTTGAAAAGGCTTAACCATCAAAAAACATCATGGAGAGAGATAACAGACTACTGTACATGGCTGTGTGTAGCAGAATACCAACAAAGGGAAAACACTGTTAGTTTAATTAAATACATGTAGGCTTAATTGTTGTAAGGAAGGGATGGGAAGTTGTCAGCCTTGCAGAATCTAGTTTATAAAAAACATAGAACCTTGAGATCCAGCAGCTGGAGCCTGGAGTGTAAGAGATATACACCAAGATTTGTTTGGAGTTATACAATTTGAATGTCCTTATACACACAAAAAAACTACTGCTTGTTATTTTCTGGAATATAATTTTTGTTGCTGCTATTATTATTTTTTTTGTATTTTTGTTTTGTTTTGTTGCTGCTGTAGTTGAACAGAGAGACAGAAGCTCCCGCTGATTCAGTCCAAACCACACAGAGGGTTATAGATCAGTGGTTCATCATCTGGGCTCTGCAGAGCTGCCACAGCAACAGGAACTTGCCCAAGATCATCCATTGCCTGAGGGGGGGTTTGAATCCTAATTTCCAGAAACCTTAAATAGATAAATAAATATTTAAATATTTAAATCTAAATTTAAATATTTAAATCTTGAGTTAAGCCTTGGGGCAACAAATTATATTTACAGGGGGTCCCCAGTAAAGAAGAGGTTACAGATCCATTCTTACTTTCCTCTCCTACCTGCCCTGCCATAATGCACTGGAACCAGAACGTTGTTCCAAAGATTTCATAGGGAAGTTAAGTTTTGAAGAATGTTTTGGAGGAAGTAAGAAAGGTGGTCTCCAAAAGATCTTCAAAGAAGATGGCAGAATTTTAAATCTATAATGCTAAGTGCTCTAATGCCAATGGAGTATATTTGCAAAGGAAAAAACTCAAAGAATTCAATATGAATCTAATCCTAGTTTCTCTTTTACTCTATTGTGTTATATTTAATGTTTCTTTGCAAGTGCTTTTCTGCTATCCTACTTTTCTGGAAGCCTCTGGAGCAAGCAAGCCACTGTTCCAGGGCTTTTTAGTGTGCTTACATTTTAAAATACTTATTCTTTATTTGCTCTGCAGCTTATCATTTTCAGTCTTTTTAAATTAAGTGTCCTTATAGTTTGATTGGTTTTACTGCCTGAATTACTACAAAATGCCCTGAGATCACTAAAGGACAGTGGCTAAATAGACTTGCTTAGCTTTGAAAGCCCAGAAGTTTTTTTTTTTATGGACCTTTTCAACAAAGTCCAAGGACTTGCTAGATCTCAGTCA
Organism: Ctenosaura bakeri; assembly: GCA_948474755.1. Taxonomy (NCBI): domain Eukaryota; kingdom Metazoa; phylum Chordata; class Lepidosauria; order Squamata; family Iguanidae; genus Ctenosaura; species Ctenosaura bakeri. The sequence continues at coordinate 77,598 of CAOLHI010001784.1, forward strand.
AGCTACTTTTTCCCCAGTTCATATATAAGTCCCACAGAGAGAAATGTGCACCTTCTGCTTTAGAATCTATTTGAAAATTACATTCTGTATTCCTTAAGTAGCTTTCCCTTGTTGTCTTACCTGATCCTGAAAGCTAAACAGAGTTGGCCCTGGTTAGTACTTGGATGGGAAACTGCCAATGAAGACCAGGGGCAGTAGGCTATGTTTCAGAGGAAGGAACTGGCAAAACCTCCTCTAGGTATTCCTTGCTTAAGAAAACCCTATAAAAATCATGGGGTCACAAGTCAACAGGTGACTTGAAGGCATACACACACACAAATCCAAACATATGCAGTCCACTGTATTTCTTTATTATTTCCTTACTCATCGATATCTAGGCCACCACTGCCTTTGTATCATGCCAAAGCAGGTGTTTTCTCAACAAAAATGGTCTGCATTGGGTTCCCAATGTGATGAAAGTCAAGAGATTATTCATCTCACTATCTACAGTTTAGTTGGGGTTTACCCTAGTCAGAGCCTGGCTAGAAACGGAAACCTCCCTTTGAATCAAATACTCACAAGAGAAGCCACCAAGAGCAGTTGCAGCAGAATTGCCTTCATCCTCTGTGGTGGAGTAGCCTTTGCCCAACAGTCTGTACATGCTTTATAGAGGGGACACTGATGGGAGGAAGGAACAACGTGACCCAAATTTGAATCCCTCAGGTTTGAATTGGACAAATTGTAATTACCTTTCATCTTGTTAATTGTAATTGTAATTACCTTTCATCTTGTTTGCCAATGTATATGTCCTCCTCCTCCATGAATAATTAGGTTTGATCAGATAAAGAGTGAAAGTACACAACTGTGTGGGCTATAACTGATCATTTCACATCTCTCTCAACTTCTTAATCCCGCTTCCCTCCGAAAAGGAACCGTTATTCTATTTTTAAACTGTATCTTTATCCTTAGATATGAAATGTGAATCACAAGCCTTTTTTTCTTCTTAATGATTTACTTCAAGCGTTAGAACTTAAGCAGAAATAATTGGGGCTTTTATTTCTCCTATAGCAGAGACATCAGTATCTCTTTGGACTCAGAAGAATCTCATATTCCACTGTGATGTTTTGAATTTGTATAAATGACATTGTATTTATATTACAGAATGTAAACCAGTGTGGCGTAGTAGTTTGAGCATCGGACTAGATTCTGGAGGCCAGGGTTCTAATCCCTGCTCAGCTATGGAAACTCCTGAATTACCTCAGGCAAGTCACACTCTCTCAGCTTCAGAGGAAGGCAATACCAAACTTCCTGTGAAGAAATCTTGCCAAGAAAATCCCATGACAGGTTTTCCTTAGGGAAGTCAGAAATAAGTTGAAGGCATACGACAACAAAGGTAACTTATTTGCATGGTATGTAATGGATAGGCTAAACGGTCTGTTGGAAGGGAAGTGATAGCATGGAATGTTAAAAGTGATTGGCGATGAGCTTGAATGGAGTTTAAATGGCTTTTGAAAATATGTTAGGTAGTTCAGTTAGAGATGAGCTGCTACTTGGAGAGTTACTGAATCCAGACAGGGAGAGGTAGAAAATAGCAGGGTCAGCCATTAGATCTGCGTCAGGTTTTTATTCTGTTTAATTTTAGTTGGAAAGGAGAGTGATGTGATACATCTGCTATATAAAAGTCAAAGTTTGTGAGTGAGTTTGTCTGTCTGTGTGAGGCAGGCAAAGACCTCATATGATTGACTGTGTCAGGCGAAGACCTCATATGACTGGCTGGCTGTGAAGATTCTATGGAATCCTGGAGTTGGCAGTTCAGGGAGGAGCCTTTAGAATTCTTAGCGGGAGAGCTCAGGCTGGTTGCTATGGAGACGAGGCCTAGCAATGGGAACGAAGGCAGTGTATTCCCTCAGGAACCCAACCTCTGTATTATGTTAACAACTCTGAATACAGATTGGATTGGGGAATATGAGGAAAAGTTACACGTACTGGACAAGACAGTTTGGGGAATTAGAGACACAGGATCTCAAAGCTTTCTAACAAGTATTATCTATGAGAAAATAAAATCCTGGGCAATGCCAGGTAAATACGCTAGGGATTGATAAAGATGAATAGTCAAATAATTAAGAGTAAGAACTAAGCTACTGTCCCCTGTAATTACATAATTCAGCACACTAAATTATCTTGACATAAATGCCTATGTTGTATTTAACTTTTTCGAAAAATACACACACATGCCTCTTGAAACACTGTGTTTGTAAGGGAGAGGCTTTAAGTTGGCTCTGATTTACAGAGACCAGGAAAACCTATCACAAGGTTTGCCATTGCCTTTGTCTGAGGCTTAGAGAGTGTGACTTGCCCGAGGTCACCCAGTGGGTTTCCATAGTCAAGTGGGGATTCAAACCTTGGTTTCCCAGAGTCCTATTTCAACACTCTAGCTACCATACTACACTGGTTCTCGGTTTGTATTGTGGTGGGGAGAAGCCAGAAACAGGATCTCTGTGGGGGCAGCTTGATTGGCTTTGAATCTTTGGCAACTGGTGATGGGTTGAGATGAAGGAATCCACAGAAGAACAGTCACAAAGGTGAGTGTCACAGAGGATGGCAGCAGCTCACATAATTCATAGTGCGTATGGCAGGCGTCGTTAGTGGGATCAAGGGAAAAGTGCTCACAAATATTGTTGGTAGTGGTGGCACAAGAAGAAGTCTGAACAGCCACATATTCCAGAAATCAAAATAGAATTGAGAAGCATAATTTCATTGTTTGAGAAGACCACCTGGAGTTAACAAAACCCAACATAGAGTTTATCCACACTACACAATTATCATCCTTTGGTACTACTGTAACTGCAGTTGTTCCACTTTATTGAATCTGTAGTCTTTAGAGATACTGAGATAGCTCTCAGGGAAGGGGAGCTGAGAAATCAAAGTATCTTATCAAACTACAAATCACAAGATTCCTTAGAATGAGGTTAGATAGGTAACAAAGTGCTATAATTATACAGTGTAGATACACCCATTGCTAGATTACTTATGATACTAAATTTGCTCCTCATTTCTGAATACGTGATAGGAAGGTGCTTTGCATCTGCATGAGATTACAGCCAAGCCAGCTTATGGCACAGAAGAGACTTTGCACACTGGGTGCCATTTTACTTCTATGGTCCTTTCCATTAGTGCCTAATTTGGGAGTCTTTGGATCTCTCATGAGAAAAGGAGAGGCTCTGTCCACATGCCATGTGGCTCATTAATCTCATGTAATCTTGGTGGGAAGCTGGTATCCATTGACTGTTTTGAACTATAATTATAATACTTTTGAACTATAATTATAAGAACTGTAATATAACACCTAACTACTGGCTATGTTAGCTAGGGAATATAACAGTTGGTCAAAAACATCTGGGGGCCTCTAGATTGCTAATCATTGCTCTAAAGCTGGGACCATTCCCTCCATGCCTGTCTAGCAGCCACATCAGCACATTCTAAGTGCACTCAAAGTGATTTCACTTCTGGGTGTCATTTTGGCTTATTTTCAGCCATTTTAAATTTTTTTGTGGTTTTTTGAGAGGAGATTAGGGACTCTGAGGTGTTGGGGGAAGCCAACTGCTGCATTTGTTGGTGTTTGAGAGAGTCTTTGGGCCAGTTGTCAGGGGAAAAAAACCCCACCTAAAATATTCAAAATATAATGTTTAAAAATTGAAGGGCCTGGGAGGCTTTGAGGGCTACCCCTGCTCTAGAGTGTACTGCACAAAAGAATGCAGAAAAGACGTGTATAATTGAGAAAGATGGGACATGTGACCATAATACTTACAAGCCTATTGTAATACAATACACTACAATACACTACGATACTTACAAGCCTATTGACTTGGAGTTCATTGAGAAGTTGGACGATAGAATAAGGACTCAAGTAGATATTACATTATTAATTTTATTAAAAAGCATGCTTAAACAATGGAAGAAAGGCAATTGGTAAATGTATTTAAAGTTTTCCAATATGTTAAGGAAAACATTGCCAAGACAAACAAGAAACATCATTTTATAGAGAGCAGATTTATTTGTGTATTTCGTGTCAACCCTCATGTCAACCCTCTTAATTTACAATATTGATTATTCTGACTGCTCCCTAGCTTTCCTGCTCTGATGCTATTCCTGTCTCTGTGGTGATCTGGTTCCATTAAAGCAGAAGCAGCAAAGTAAAAGTAAAATGAAGTGAGATTAAATAAAAGTAAAAAATAAAAATTGAGAGGGGAACAGTGCTAAATGAATTTGCTCACAGGTACTTAGTATAAAGACATCTTCCATTACAGGCAATGCTTATTTTAAGTGTTAATTTGACCTGTAGTACAACTACTGTGGAAAATGCAAGATTGCTAACACAAAAAGGTTCAGATAACTAGGAACCACTCAACTGTGTGGTGCCTTCAAGTCAACCTTGATGTACTGTAAACCTATCCTAGGGTTTTCTCTGCAACATTTTTTAGAGGAGGTTTCCCATTGCCTTCCTTATACTCTGAGAAATTGTAACTTTTCCAAGGTCACTCATGGATTTCCATGGCACAGTGGAAATTTAAACCTTGGTCTTCCAGAGTCCCAGTGCAACACTCAAACCACTACACTGTGCTCGCTATCATTCATTCAATAGCCACATATAAGCTCAATGCTACATGAGCTAACAGTAACTATGTGAAAAAGTCATGGCATTTAGTCACATGTTTAAGCCCAGATTTTCAGCTCTTCCATTTGCTCAAATGCTGTAGACAATTGTTACAGATGTGCTTGTAGGAATATCATCTTCACAGTGTTACAAGTGCACATAATAAGTAAACGGTATCTAGTTTTTCTGGCAGTGGCATAAGGGAATCATTGTTTGCATCTACCCCCACCTGGACTTCCCTTTTCCCTCTGAATTTATCTGCAGTCCTCTTACCAAAAAAAGACAGGGGACAGGTTTCCCCAGGAACAATAAATTGTTGTGACCTATCAGTTGTAATAGGAAGGATTTTGGGGGGCAGAGTGGTCTTGAATATGTGCAGTTAAGACCTATGAGCCTTGCAAAGACCCTGTTCCTGGAGAAGATGAAAATTGATTGGCTGGTATGTATCTGTCTAACATTTTAGCAAGGTTATGAGGATGATGAGCCTTAGACCTTCAAAATTTACTGTTAGTTTGGCATCTTTTAAATCTATATATGGTTTGGCATCTTCTAAATCTATACCTGTGGAAGTTTGTTTAGAAGTCAGTCCCACATATACTCTCAGTAAACATGCTTCTATCATGATAATTGATAAAAATTACTGCAGTGGGCTATGAGTGGTCCAAGAAGCACAAAGGCACTCAGTTCCTTTGATGTAGGTTAATGGTTACAGTGAAGCTATCTACCCAGGCTAGATTTGAACGTACTGCCAGTACAATGTTCTTATGGAGGTGGACATTTTCAATCTTGGTAAGAGGCTGGGGTGTGTGGAACAGCACCTGCTCCTCTTGCAAATGTTAGTAAGAAAAATGTGTGTGTGTGTGTGTAGGAAATATGGTTCTTTCATAGATGCACTAAAGGCTATTTGATTTTCATTTTAATATTTAGATGATCCAATCATGTATTTGAATACACCGAGTGGGAAGGCAATTCTAATGCATCACAGGAAATAGGAATAGAGAAAAGCATGAAACACCTTAGGTAGGGCAGGAAGACATTCATCCTTGAGATTTTTTTAAAGAAGAAATAGCTGCTGGATCACAAAGTGGTAGAGGAAGGAAAAGAAAGAGGATGATGGAACCAAAACAAAGTGGTTGAAGGCAAAACAGCAGTTGGCACAGAAGAAAGCAACAGAAAGCCATGTCACAGGAGAGGAAAGGGGCTAAGGCAGATAGCATCATTAACAGCACTGAAGTTATGACACAGATCTAAAAGCCCTGAATTCTGTCCCAAAGGCACATTCATGGAAGTCCACATGAGGAATTATTACATGAAATGTATTTACCTCTCCCTCTGCTTTATATTGATGTCTGCACTGTAATTTGGGACTAAATTCCATTCATAATGGAGAAACAGTTTTTAAAAAAGATCCTTTAAGTATCTCCAGAGCTCAACAAACCCTTCAGTCCAACAAACTGCTGTACTTTGATCGCTCCTGTCAATTCATGATTTCTGCATTCCTTCCCCCCATTCCTGCCTTCTGGCTCTTCTCAGTTTTAAAGTATGTTCATCTCTCTTCCACCATCAATAAAATCTTCTTTGATCATACTCCTCACCTGCTACCATCCTGTCCAGTTCCTTCCAAAGCAACTTCAGCAAAAGGGGCATACTCTGATGAGGAATCTGTCCTCCAGCTCTGACCTTCTTGAACTTTTTTTTTTTAAAAAATTTCTATAGAAGATACTTGTATCACATTTTCTGCTTCCCACCTTTGCGTCAGACATTAGGAGTCTTCTCAGTTCATTTGCTGATTGTATTGATTCACTTTATTATTGATATTGCGATACTGTTGGCTTCTATTCTTCTTCTGTTGCCAAACACTGTGTCTACCTTCTCTGATTTAGACCTCGTATAATTTAGTGGCAAATGGAGCATCAGTTTAGACAACAAGCAAAATGTGAAATGAATTTTTTACCCATCAATAAAACTTTGCAAAGGTTTTCACAGTGTAGTCACATCTCTACATAAAAGTAAGTCTCACAAAACTACGTGAGCCTTACTCTCAAGGAAATGGACACAGGATTGCAGCCTGTGAAGATGATATAATGCTTGACCTTCCCTGGTAGAGCAACAGAAAAGAGGTGCTCCCTCCCTCCATAAAACATAACCTTGGAGTGCTTAGGAAGTTCTGAGAGCTGCAGGGAAGAGGAGGAAAGTTCTGGCACGCTGCTTAACAGCATAAAGCTGGATTTAGTCTGGTATACAATAGGAACAGGGCTACTACAAAGCATTTGATGTCCTTCAATGCCATCAACATTTCAGACTGTTAACAGAAAATATTTAAAGCAGACATTTTCTTATACAGGAAATATAAAGGAAATTCACTTTAAATTGTATTTTAACGCCAACCCTACTAAAATAATATTTTAAAATCTATGGTTCCATGATGATAGGTGACAGTGATGTTCTTGCAAAAGTAGAAGTATATATTACAGAATTGGTCCATGCTTTTAGAAAGTCTCAGTAGCAGCAGATTGAAATAGTACTCTATAAATTATTGTTCTTACTGTATAACAAGGGACCCTTGAGTGTGACAGTGAGACCAGGAGTAACAAAATATCATAGAAGTCATTAAAAACCACTGGAGGATGAATGGCCAAGAAAAATCATTTTGCCAGAAATTCTGAAATAAAGTTCCCAATGTCTCATTAATAAACTGTATAGTAAACTCTGTGGTCTATATCCAATTATTGCTCCCAAAAAGAGTAAAAAAAAAAAAAAACATAATGGAAATTTGGTAGTACTTAAGTAAATTCAATTATTTCAGTAGGTTTACTCTAGTAGGGACTAAAATGAGATTTAGGCCTCTATAGTACATAATACATGTATAATTAAGGCTGTACATGTACATCCTGTGGAATTCTGGGGTTTGTAGTTTACAGAGGCCAGAGTCCTCTGGCTGAGAATTTTAAATGCCCCTCCCTAAACTTCAAACCCCAGGATTCTATAGGATGATGAAAGTGGAATAATAGCATTATAACAGTGTAGTACAGAAACGGCCTAAATGATAGTGCTATCAAAAATGTTTTTATAAGGAATTCTCCTCTATTTAATCCTCTCTTGATAATGTAAATAGGCTACAAATCATGATGTTGCCTTATTGTCAGAAGCTTGATCCAATTTGTTATATGGTTAAACTAGATGCTATGACTGCTGACCCATATCTTGGAAGATGGGCTGCAACAGAAACAGCATGGCAAGGTAAAGAGAAGGCTGAACTGTTTCTATTAATATTTAAAGATAATGAAAAATAATACATTAACAGGGGAGCAAACTGAATAACTTTTGTAATTCCATGGTCCATAATGTTCTGCTTCAACATCAGTTCCACCCACCCACTTCATTACTCCTTACACTGTGGCAAGAATATGTCCCTTTTGATAATAATTATACAACAGAAATTTCTAGAAGTTTTCAACTCTGTATACGAGATTTCTTCTGTGGTTATATCTCTGAAGCAAGTGCAACCTACAGATGACATACTGTTTTGATTTTTGTATCATTGATCATACAGTTGAGTGGTTCTGCCCACTGTCAGCAGGAAAGTCGGAAAATAAGTCCTGAGATAACTCTTACTTTCCAAGAAACTTTCAGAGAGGGGAAGGTCACACAGAATCCAAATTTTTACCCTTCTTGTTCTATTTATCAAGTGGCACTAGGTGAAGACTTGCAGAGATACGTTGACTAGAATCATCAGTAATGAAACACTCAGTTTGATCTTTTTTAAAATCTGTCCCAGGTCCCATCTCCAGTTATGCACAGTGCCATGCTTAGAGAATGGAATGGAAAGGAAAAATAAACAAGGGCACCTATAAAAGAAACTGCAATTCAACCATCAACTCATGAAGGCTGGCCCTCTGAGCAGAACTGCCCACTAAAGAAAGGGTGCATTTTGTCAGAAGAAATTATAGAGACTACATAAAGTAGGAATCAGTTGATACCAATGTATTTCTCACTCTAGTGGAGAACAGAGCACTTCCTGAACACTGTGCATTCGAGATATAAAACAATTTGAAATCATGGAAAAAGAACAATTTTTTGTTGTCCAAACATCTCTCCCATCAAAAAAATGTTCTGGATTTTTTTTTAATGCAGTATCAATGCACTTAACAAATTGGAAACCAAATTTATTACCTTAGGAACATAAGATGCTTTATGCATAACTTCATTTGGCATAAAATCATCAGGTTTGATATATTAAAAAATTACAGCTATTAAGAAAATAATTTCAAATTGAATATCCTGGAGTTTTGTTTTTTGGTAAACAGAGGTACAGGGTTCCATACTGTAAGAAACACCTAACTATAAGGAACCTCCACTATCCAATATATAGTCTAGATCAGTGGTTCTCAGACTCTGGTCCTTGAAGTATTTTGGACTTCATTTCCCAGAGTCCATGACCTTTAGTTGGCCAGAGCTTCTGGGAAACGAAGTCCAAAATGCCTGGAAGGCCAGAGTTTGAGAACCATTCATCTATACTATGGTTCAAATGCTGCAAAAGGCAGAGGATCATGACTAGATATCAATCATGCTTGTAATAATAGACAGAGGCCCTTTCCACACAGGGGTAATAAAACGGTGTAGCACGACCTCTGACGGAGGTCATCTACACCGAAAAGTGGATCGGGGCGGACTACTTTAGTGTAGTTCCACACCCCAATCCGCGCTAGAGCGACCGGAAGTGCTGGCACTGTGTGCTTTTTAAAAACCACTTTTGAGGAGGTTTTTAAAAAGCACGGGGCATGCAGCCGCATCGCAGCGCCCGGTGTAGATTTGCAGGCGCGCGCAAGTACGTGCCTGCAGATCTGCCAGGGGCGGGCTTTCCGGCTGGCGAGCTTCTCCGGTTGGTGTGTTACCCTGAAAACTGGGGGTGTCCCGTGAGGGGTGCCCGGCTTTGCCAATTAAAATACCAGATGGGGAAATTAGAATTCAAGAGCACTGGTTTTGCTAGCGAGAGGCAGGGTAACTTAGCAAGATCTTTTAACCCAACGTCTACGGCTTCCGGGCAATGAGCAGGCCAGGTTACAATGATAACAACTTTATTAAACAGGAGCAAGGTAAATCAAACACACGCACGCTAACTAACTAAAAGAATAAGAAAAAGAGAATTGGGGGAACAACGGGTGATACGACACCTGGTCGCGGTGTCCTGCAGAATCTGGAGCGATGAATGACGGGGCTCAGCGCTGATTGCTGAGAGGAACTCTTGAACCAACCGGCAGCAGGTCTGGATGGCAGCTCAAGAGGAACCAACGAAGTCCCAAAATGGAGACTTTTTATAGGGTGAAACATGCCTGTCGGCTATGGCAAACCAAGTAGGGAACAAAAGAGTTTGGCCCTAGAGAAAAGGATCTGGTGAGGTCACTGTCAGCCTGATCTGATTAGCGTTGAAAGACAAAAGAGTGGCTGGTGAGCTAATGGCCTTTTCCAAAGGGATGGTTTGGCAGGAAACCGTGCCGCTATTGTGGAGTATGGGTATGGGAGTCCCCTGAAGTTACGTGAGGCTTGGGAAATGCTGGCTTGAATGAGAAATGGAATTTGAACTATTAATCAGCCGCAGCCAGTACGTGCCCGTTTTGGAAACCAACCCAAACACATGCAGCGGGGCCGCCAAGTGTGGTCTAGCCAGGGCCGAATTAAGTGATATCAAAGTGATATCGGGGAGCCCCCTTCCTGGGTCCCATAGCCGTCATAACAGATGGAGAGCCTCCGTCAGTCGTAATCCGCCATTTTGGACACCGCAGGACACCGAGGAGTGTGGAGCAGCGAACTCGCACTGCTCTACGTGGCGACGGACTCACCCGGTTTCAGGTAAGCTCCGTTTCAGGACATTTTACCCCGTTTCTTCCTCCACGTGTGGAAAGGGCCAGAGTCTCTGTATTGACCCTAGCTGAAAGTTCTGGCATGCTGCTAACTGAAATAAAAAACAACCATGTGAGGACTATTCTGTAGTCCAGGTAAGTTAGATAGTGGTGGATGGAGCATTTGCATTCACCATATCTAGCTTACTTGGACTTCAGACATTAATAACCCTTTGCAATGGGTATGTTCAGCATTACAGCTGAAGTGAAATGTCATGTTCCAGTAAGTGAACCAACTGTCAGTAAACTGATTACAATGAGTCAGTGCCCAATCTGTTTCTCATCACGCAGTCTGGCCACAACTTTATGAGAGTTCAACAAAGGTCCTTCTATTATCCAGCACACCCCAAGACCCTGAATTTTAATAGTTGCCAAGCCAAAATTGATTGAAACACACCATGTCTAGTGCCAGCATAACATTGTAAATTAAAAGAAATTTGGGAAATCCTATCCATATCACTCAATAGTAAATAGAGAAACTTGTCCTTATTTTAATAGTACATATTTTAAATAGTGTTACATTGAATGCATCTTTCAAAGTTTTCGCTTTAAGAAACTGAATCTCCTCACCTCTGCAACAAGGCTTTTCTACAATTTATCCATGGCCATCAGTGTTTGGCTATTATTTATTGCCTGTTGAAATTGTTAGTTACCATCACAATCTATCATCACCAGTCTGATTGTTCTGAACATCCTATAACTCACATAGCTCATGCAATTCAACAAGATGTAAACCACCCATGCACCACAGGAGAATTCTACCACAGCTCTGTTTTTTCTAAGATAACTCAGAGACTGACTGAAAGCATAACAAAATCATCAATATTCTTCCCCTAGGGAAAAAACCCTTCAAACATCAACTCCTACTGCTAGGAGTCTCCCTCAGCTTCTTGGGCATGTGGTTCTCTCCTTGAATTTGGTCTGGACCGTCCTTGGCCTCTTGGCATTTTAGGATAAGATCCATGTTCTCTGTTCTTTGTCTTTTCCCATCGCCTGCAATCCTGCATCCCACGCTGACCCTGCCACTTGGCTGTCTCCCTGAGTTCACTATGACTAACCTCTATGCCATCTTTCTCTCTGTCTTGGGCCTCAATTTTCTGGACTGGTTCCCATTTTCCTGCAATGTTTTTCTTTTCCCTTAAATACATTCCCCCTTGGACTGTTGAGATGTCACTGGTGCACAGCTCTTTTTTATCCATGTGAAAAGACATCTGGTCTCTGCTGCAAGATTTTGAGAAGTTTTGGCTATACCTCCCACAGTTCCACTGCCCTCTCTCTTTCCTCCAGTTAGGTCTTCTACTGAAGACCCTGGATTCTCCTTCAACATTGACAACACGTGTTTCTGTTGGCATCTCCATAGTTTTGTGGTGCAGCTGCCAGCTGGGGCCTCGCAAAGATGGCTTCTCTCCTCGCATCCTCTCTCTCTTGCTCTGGGGATGGAAAGTAATAGATGGTCTCTCCATTTTGTCTGGTTCATTCCCCACTGGAATAGTGTTTATAGTTCCCTGATGATGTTCTGAGCCTGCGAGTGGCTTCAGCTCCTTCTCTGCATCCATGGCATTCTCTGTAATGGCTCCACACACGTACTGAGGGGCACCTGAGGGCTGAGAAAAAAAAGCGGTAACATGATGAAAAGCAGAAAGCACATGAACTCAGAACCATTTGATCCCCAGCTTGTGAAATCAAAAGCTAAATTGCTGGTGTCACCAAATGTATATTATATTCTAGATTAAACCTTTCAGATCTTGTAAGCTGCAAAATGCTGCTAGGAAGAATACTGTACAGGAAATTTAAGAAATTATAATTATAACCACTATAATCTTCATGTACAGGGAGGCCAAAAAAGGAGGGGAAATCCCTTCGATTAACAGAAAATAATGGACTATTAAAGCAGGCTTAATTCATCTTAAGAAAGACAGACAGACAGGCTGAAATACAAGACAGGACATATCAGCAAGGAAAAGCTGCCACTCTCTCAGCGAGGAAAATCGACTGCTCTTGTATTCTGAAAAGACTACTCAATATCATCTTTTTTCCCCTAGTATAATCTTCAAAGTATCCTCTCAATAGTCCTAACAATCATACTAACCTTTTGCAGGCTAATGAAGTATCGATTTCGTTCTGCCTCAGGATCAATGATGCCTCCTTTTGCTTTTTGTCGCTGATAGATCAGACGCAGTTGCTCTCTGTGTAGCAGCGTTTGTGTGTCAGGTTGATACACTTCCTATGGGGAAGAGAAACATTAAGTCTTCCAGCAAGAGTCTTCTGGCTCTGCACTACAAGCCTGCTATATGCTAATATAAGTAATACATTTGAGAGATACTGGTTCTGGTTCCAGAAGGCCAAACAGTTTTGGTTTTGTACAGATAGTTATGTCTGAAACAAATAAAGAAATACTCAATTCACTGCCTCAGTCTAGAGATATCTAATACATACTCTGTGAACTGAAAACAAGAAATCAAAGGAAAGAGTAGGCAAGAATGTCAGCATTTTAGACCTGCCTGTGGATGTTTTGGCATGGTTTTCTTTTAAGAAGACTACATTGATTGGCACTATATTAGCATACATGTAAAATCTATAGATGTCTCAGTACTCAAACCCACACAATCATCCACAGTTCAAAAGCACACAGCACCATGTATGCTAGGGCTAAAGAACAAGTAGCCCTCCATATACTGTTTGACTACAATACGCATCAATCTTCATGACTGCTATACAGGCTTGTGCTGATGACAGTTGCAGTCCAGCTACATTTGCAGGACCCCTCAACCCTGACACACACTGTGATCTGGAAAAGACTCAGCAAAGCCGATGAAGAGTTTCTAAATAGTTCTGATTAGTAACAGAGAATACTGGAACTAGAGGAAGCATCCTTGCTGCATCCTTTACAGCAGACATGGGCAACTGTGTAGGGAACCTAGAGCCCATCAACATCTGCTCCTCAACGCTCTGCATTCCCCCTCACAGCAAGCCCAAATAGTCCTCTTCTGCAGTTCCTCTCAACATGGCAATAGGAGTCACTTCCTATTGCAATTCTGAGAGGTACTGCTAAGGGAAAACAGGTATTTGGGATAGCACAGGGTTCTGGAATACTTGTAGGGGTATGATGGGGATATGTTAGCACGTTTTCCCATGCTTGGGGGATTTTGTGCAGGGCTTTTGGACAAAAACTGCATGGAAATCATCATCACCACCATCATCATCAATACCCAATTTTTTTCCCAGGCTGGGACTCAAGGTGGCTTACAATTAAAAACCATAGTTAAAACTCATAGAACACAAAAGTTAAAACATAAACAATTGAAAGAATTAAAACAATATTAAAATACATAAGTAAGAACTCAAATATGCATCAGGAACATAATATCCAGCACCTATTAGATGGGCCATATATAATCATACATCAAATGCCTGTCTGAATAAAACCGTTTTCATGTGCTTGCAGAAGGATAGTATGGAAGGTGCCCATCTGACTTCTCTGGGAAAGGAGTTCCAGAACCTGGGGGCAGGCACTGAGAAGGTCCTCTCTTGTCTTCCCACCAGGTGTACCACTGAGGGTGGCAGGACAGAGAAGAGCCTCTCCAGCAGATCTCAAAGCCCAGACTGGTTTGTAGGGGAGGAGATGGTCCTTTAAATAACCTGGACCTGAGCTGTGTAGGGCTTGAAAGGTCATTACCAGCACTTTGGAAATAATATCTTTTTTTTAAAATGGGAGGGATGGGTGACTGGTGCACGGCTTCAGGGACACAAAAGTCAGGTCCAAGAGATGCATTTAGCCCACCTGTGTTTTACAGAGAAGTGGGTCCCTTTAAGAAGTTTATTCTGCAAGTTCCCTTACCATTGGCTGTTGAGGTGGTGGTGCTGCTTGCAGAGTTGCAAGGTCATACACCAGAGGCTCCCGGCACACAGGACAGGGCACCTCGTCTTCCTATACAGGAGAAGGTTAATAACAACAATCTTAGACTCAGACAAGAAATAAGATTTTACTGTCTGCATAGCCTGCAATTTCTCTGCTTTAGAAAGTAGCAATTTTCTTCAAAAGTTCTTCCTCCTCTAGCACTTAGGGTCATAGTTATTAGCAACAAAAATGTGGCCCATCACTCTAATGTTTACTGACATAGCTTGGATCTCAAGCTCAGTGTAATGGCTTATGAACTATATTAATTTCCTGGCAGAGATGATGGCCATTAAAGCTTTCTTGTTTTCAGATGCTGTGCTGTCTTCCTAAAACCATATGAGCTTATATCAAAGCTAGTAAAAATAAAACATTATTTGGAAGACCTGCACTAGCAATAACGCCAAAAACAACTGCATCAGTGGGGAAGAGATTATTTTGTTTCCTGGACAAATAGCATATACAGAAAAACATTGTTAATCGAGAAATAATATAATTCTGTCCTCTTTTCCCCTTCCCACCACACAGATAGGATTGTGGTCAATTTGGAATATTTTTTACCTGGCTACTGTCATATATGTTACTCAAGAATATGCACAGTTCCTTCATCCTTGAGCTCTAAAAACCACCTCTCTCTATAGACCCCCTAAAGTGCTAGTAACTGGAGAGAGATTAAACATATTGTTCATCTCCCACAGTATGTACAACAGATTTCTTTCTTTATCCACTGGTCACAGCTTTGTTCTTATTAAACAGAAATGACCACAGATGAGAACATACATGACTTTGAACAATGGGAAGCAGATTGGTATCTAGCCTGATAAATGTTATCCATATATTATCATGCCATAACCTCAAAGATCACTCTAAACTCAGAAATAATTCCTGAGAAAAACAGCCAGTGAACTGGTAGAAACAACTGCAATAGATCAACAAAGTACCATTACCTGCTTTGGCAGAAGTGCCAATGTCTGTGCTCTTTCTTTCCTCTGTGCACGTTTCTCTTCCTCCATATGCTGTGTATAACTGGCAAGGCAATGTGAGTGGAAGTAATGGTAACACGGAGTCTTAGTGAAAGCTTCATTTTCCTGTATAGTGGAAGAGGCAGATTATTTTGAATCTATTACATCAAGCACTGTATGATTTTATGTATACATGACAAATTGTGCTACTCCTAGAACCTCAATTCCACCTCTGCAATATGAGGATAATGCTTTGGATCCAAAATACATGTTGTGTTTTGCATGTGAACAGGGGTATTTCATTCCTACTGTAGCAAATTGCTCCTTTCCCTGAAAAGCTGAGTCTAAGAGTAGGTCACTCCAGAATGACACACAGTAGAATACTGGGGGAGAAGACTGCTGCAGAGTGGTGGAAAAAATGGCCATTTCCTCCCTCATAATAATGGATTTTGGCCAGTGATATACTGATCTAACTTACAGAGTTGATGTCTCAGTTATTCTGGTCATGTATACAAAGTTTTCTGATCATTTAAAAGCACAGTATGAATCCTATTTTTTAATGTGTTGTCATTTGGATGTACAAGTTAATATCTGAACTAAGGTTAATGGGTTAATTCCTAGCTTTACAAGATGAGAAAACAAGGTTAAAAATGTTGAAACTGAGTTAGTATCAGAACTGAGGTCAGTCAGTTCTTGACTCTTATATTTGCAAGATGAGGAAACAAGCCTAAAAATGTTGAAACCAGTTGTTTACCCATTCTCCTTCAGTAACCAGAGACTACTATTTGATTAAATTGCTACACTTACAGCCAGACTGATACGTTTTAAGGTGTTCTCTTCCTGATAATTCTGAGAATCCAGAAACCCTGCATGTTAGATGAAATCTCTAATTGCTGTGAGGAGAGTGATGGATATGCCTCTGCCTTCTATAAGACTGTTCTTTTGAGGGAAGGGGGCACTTTGGCCATAAATACCTTGAACATCAAATAAATTATTGATCTGTTACAAGTAAGAACATCACACATTTTTCAACCAAACAAGTAAATCTTTTTCATTTACAATATTTCTAACAAACAACAAGAGTGGATTTTTGATATTTCTGGTAAGATGCATAGTTATCTTGGAAAGGAATTTTACAAGGGGAGGAAACAAAGATGTAAAACATAATCACATCACAGTTGTTGTTGTTGTGTGCTTTCACGTCATTTCCAACTTATGGTAACCCTAAGGTGAAGCTATCATGGGGTTTTCTGGGGCTGAGGATATGTGACACGTCCAAAGTCACCCAGTGGGTTTTCACAGCTGAGTAGGGAATGAACCTTGGTCTCTAGGGCCATAGTCCAAAACTCAAACCACTATGCCTTGCTGGCTCTCTTTATCAGTTTAGCTGGGGTTAAAGATTTACATCAAGCAGGTGGATAGGAACATTCCATAGTTTCATTCCCCCCTGCACCCCAGAAAATGTCAATCCTCAGGAAGGGTCCTTGTTATTGCTGTTTACTGGTGGGAGGTGCAGAGGAGGGCATTCAAATGATGAAGAACTAGCTGGTCTCAGCTTTGGAGAGGGAGAAATAAGGATGTAATCTCAGACGGAGTGCAGCCTCCTTTTCTTTCCTTACAAAGCCCAGAGCATTTATTGTTTGAATTACCTCCCCACTAGTAAGCAGGAGCTATCTCTCCTGTGTCTTGACAAGTGCTGAGGGAGGTTTTGGATAGGATGCAGAGAATAATTCCCTACACTTCATCCAAAGAGAGATTCAGAAAGGTAAGGCATACTTACATGTGTGCTATGTCTCTAACAGGATGCTGCCCATAGTGTGAAGAATTTGTGTAACATCTATTTGTCATATACCATCAAATCCAAACAGGTTTCCTTTCTTGTGCCTCCAGCTATAAAATCCTATTTGATGCTCTCTCACGCATCTTCACAGACATGCAATAGGCTACTTCCTTCCTTCCTGAGCTCTATTCATCCCCTTGTATCACTGCTGTTAATTCTACTAGCTCCCAAAAGGTCAGAATAAAGCAATCCAGTATCCACTTACTTGAAAGCCATACAGACAAATCACACACTGGCCATGAGGGATGTTGTTGTCAGTGAGGATTTCTTTTCCCTTCTGTGAAGAGATGGGAGAGCCAGTATATCATTTCATGCATCATAACCTCAAAAGATCCATGCCTGATCAATCCTGCACCTTTAGTCTGGACAGGCATCCGAAACATGTTGGCCTCTCTGACCTTTCTGTTTTCTTACCTCTATGAGCTGATATAGCATAGCAGTACCAAGTTGGGCCTTGGTAAGATTTTGCAACGTCTGTGAAATCCTAGAATGACAAAGGAAAGGGTTATCAATTGAACTCCTTGGACAGATGTTTAGAAGGGTAAGAACAACCTGAACAACAATGCAATTCCCAAATTGCAGTCTAATAGGCCACTGCTTCTAGTTCAGTGGTCCATCTTCTATTTCTGAACATGCTGAAAGAATATGGTATCATGACAGCTGTAAGTAATGTACCCCTTGCTCAGACCAATCCTGCTACAGAACAAGACAATGAAGCAATCATGCACTTCAAGTCAGCTACTGCTGCAGGGTGAATGATTCTGTGATGGCTGCCCAACAGCAGAACATGACCCATGAAAAGGTGCAGTTACTTTCTAATTTGGACTATGGCTGAGAATTATTCAGCTTTTCAGGGAAGGTTTGGAAGAACAGACAGAAAAAGGCAGGCTGCTTCTCCATTCTGACAGCTAAGCATAAAGAAACATGGAAGCTAGGTCTTGTTTTCAATGAAAACAATAAATTTCCATATGCTCTGTATATCAAGATGAGTTACCTCCCTCTTATCTTAGTTGATGAATTAGTAATCTCTCTCAGAAAGGTGTCATCTGCATTTTATGTTTCATAATTTTACAGGCCAAGCATTTTTGGTTGCCAACTTTATGGTCTGAGGAACAGACCAACAAAATACCGAACGTAACCTAGTATAACCTATCACATATAGCATTTAAGATATAATACAAGAAGCTAGATGCATTAGAGGGGCATATGTATCACTGGGAACTTGGCAACAGCTTAAGTCTAGAAAAATGCCTGCTCAAATGTCAAGAAAGCATGAATAAAAATAACTTCACACTATGGATGTGAGCATATATAACCTGCAATATAACTTTTAACAAATGTTATATGCTCAGTTGTAATTAAAGTAAGAGTACATTCAGTAAATTTGACCAAGAATAATCTCATAGGAAGTGCTGTGATGGCTGATGTAATCCAGATGGCCAGCAGCCAAAGACTTTACTGGACCACAGCCAGGATTATAGCTAAAGAGCTTTGTTTTGACTGTTTTGACATGATACTTGTCAGTCTTTTTGTTCTGATTTATGTTGATTGAATACATGGCAACCTGGGGGTGACTAAGGAGAGAATAAAAGGAGTCAAGATAGAACCACATATCAGACTGCATTTTGGCATATCTCCACTGATGAAGACTGCTGTCTTTTGGCAGCTGGGCTGTTCCTGATAAGAGAGATAGACTGATAACCTGCCCAGACATGCTAAGGCATGGTACTGGTAAAGCAAACATCTAGGCCGAAATAGACATATCTCTCATTATGGATGCCTGTTAAGATGCCTATAGTCATAAAGATGCTGCTAAGATTTACATATGCTCAGGATTAACCCTTGAACGCCTGTGTGTTCACAGATGCCTGTTTAGATGCATAGCGCCTCAAGAGATGAGTATGTGTTCTTTGATGGTTACTGATATGAAAGAAGGGATGGAATCCTGATGATGGATATGCGGCTGAATTAAATTTTTTAAAATGGTGATATTCATATACGTGTTTAACCAATACAAAGCATATTAAAGAGATACAAAGAGATAGTTTGGTCCTTATGAAAGTCTAACATCCTAACAGCCATATGAAATAACGTAATGAACGTATGATGCTTTACATGCAAAGTAATGTAGTAAGATGAAAGCAAGTGCTCAGATATTGACATGTCTGTGTTTCTTCCTCAGGGGAATGTACATTTTTGTATATCTATGAATACATATAATAAATAGCCTAAAAGAAAACAACAAAGCCTGCTCCTTTCCCAGTATTTAAGAATACTTAAGTGGAGTGTTGATGTTCAGTCAGGCTGCCCAGTTTAACCACCACCATGAACTGGGCATTCAGGTGGCCATAAGAGTATGATGGAACCCTAGACAGAATCCAGATTATCTGACTAGTAGCAAGGGCCCTCAGCCTTAAGAGATAGGGGTGGGGAAACATGTTAGGTTTACACAGTAACATGGGAATTAACCAGAAGGTATGTGTTGCTTATATGACTGCAATATACACTCCTACAATAGATTTTACTTCCCTTCCTCTCAAAATCAATAAAACAGCAACAGCTTCTGCCAGAGGACAGTTGCCAACCAATAAAAGGAGCTAAATAATGGATAGTTTTCATAATATATTGGGGGCAAAACAAGGTATTAGAACTATCCCTTCCAAAAATAGTGTGCAATAGAGGAAAACAATATTATTTTAGTGTCTGCACTGAACAGTTAACACAGAACATAATGCACTTACTTCTGAATCTGCTCATCAGACAGTCCTCGAGGATTCCGAATAGTTATTTTTGGCACTTCATTTGGATACTAAAAGGAAACATAGGTAAGTCAAAACATATGGTACAACTATATATCACGGCAAAATAGCAATAAAGGAGATACTGGATTTTACCTGAACAGGCACAGAGAGGACAAGAGTGAAGCAGACATACTGAGAATCCTGATCCTCTGCAGTTGCTGGATGTAAGATGATGGAGATTTCCCAGGGTATAGACCTAGGGTGCAAATAAGACTCAAGTGAGGTAAATTATTAGAAAAGCAGTAATAGATGGAATACAGAACACAACAATGACACAGATATATACCATTCCTTCCTTTCTCAGACTGAAGGAAAAGTAAAGAACAGAAACAGACTTTGCGTAGACATTTATGTTCTTACCATGATGACATTTTTTTTATATTTCATTTTATTAAAATTTCACAAGAATAAAACAACATTTTCTTACTGTTAATTCAAATGCAATATTTCTTGATTCTTCCTAAACTGATCCTGCTTCCATCTTCAATGTCAATCTAATTAACATTTCCCTTAGCACTGCATAAACAAATATTTTGTAGGTACATTGCATTTCATTTTCTTTATCCAGCTTCATGATATCAATACAACTCCATACATTACACTTTCTAACTAATATCATGAACTACTGACTTCTTAAATTCATCTCCCTACCCAACTCAACTATTTGCCATTCTTTCTGAATTTCATCGTCTGTTTTCCCTTTCAGCCTTTGTGATACTATATCAGCATTTTTATTCTCTATGAAAGTCCCCCGCCATTGTTCAACTGTAGGTATTATTTGCATTTTCCACACTTTTGCATATTCAATACGTGCTGTTGTTATCATATACAAAACTATCCTCCAATTTTTCTTAATAATCATATTATCAACTGTGTCTATCATATTCAATAAGTACATTTCAGGAGTCATCGGAACTGACACCTTCAATATTTTATATATCTGATTATGTATTTCTGACCAATATTTCTTAGCCTTTGTACAAGTCCACAACATATGATATATCGTACCCACTTCTTTCAAGCATTTCCAACAGAGCCCAGTACCTGTTTTATACATCTTTTGTAATTTGTCTGGTGTTAAGTACCATCTATAAAAAATCTTATAATAGTTTTCTTTTAAATTCTGGGCCACAGTAAATTTATTTGTCTTTTTCCAACTTCGCTCCCAAGAGTCCAGCTGTATTGTACGACCTATATTCTGGGCCCATGATATCATAGCTGCTTTGACTGTTTCTTCATACATCTCCTGTTGCAATAGCTCCTGAGTTATTTGAGCTAAAAGATGCGGGGGATTTTCAAACAGACTCTTAATCACCACAATCTTTTCCACCACTTCAATTCCATATGTTTTCAAGTCCATCTGAAACCTCTCCTTCAGTTGTCTATATGGAAACCAATTTAAAACGATTCCCTCTTGTTCTAACTTGTCTCTTGATTTAAAATGTATGTCATTAGTCTCGGACCTCTCAATCATGTCGTCATACCGAAGCCACTCTTCAGTTGCAGCCCATCTACCAAAGAAGGCTTCTTGCGGGGAGACCCAGGAGGGTAGCTTTCTAATATTTTTGGACTTAAAGTCCTCCCAAACTTTCAAAAGTGATCTTCTGATATAGTGATTTGTGAAATCTTTATCAACTTTTGCTTTATCATAAAACATATATGCATGCCATCCCATCCTCAGATCTGCTCCTTCCAATGTCAACATCTTCGTATCTTGAAGGTCCATCCAATCTTTAATCCATACAAGAGACGCAGCCTTGTAATACATCTGTAGATCAGGTAAACCCAGACCTCCTCTAGTTTTCTGATCTGTTAAAGCCTTCCATTTAATCCTGGGTTTTTTGCCTTGCCATATGAACTGGACCATGATGACATTTAGAGTGATTGTATCCAATAACAAGAGGAAGGAGGAGTAATGACTAATCAAAACTCTTGAATTGGGTAGGGTAGTAGGATGCTATAGTTTAACTCATAACAAAAAAGGTAGGAAATTAATCACAGCATCCTATGCTATGAATCAGGCTCCAGAGTATATGTAAGACTCCAAGAGTGATCAACACTGTAGATTATAGGTAAGAAATCCTACAGGCCATGTCTAGCCTATGTAGACTTCAGTTTGACACATAGGCTCCCTTCAGTAGGGCTCACCCTTCACAAAATAGTGTTGTTTTTTAAAGAAAAACTTATACTGGACATACAACAGGTATTTGTGCTGACGTATGTGAATGTATGTCAGTGAAATGGTCCTGCCTACTTTTGCTTTGGGCCCGTCCACTTTTTGCATGTAGCCCCAAGAAGGTTAGCCATCTGGTACTGGCTTCCCACTTCCCATCTGTACTTCAGGTCTAAGAACAAATAGCACATCTGACAACAATGCAAATACCTGTCATTTCCTTTAGACACCTGTAGCTCATCCAAGTAGATAGACTCTAAGACTTCCACCTCTGAAGGCAAAATCCTGAAAACAAAGAAATGTTATGCATAGGCTCATCTCTCAATCTAGAAAGCTCAGCATTACTGTAGCAAGCAAGTTCTACCTGACTGTTACAATGAGAATTGGTCTTAGAGACAAAAAATACACCATATAATCTTACTACAACGAACAAAAAACTACAGGGTGCTCTTCAGTTAGGGGTATATAATCCAAACCTAAATACAGACATATCAGAAAATCCAATAAAATAGCTCGAGTTCCAAATGCCACCAAAAAGTTTAGCTGAAAAAAACATGTCCTTGGGGACTGCAAAATCCTCAAAACCTAAATGACAATTAAAGCCAGGATTTCTGACCACTTCCCCAAACATACGAAAGCCCACATCACTATGTAGCTTTATAAATTATATTTTAATACCTGCCACAACTGTATATAATATACCACAACAATCATAATCACAACTGTAATACTGGCAGAGAGAATTTGTTCATAATATCTATAAAAAAAGAAATGGGTATATCTACCTCCTAATCACCAGAGTAGCAAATCTTACTATCAACACA
Organism: Ctenosaura bakeri; assembly: GCA_948474755.1. Lineage (NCBI taxonomy): Eukaryota > Metazoa > Chordata > Lepidosauria > Squamata > Iguanidae > Ctenosaura > Ctenosaura bakeri. The sequence continues at coordinate 100,626 of CAOLHI010001784.1, forward strand.
CATGATTTTAGACACAGAAGTCTTCAAAGGGGAACCATTTTTGTGTTCCTCAGAAACAAACCAAGCTAAGCAAAATATTTTGTCAAGACTCCTGCAGCAATTCAAGGGAAAAAGGGGGAAAGGACTGTTTCAATGCTGCTGGCTTGTTATCAGAGCTGGACAGGAAGGGGTTAATATTCCTGTTCCTTCAGTGGAAGGATTAAATAATTTATTTTTGTCCCAGTCCTCAGTCCCTAAAATGGCCAGAAACGTGACCTTTCTCTCCCTCCGTCCTTTTTCCCCGTTTGTCATAACAAACAAGGTAAAGTTTACAAACCGCTTTGTATACTACAAGTCTTACATAAGTAAAGAAATGTAGCCAAGCTAAAAAATACATGTATTTTAAAAAGCGCTGACCAGTGGGGTGGGTAGGAAGCTGCCTTCGTCTTTTATTAAGAAAGGAAAAGCGGTCTTACCACTCCCCCGTGGCCGCCTCCTCTTCCCCGACACCACCGGCAGCCGCCATCTTGCCTGTTCAGAGACAGAACCTCTTCCTCAAAGTCCACTTCCGGCACAGGGGGTTGCTAAGCGACAACTGGGAGACGCCATTTCCCCGATGCTGCGCCCATCGACTAACTGGAGGACGCCGCAGGATTCCTCTCCCTTGAAGAGTTTCCTCGCCCCTCACAAAGAGTGAGCCGGCGTCCGGTGTCTTACGGTGGCGCTGAAGGCGGCGGATCCTGTCGTAAGCCCGGGCTGGGGAGGATGGAGGGGATGTGGGATGTGGGGGGCGGGGCGGGGCCCTGTATTCCGAGGTGATGGACGGGAGCACCGGGATGGCAGTAAAAGGATTATGTGGGAGCACCCTCTTGGGATAGTAAACACAGCTTAATCCCATTCAGCTCTACTCAGAAGTAAGTGCCGTTATTTATGAAATATAAGAAATTCAGGAAATTTAGAAATTAAAATAGTTTGGGAAGATAAGCGTAAGGAGCAACAAATTTAAAATATTAGAAAGTAACGAATTTAAGTTAAGTATACTTTCGTATCTTGGAGGTGTTTGCAACAAGGGTAGGAACCGTTTTTAATTAGATGTAGTCTCTTTTTTTGGTTGTTTAATTTAGTACAATTTTGATTATTAGTTTAGTTTAAGTGTGGTATATATGTATATAATTTTCTTTCTTTGTATGTTTAGTGTAATCTTACATGTAGGCTGATTTTGTTTGTCTTTCCTGTATATTGGTTTGGTTGGTTTCTTTTATGTATTTGTCTCAATTTTTAAAAATTTCTAATTAAAAAAAAAGAAGCAAGTGCCATCGAGCAAAAAATAGTTTAGTTCTAGTTGTGTGAAGCGACTCTCCTCTTGATCTCTTATTTGGATTGAACTCAGTGGGATTTGCTTTTGAGAAGCCCTGTGTATGGTTATACTGTAGAAACAAAGGAGCTTCGTGGGGCATAGGCTTTAAGACTCCAAGACTAAAGCAATATTCTTCTCTCTTCTTTTGGTAAAACATTAATTTATTCTAAGTATTTTTAAAAAATGTAAATGAAAACACAGCTATTTAAAATATTTATTTAGCTGCAGGAAGCCTCAATGAGTGGGACTACGTGTTCCCCAAGGGCAGCCCTTTTTAGGTTGTTTGTCGTAAGTGCAGGTGTTTTTTTGTTTTTTTTTAAGTGGTTTGGGGCATGCATCGAATTGCTAGGAAGGAATCTGAGTGAGCTGAGCCCAACGGTGTGCATGTTTTGTTGTTGTGTGCCTTCAAGTCATTTCTGAGACTTATGGCAACCCTAAGGTGAATTTATCACAGGGTTTTCGGGACAAGATTGGTTTAGAGGAGGTTTGCTATTGCCCTCCTTGGAGGCTGAGAGTGTGTGACTTCCCCAAGGTCACCTGGTGAGTTTCTGTAGCTGAGCTGGGATTCAAATCCTGGGAACCCTTGTTTGCAGAGTTGTAGTCCAATGAGCAAACCATGACCCAATGCTGAGTCTCCTTTGCATTCAGTATAACTTGTTTCTAAGTGAGCAGCACATAGAATTGTAGCTATAGGCCTAAATCAAATTGTTGCCTACATGTCGTGAATCAAAAAAAACTTGATAAATCAACACGGTATTGATTAGATTGGTCTGCTTTATTTAGCATGTAGGCCTTTGACATCTCACTCTCTCCTGGCAAGCATAGCCAAGCTTGTATGAAATCCTGTATACACTTTGGCGGTAGCAAGGCTCCACTGACATCATATTTCTTCTGAATAGACCTGTATATAGCCTCAAGCACTTAACTCTTTGAAACTTGATGTGGCATTCATTTTATGGCACAACGTGTAATACATAATAAATGTATTAGCGTTTGCATGCTCCCAGATGGAAGTGTTACAAGTCAAAATATTGTATACCTATTCCATATTTTCCTCCTGAATGGATTTTTTGTGTGCAAGAGGAAATATATAGAAGAACTGGTAGGAAAAAACAGGAGGATTACACATACTCCCACAGTATCATGTGGGGCATCCATAAAATGCAGGTTGATTATGCCATAGAAGCCCCACCTGGAAGCACTCTTAAAGGCAGGAATGGGCTTCATTACCCTCCAGATGTTGCTGAAGTACAATTCTTGCTTCCTCAGTATTGGCTACGATTGTTGGAAGTTGTAGCCAGAAACATCTGATGGACCACAGTTGCCCACTGCTGTTTTGAGGTGCTGAGATATTCTTTTATTGTGTTGTAATCCATTTATTAATGTTGTCCCTTCATTGGCTTTGCCATATTCAGTTCATATCATTTGTTTTTGCTTATGCCTTTCCTGCAGATTTGATGAGCCATATGTACCTGCATGTAAATAAATAAAAAAGTAGAGGTAAATATAATAGAAAGATCAATTAATGCAAGGATCCTGTTAATGTGGGAAAGCCTGCCTCCTAGCTGTACTATGAAGTGCCTGCAGTCCTGTAAATTCTTATTGGGTAGAACTGTTTTCCTGTGTCCAGTTGGTGCTCAGACCCAATACTTGAATTGTAGAGGAATGATAGGGAAGCACTATATTTATTTACAGTATATTTTAGACTGTCCACTAATGAAGTTATTTGGGCAGTACTATAATTGAAAACATAAAATGCAAGGTAAGAATAAAACAATAACAGAACAGGTCAGATAGCATCAGCAGCACATAATAAATCCAGAATGAAATCTGTAATTCCCATTTAAAACGGTAGCTAAGGAGATTGGTGCAAAGGGTCTTCTTTTTCTTCAGCCTCCCTACAGTTGTCAAAGTGGGCAAAACTACCTATTTAACTTATTTTGAAACTAATGTATTTACCATGGCTGCCAAAAAAAAAAAAAGAAGAAGAAGAAGAAGAAGAAAAAGAAAGAAAGAAAAGTGGCATGAAAACATTTGCCACAACAATTTAATGCTTTTGGACTCTTTGTTTTTATAGTTGAGGCTTTTTAAAGACCATTTTAAAAGAATTTCAGTAGTACTAGGTTATCAAACCCATGGACTTTCCAGAGGCAGAGGATAAAAAAGGTACCAAAGCCAAGATTGGGCAAAGAATATATTGATGAGTATGGGTGATAATATATTCAGATTACTGTGGGAAGGTGGAGGGTATCCCAAGCCTGAGAAAGAAACTTATTTTGGAATTCCTCTGCTCTTGTAGCAAGAAAAATGGCTCTTCATGAAGAATTCTGTAAATAAAAGATGTAATGATGCAGTTTTAAGGGGCTTGGAATAGGGGTAAGTTCTGTTGTGAGAGGAATCTAGAATCTGGCTCCCTCTATGTGGGATCTTTTAAATCAGTCTGGACCTCACTATGTGGTATAGTATGTTTTGTGTTGAACTGAAGATTTGCAGCAATCAGAAGGGAAATGGGGCAGATGTAAAATGATTATTAGAGGGAAAGTGTTGCAAGTGGTGTCACTAGCTACCCTGTTACCTGAGTTGGAGGACATAAACCACCCTGCCCATTGCCACTGTCTCGTGATGCAGGTATTGTAGGTGAGTTAGCCCTGGAGAATGCCTCAGCCATCGTGATAATAGTGGTCTCCTGGGCCACCTCACATACAAAGCCTTGTGCCAGGCAACTGTCCCTTCAGTGTGAAGCAGAAGGACATGGCGAGCTCTCTGGAGAGCAGTGTGGTAGGGCTCTCTGGACCACATTCTGAAGTGGTTTGCACCAAAAAGATGGCAGGCAGCAGAAGGGGCCATCTTGGTGTTGAGATATATGTTCAATTTGCCATCTCACAATCTACCAGCTGAGACTGAAGACTTATCTTTCCTGACAGGAGGGCTAAATAGAAGTATTGTTGAAGATCTGGTCTATATAAATGCCAACAAGAGGGTAGCATAGAAAAGGGCAAAACTGTCAACAAGTATTTCTGCATTTTCAGATTACACATCCATTCCTCTTCTCACATTCCTATCATGGAGTGGTATCATGTATTGGAGATGATTGGAGAAGGCTCTTTTGGAAGGGTGTATAAGGGACGTCGTAAATACAGCACACAGGTAAGAGCAGAAGATAAGAATGAAATAGTCATTAATGGAGAGGCTATATGAGAAAAGGTGTTATTCCATAATTTATCTTTCAGAAAGAAAAGAAAAATAGGACATTTTCAGGTTTTCTCCCTCTTTTTAAAAAACTTTGACAGATAGTGGCCTTGAAGTTTATTCCCAAAGTGGGTCGGTCGCAGAAAGAGCTGAAGAATTTGCAGCGAGAGATTGAGATCATGAGGGGGCTTCATCATCCCAATATTGTCCAGATGCTTGACAGTTTTGAGACTGATAAAGAGGTGAGATACTTGCTTGGAAGCTATTCTAAGTGTGGAGATGAGGCAAAGAAATGTACACAGCTGACCATAGTGAAAGACTTAAAAAGTGCTTCATTTTGCTCAATAAATTTCATGGTGTATGGTATTTCAATTATGTCCTTGTGAGTTCCTAGCAGGACCAGGCAATAATAATTTTGATGACAGCTGTCTTAAATTGCACACTCTGTCCTGATGGCTAGATTGTCATGTCAGACCTATTGGCTCATAAGGCTGCATCTGACACTTATCCTGCTTAGAGCTATCATCACAGAGGCTTTGTCCAAAAATGTCACAACATGCCCACTTCTGAGTCGAGTTCTCCCGAACTGTCATTGCCAGTTAAGTCATCAAAATGTGTTCATACCTGTTGAACTCTCTTCTCTTGAACAGTACAGATGCAGTAGTCATAGTATTACCCCTTCTTATTGGTCTTCTTGGCTTCCTGGTCTGATTTTCATCCTCCAGGTGGTGGTAGTGACAGATTATGCTGAGGGGGAACTCTTTCAGATCCTTGAGGATGATGGAAACTTGCCTGAGGACCAGGTAAGTGCACTGAAGGGAGAGAATGGGCAAAGGTGTTTGCACAAACAGAGAATATCTACATGAAGACAAAAGCAAGTGCATGTAGGTTGGTCATATCCTTCTGGGCCACAAGTCTGTCACCTGTGTGAATGTAGTATAAATCTGTTGCATTTCTTGGAGATAATTATGGTTCCATAATGGTAGAGATGGACAAATGTTGTCCTAGTTCTCACAAAAGACAAAAGGAGTTTCTGGAAAACATAGAACTGTAATCCTTTCTTTGATACCAAGAATCATACTAAAATATATGAAACATATGAAAGTATTAAATCTGTTATTATTTTGTTTACAATGCAGTAATTAATACAATGTAAGTGGGATTTTTCCTAAGTGTCAAGATTGGCAATTCTTTTTTAGGTTCAGGTTATTGCTTCTCAGTTAGTCTCAGCGCTCTATTACCTGCACTCCCATCGGATCCTCCACCGTGACATGAAACCTCAAAACATCTTACTGGGAAAGGGGGTGTAATCAAACTCTGTGACTTTGGGTAAGTAAGTTTAGACCTTCTATTCCATATTTGTCTTGCTGTGGAAGCTGAAAGATCTCAGTTGTCTTCCTTCTTTCCTGCAAAGGTTTGCCCGTGCAATGAGCATTCACACCATGGTACTGACATCTATCAAAGGAACACCACTGTATATGTCCCCTGAGTTAGTAGAGGAGAAGCCCTATGACCACACAGCTGACCTGTGGTCAGTGGGATGCATCCTGTATGAACTGTATGTGGGGACTCCCCCCTTCTACACTAACAGCATCTTCCAGTTGGTCAGCCTCATCATCAAGGACCCTATCAAGTGGCCGAAAAACATGAGCCCCCACTTCAAGGTAGTTTCTATTTACAAATCTTTTGCATTTGTCTAAAGGAGTTCAGGGCAGATTTATATGCACAGTTTCCTTATGATTCAGCTATATAAGAATCATCCTTGATAGTTCTGCTCAAGGTTATTCAAAAAGTACTTTGCTACAGTGATTATATAATCTTGAGTTTCCCATGTCTGAGCTCTTCTTGTGTCTGCTACAATTCAGTGGTTCTTAACCTTTTCTTTTCCAAGGACCCTCTGTAAATATAATTTGTTGCTGGGAATCCCCCAAGTCACATTGCTGGGCAAGTCACATTCCCTCAAAGGAAGGCAAAGGCAAATCCCCTCTGAGCAAATCTTGCCAAAAGAACCTCCCTGTGATAGGTTCACCTTAGGTTTGCCATAAATGACTTGAAAGCACACAGTTAACAAAGTGCTGCTAACAGGGGGAGGTTCTTTCTAGCCGTCTTGTCTCTCTCTGTTGAAAACTAACTTATGTCAACCTCAGGGCAAACCTATCATGAGAGTTTTCTTGGCAAGATTTATTGCCTTTGCTTTCCTCTGAGGCTGAGACAATTTGACTTGCCTGTGGCCACCCAGTGGGTTTCCATGGCCAAATTGGCATTCAGACCTTTGTCTTCAGAATCAGTTTGGGCATGTGCACGCACATGCTGTGGTCTCTCTTCCATCAGGGACATGGTAGCAAGGGAATGTGTGCACGTGCCCAGACTAGTCCCTCATTTGCACATGAAGGAGCAGTTTCAACACTCACATCCCCCCCCCTCGCTCCCACATCTTTGTTGCTGTGGCTGCTGGTGTCCAGCAGCAGGGGTTTGCAGATCCCCTGTGAGGGCTCTGCAGTCTACCAGGGGTCTCTGGATGCCATGTTAAGAACCACTCTACTATATCATACTGTATGTATTTGTAGTCTGAATTGATTCTCTCCCAGCAAACATGATGTCCTTAGGTGGACTTCACATACGCTGCTTAATCTCTGTCTCCTACTACCAATGTTTGATAATCTGGCACATTTTTAAACTCCTCAATTATAAACTGCTTTTGCAAGACTGTTTATCTCATGTAATTCTGAGCATATAGAATTTCATGTAGAATCCAGAATCTGAGAAATACTTGGACTCTTGAGAATCCCAGTGTGTTCCGTTAAATATAAAGCAATGTTCCAGTTCCTTTTATTCTAGAAATGCATTTGAAAACAGTGTCTTTAGTGGCAAACATCCCTATCTTGGTCAGCTTCCTCATCACTCCACCCCCAATGCCACCAGCTCAATGATCCTGTGGCCTTATGACTCAGATCTCTCAACAGTTACTTTTTAACCATGGGTTTGGTGACACTGAACCATAAAGCATAAAATCTTACCATCATAGAGTTGGAAGGGACTGCAAGGACCATCTGGTTCAATCCTCTCCCATGCAGGAATGCACAACTATAGTACGACACTCTTGCCATCCCAGCAGTTCCAAGTTTCTGCTGCTTCAGCATATATATCTCTTTCTTCTTCTCTTTCTTTCAACATCTTGTAGAGATATGACTGGGAGGGAAATGTGCTTGCAAAAAGAAATGCTTTCATATAAAAATACTTTCCAGCAACTTTGTTGGAGTTGTCCAGATTCTTAAGACACAATATACAGTTATGACTTCAGTTTTTGTTTTCCTTCTGCAGTTTTGAGAGCTAGAAACTTAAACAAAGAGCCAAAGATGGCATTCTCAGAATTATATGTAGGGTTGGATTAAAAGGTCTCTTACATTCACAATGAAAGAGTTGCATTGGCTCTGAAGCTCTTCTGGTTAAATTAGTAGATAAGATTGTAGGAAGACGGTGGCTACTGTCTATACATAGAGATGGTCATCTTTCATTTTTTTGTAGAGCTTCTTGCAAGGTCTGCTGATGAAAGACCCTCGTGAGCGTCTGTCCTGGCCAGAGCTGCTCTATCACCCCTTCGTTGCTGGGCAAGTCACTGGTGAGCATTGACTCTTACCCGTTTCAGCCATTTCTCCCCAATCTGTCTTTTACATGATCTTCCCTGACCACTCCATGCAAATCTGTTTTCTGACCTGGACCATGTCTTGCAGTGATTGATGACACAGCAGATCAAGACATAGTCAACCCCTTCACCAGCAAATTGCCCCCTGATTTGCAGGCTTTGAAGGATAAGCAGGCACACTCACTTGCCCCACACAGTGGTCAGTCAAAAATCTTGAGGAAGGCACAACAGAAGATGGCCCAGGAAGCTCAGAGAAAGGTGAGCAGCATGCAACATTGCCCCTGCAAAATCCCTTATGGGTTGGTGGGCTTACTCCATTTTACATTCTGGTTTGATCATCTGCTGTTTGGCTTTTTGCACGAGGTGGGGAAACCCAAGATTTCACGGAAGGGAGAATTTACCAAAGAGAATGAAGACTGCCCACATGAAGTCTGCCTTGCTCAGACAAATCCTAGCAGACAGCATCAGGCACTTCCTGGCATGGAAGAAAATAAGTCTCCTACTCTAGGAGCAAAGGGCACAGAGTGGGAGCAAAAGGAGCCGCCTTCCAGATCTCGGTAAGGATGAGAGTGGAGAGTGTAGGGTAAAGGCTGCATCTTGCTGTGTAGTTTGTCTTCACCTTCTCATCCCTCTTCTTCATGGACAGAGAGAATTGGATTACACAGGATTATGAACGCGAGTTCCCAGAAATGAGGCCAGAAAGTTGTAGAACAGCAACCCGAGGCAGACGCAGTATTGATACTGTCAATCTGGAAACTGAGGTGAGAACATAGCTAAATACCATAATCCTTTGTGAAATAGCAAGCAGGTTCTTCCATGGCTTCTTGATCATTGTGGTCTTCATTGGTCTTCACGGTTGCTTGTTAGGACATGGATAGTGATGAAGAATGGCAACACCTCATAGATGCCACAAATCCTACATATGTGCAGCTGAGTGCTCCACTGAGTCTTCTGACAGACCCCACATTTGTTCAACGGATCCGGGTCCGGCTCAAGGATTCTGGTCAGCAAGTGAGTTGCATACAAAGCCATGGAATTCCCACTAACTGTATGCTGTGGCAAGTCCTTCAGAAGCTCAGATCAGTGGTTTTGGGATGTTTTGTTGTTGTTGTTGTTGTTTTTACAGTGATATGCATTGGTAGAAATACTCCTCAATTATAAGACCCGGTTTGGCCATTTAGATAGTACTTATAGGAATAGCATGATCCATAGATAAATACTAAGGCGCATTCCTTGAAGGAGGAAGGAAATGCTTATTAACGGATATAGAGATACTGAAGAGATATCTGAAGTGAGGGTGTGCCATATAGTAGACCCCTCCATACAGGAGGAAGTTAGGATGGAAAGGTTGTGTGAAGATGTAATTGAACACACAGCGATAGGGGAACCAGTGGTTTGTATGTTTCCAGAGTATTTTATGGCTTGAGATAATGGTGGTGAGGAATACAGTTACCTCTGCCAGGTTCTTATCCTGTGTTGATGTGAGTTGTATGTTGATGTACATTGAACTCTTTTCTTTCTACAGGTCCTAGAGGGAATGCTTGAAGGAGCATCCCATCTTCGTCCTGCCCTCCATGTCATCAGCAACTTGTTAGGTACCCGCTGTGACTCCGAGCTGCTGTGCTCCTTCTGCAATGACATAGGACTGTCCCAGTTTCTCATGCAGCTGGTGGGAAGCATCCTGGAGAGCTTCAGGATCAAACAAGTAGGGGCTGCTTAGAGAATTGGTTGTACTCTGAAATGTTAAACTATCTAAGTGAACAGCAGCCAGTTCTTTTTTTGCCTGTATCTACTTCTCTTTGTAGCATTGTATCACTACATATTTGAATCCATCTATTTGGAAGAAAGAAAGCACAGGTTAGGAATGTATGTACTCACTTTGTACAATGTTTATTTCACATTTGTTACATTTCTATCCCACTGTTTCTTCAGTGAGCTCAGGGTGGCATTCTGGCTGTACCCTTGTCCACTTGCTCCCCATGGTAACCAAAGAAGAATGTCAGACTGAGAATGAATGACTGTCCAGAGCTCATCTGGTCAGTTTTATTGCTCAACAGGGACTTGAACATGATTTCTCAAGTCCCAGTCCAACTTTCTAATCACTGTTCCCCTTTGACTGTCTCCAAGTTGACTGCACTGTTAAGATATCAACAAAATTTCAGCTATTTTGGCTAGGACTGTAGAAAGCTAGGACGAAGAGGACATACAGGTGATGGGCGGGGAGTAAAAGATAGAGGATTGACTAAATACTTCAGTACTTAACAGCTAGAAGCTTCCATGCTGCGCAAGCTTTCCTCTGCACATGTGAAACAGAGAAACATTTATTTAAAATAAAGTGAGAGTATTTGGAAGATGAACTTTTTGTCTGATTCTAGCGTTAGGACTGCATAGACCTTACACTGTTATGCAAAATAACCTTACCTGTAGACTTTTTTACTGGGTTTTTGTATCTCTAAAGGGTATGACTGGCACAGAATTCATTTAGAACTTGGTTAGTTTTTCTCTTCTTCATCTTTTTAAGGCAGATTATTCCAACTAAGACCAGTTATTCTTGATCATTACTTCTTTCTGTGGGGCCCCCTACAGAAATCCAGCCCCTGGGAACACATACCTCTCTGTCTGTTCCACAGCAGCCATGGCACATCACACTGCTGACTGACCTGACTGCTGTGATATCAGTTTTCTTTGCCAGTGATTTCAACCAAGAGAAGGGTGGGAAAAAGCAAAGGTAAGGAACTTGCAAGATAAATAGAAAATGGAAGGAAATAATATTAAGAGTACTATGTTTCTATCAAGGTAGAAGAAAATGAGACACAGAGAGCATGGACATGGTTAAGACTCTATTCAGAATCTCTTCCCATTCCACTTATGTTTTGATTAAATTGAAAAACTGGATATGGCAAATTAGGCCCGGTTGGTCAGAGGATGTGGAAATGTTGAGTGTAAGTGCTGAGCTACCTACCCTGTTTCATGGCTCAGCTCCTGTGTCTAACCCAGCCTCCCTAATGTGGTGCCAGTTAGATGTGTTGAACTTCAATTCCCATAATATTAGCTTTAAGGATGATGGGGATCATAGTCCAATATTTCTAGGGGATTCCAGGTTGGGGAAGTCTAGGTTTAATATATAAACCTGTTTGTTTATTAGTTTGCAGGCATTCCAGAGCTCTGCCGATCACTTCCTCACCCTGTTGCCAGCACTGCTGGCTCAGCCCACAGATCAAGAGGGCAGGCTACGAGAACAAAGCCTCATTGTAAGGGTCCACTTCTGCTCCATATTCTGTTATGTGACTTCATCCTGCCCCAGCAATTTCCTTTATTACTTTTCTGGAGTTTCACCATTCAGTGCCCTCAGTGGCACGCATATACAAGTGCTGCCTGTAAACTCATCCTTTCCAGGTTTTTCTCTGTTAAAGAGAGGTTGTTTCAAGCCACTGATGCTGTCCACAACGCCTTATTATTTATTACATCTGGCTTAATTGTAGTATTCTGTGTGTCAAGAGTAGTCCAGGGGCCACATCTAGGATTGGCTGGTGGGCTAGAAACCATGTAGATCTGTGCATGCACATGGGCAGGGATGGAGAGGCTTAAGATTCCTCTTCTTGCTGGGAACTAGGAATTTTGGGGGAGTGACATGGAGAGGGAAGCTTCAGTGTCCACAGTGAACCCTACTGAGATGAAACATCTCTGCCACCACCTCCAGCAACTGCAGTTGTCTTCAATCAAGACAGGTCTTCCCTCACTAGAAAACAAACTTGGAAAGTTGCTCTCTGGAAATATCATAATCACCTAAGTGTCAAATGGAGTTTTACAGAGAATTGAAAAATAACAGACAACAGTTGTGATAGATCCCCATTCTCTCTGGATCTAAAAGGTTAAGAATAGCATTTGTTATATAAGCAGTGGCAGGCATGCAGTTATGATGCATTGAGAGGAAGACTTGGAGCCTGTAAGTTTCTAAGTGTGAATTTGCTTTTCCAGCCTTTAAATCACTCTCACAATTCCTTTCTTTAGCTTTATAATTTTCCAGTGTTCTTATCAAAATGTGGTTATCAAAGCTGAGCGTAGCATTTCAGCCCAGTGATTTAAAAAATCTTATTGAATGCTTCCTTGCTAATCCTTCCTGTAATAAAATTATCACACTGGCCTCCCTTTGGTGTCAGAATATTACACTGAGTTCTCAGTCAGTTGTTTGCTCAAAGCTCCCAGCCCATTACAGTTACTCTGATTCTAGCAGCAGAGGTTCAGTGTGTAATATTTCCCACTCTTCCAACTTTGTGCTTCATTCCCAGTTTTAACAGCAGCTCCTATCTCCTTTACTTTCAGTGTTTCACTCGTTTGTGTGCGAGTATGGATAATGCCTGCCCTTCCATCTCAATCCCTTTCTATACCAGCTTGCTTGAGGCCCATTGCCCTCTACTGGATGCACTCTGTCATGGTGCCAGTTATAAACAGCCCACTCAGAAAGGTAAGATACTGATTTTAGAGGACATTGGAAAATGTTTAGCAGAGCTCCACAAACAAAAGTGTTTTTATTTCAGAATGTGGTTGTTTGCCATTGACTGCATTTCCACTTACTGTCTCAGCTTTATCACCTTCTCCTTTAAGTACCAATTGGAGATTGCTAGTAAAAGTGATTCTTGCACTGTGCTAGATGGGCAGTCAGACTTGGTTACATGGCAGTGTCACTGAGGGAAATTGAAGCTGTCTTCCTCTCATTAAGAGGGACAAAAAGAGAGATGTTTTGATTGCATTATGTCTCCAACATTTACGCTTCCAAGATTCCAAGTTGTTTGAAGTTCTGGACAGAAACTGGGAGTAGAAATGGAGTAAAAAGAACAGGAGGATTGGGTGTGCACATGCAAGGCTCTTAAATTTCTCTTTTCCAAAAGCAAGGTTCTGGGAGGGTGAGAATAGGAAACATTTTTTTTTATACTTTGCTGATGGGTATTTGACCTGGGGCCAGCCATTGTCCTACTTTTAATGCTGGAATTGACCTCTGAATCATATATTAATAGTGCTGGGATTCAAAAGATGTAGCTATATTAGTCTGGATCAGTGTACAACAGGATTTTGCAGCACCTTTGAGATTAACTGAGAGAAAGAAGTTGGTACTATAAGATTTTGTAGACTTAAGTCTTCTTCATCAGAGGCAGGAAATACCTAGGAGCCTTTATGAGCAGACTGTGTGTGTGAAGAGCAGTAGAAATGCAAAACCTATGGTTATGGTGATGAGGCGGCACGTTCAGTTGTAATAATGATCGTCATTGAGGGACAAAGGCAGAAGGAAAGATTTTGCCTAAAACTGAGAAGAGTAGATAACCGTATAAATGATGGAGGCACTTATTGGAATGTAGTGTGATGCTGGCTGGGATTCAGAACGGAAATGTGATAAGCTGGCCAAGAGAGCCCTCATGAGGCTAGGGTGTAAACTAGTGTTATAATATGTGTAGTGTGCCAGGAAACGATTGTGTCTGTTTAGTCCTTCTGGTGAACTGCAGTTTGTTGATATATTCTAGTTCTGCTGTTTCTCTTTCCAGTTTCTTTTGTTTTATTCTGTTTTGTTCAAGGACTGCTGTTTTGAATTCTGAGATGGAATGCCCAGGAAGACTAGAATGTTCTGCAACTGGTTTTTGTGTTTTCCCATTCCTAATGTCTGATTTATGTCCATTTATTCTCTGGCACAGAGACTGTCATGTTTGTCTAATGTAGACCGCTGAAGGCCATTGTTGGCGGAGGATGGCATATATCACATGAGAGAATGAGCAAGTGAAAGTACCTCTAATATTGTGGGTGATGTGATTAGATTCTGTGATAACATTTCCCAAGTTAGATGTATGGGCAGAGTTGGCATCTGTGTTTTTGGCAAGGTTTTGTGGCCATCTTCCCATCCATGTTGTGTATCTTTCTGTAGGTAAATAACTGTTCAGGTTGGAAGAGTGTCTGTAGGCAAGTAAGGTGCTGCCACCAAAAGCCCTTGAGAAGGCAGCATTATTGTCCAGAATAGGTTGTAGCTCACTGAGTGGTCTCAGTTGAGAGCTGTATATGACCACTAGTGAGATTCTGCCATTTCCTGTCTTTAGTCTGTTCTGTAATAGATTAGTCCCAGGTACAAATCTTGCCTTCTTGATTTGTTTTCTTTTAACTTCATACGGCAGATGCTGTAGCTTGAGGAATACTTGTTGTAAATCCATGAGTTTGACATCCCTGTCTTGTGGGCTTGAGCAGATATGATTGTATTGGAGGGCTTGACTGTAAACTCTGGATTTGGTAGTATGTTTAGGGTGGAAACCAGAGGCATGTAGGTACATGTAGCAGTCAGTGAGTTTGCGATATCATGTGATGCTTAGATGTCTGTTGTGCAGCTGTACAGTGGTATCCAGAAAACGAACTTATTCTTTTGATAGTTGCATGCTGAGATTCTTGATAGGGTGGCAGCTGTTGAAATTCTGGTGAAATGTCTTGAGTAGGTCTGAACTATGACTCTGAACTGGGAAGAGATCATCAATGTGCCTCATGTAGGGGAGAGATTTCTGGGTGCAGGAGTTAAGGAAATGTTCTTAGTCAGTCATGAAGATGTTAGCATATTATGATGTAATGCATGTGCCCATGGTAGTACAGTCAGCCCTCCACTTTTGCAGATTTGATTATTCACAGATTATTTGCTGTCGCCTCTGCTGCCTCGTTATGCCATTTTTAATAGGAACTGCAAGCCTCACAAGACTGAAAAACTGCAAACGAAGCTTGTAAGTCCCTATTAAAAATGGTGTGGGGCAGCAGAGGAGGTGACAGTAAGCTCCACTAGCTACCCACTTCTGCCTTCTGAAGGAACAGTGATGCCTCAAAGGAATCCATGGAGGACTGAATATGGTGATCATACTTTTTTTTGTGTTAAATATAGTTCTTCTTCGTGGTCTCTGTGCCTCACACACTAGGAGCTTTCGTGCATGCGCGGTAGCGTTCGGAAGATTTTAGAGCTTAGTAGCTTGGCGGGAACCCCTCCCCCCATGCCCGTACTGAGCATGCTCAGCCTGCCAAGCCAACAGTCTCTCCTCAGTTCTTTCTCGTCTGCCATTGCGAACGGAAGGCTCTTGGTTTAGTAGCGACTATTGGCTTTTCTTCAGATCGTTTCTCTGGTGTTTGACTAACGGACTTCGAAACTTGACTTGGCTTTGGATATTCGGACTTGGTTTTGGTATTTTGGATCTCTTTTTTTACCCCCCCCCGACTCTCTCGTCTATGTTGGCTTTGTTTAAAAACTGTGCAACTTGTGGTCGCAAGGTCACTCTGTCCAACAATGTGACTGCCTTTTTTGTTTGGGGGAAACCCACAACATTAAGGCTTGTCCCATTTGCTGTGAGTTTACCGCTCAAACTCTGCGAAACCGCTCGTCCCGTTTAAAATCTTATTGTTGGGAAGAGTCTCTTTGAGCAAGGGAACAGCCTGAGGCTCACTCTGTCATGTCCAAACCATTGACTTCGGGACGACCTGCGACCACACCATCAGCAGTATCGGCGGCTGCCTTACCACTGACGTCAATGGTATCAGGCCTGGTAACATCCTCGCGGCCACCGATATCGGCCTTACTGAGGATTCCAAAGTTACCGTCGGCCGTGTCGACTTTCCAAGAAGTTCCTGCGGGCTTGCAAGCAGCTAAACCAACTAGGCCGCTTACTGCTGCCCAGCATAAGCGACCTGCCTCTCAAGAGGCTTCTAAGGAGAAGGAGAAGAAAAAGAAGAGAAAGGAGAAGCGGCGTTCGCCCCCAAGGCGACCTGCCTCCCGACACCTCATCCGACCCAGCTGACTGGGGACCCAGGCGAAGAGTCGGACCCACAGGAAGTTCTGGAGGTGTCTGACGGGGAGCAGACCACCAGCTAGGTTCTGCCCTTGGAACTGCCCATGCTCACGGCCGTGGTATCTCTGCCCAGTCACCCGAAAAGGGTGGACCCCCAGAGGATGTTCCGGCCCCACATCGGGCCTTGCCCAGTCATTGGGCGGCTTCTGGCAGGAATGAGTTGCACTCCCCAGAACGCAGGGTGAGACGTCGGTCACCGCTCCACCAGGAGGCCTACTTCGAAAGGGCGCTGTCTTGCCCTTCAACTGACTCACTGTTCACCTCTGCATTGCACATTGGGAGGTACAGTCGAGAGCATGCCTGGCGAGAACATCCGGGCTCGTACCTGTCTTACTCTTCATCGTATAGAGACAGGTACCACCGGGACGTAAGACTTTGGTCACCCTCCCGTCAGGTCCCGTTCACCATCCCGCGAGAGGTACCATCCCCAGTGTCGGCGATTGCTGAGTCAGTTGGCTTCCAGGTCTCCGCGATACGGGAGGTCCTGGGAGCGCTCGCACTGTTATAGGGCCATGTCTCCGCCACCAAGAGTGACTTTGACCGTCACCCGCCTGGCCTCAGAGTCTGCCCCAGCACAGACCACGGTCCCGGCCACTACCATCACCCAGGTGATCCAGCACCCACGGCCCGCTCTGGTACCGATCACAACAGCTTTGGCACCTCAGCTGACGGCCGCTGCGGCAATACTGTCCACGGTACTGGTGACATGTACGGCGCCGACAGTCATCCTGGCACTACTGCCTCAACGGTCATCGAGGGAGAGATCCGCAGACAGGTCCCCATCCCAGTCTTTACAGACGTACGAGATGGACTCAGACTCTGACGAATCCACGCCCACGTCCCATGAGTCTCCGCCCTTGGTCTTCAGAGAACCAGGACCTGAATTGGCACCGGAGGATGTGAAGCAGTTCTCTGCCCTCCTCCTTCGGATGGCTACGGCGCTCGAACTGAAGGTCGCGGACCCAGCTCCAGCAGCGCAGGACCCCGTATTCCAATATGTGGATACCCGTCCACCTTCCACGGCACCGCTGCCGTTCCTGCCGGTCTTGATGGAGGCCCTTAAACACCCGTGGGCCAAGCCGGTGTCCGCCCAGCCAATTCCCCACCGGCTCGAGCACCTGTATTTCACCCAGAAGGAGGACGCCGAATTTCTCTTCAATCATCCGGTGCCCAGTTCGATCGTTGTTGAATCTGCCCAGACCAAGGGTAGTAGTAGGACGCACACCACCCTTCCGGATCGAGAGGGCCGCAGGCTGGACACTTTTGGCAGGAGGTTTTACTCTGCCACATCTCTAATTACCAGAGGGTCTAACACTCAAACTTGCCTTGCGGCCTATCTGAGAAATCTGCTGGACAGGTTCTGTCCTCTTCTGTCCAACCTTCCTGAGGAGAACCGCGTAAGTGCTATGCAGTTCTTTAACGAGGTGGTAGCACTCTCAAACCAGCAGATCATCTCATCGAGGCACTCAGTGGAGGTGGTGGTGCGGGTGATGGTGGGCTCTGTTGCCTTGAGATGGTACGCATGGCTCAGGTCATCGGGTCTACAAGAAGATAGCAGGAGAAGGATCGAGGACCTCCCCTTTGATGGCCAGGAGCTGTTTAATGCTACAACGGATGAGGCGATGGACCATCTTGTCAAGGCACGCCTGACGGCCAAGAAGATGGGCATATATCAGCCCCCTCAGCCTCGCCATAGCTTCGGCTCCCGGCCATCTTGGCACAGGTCGTCGTCCTCGACCTATCAACCTCGATCGCTTCACTCGGTCCCGTCCCAGCCGTCTACCTCGTCCTCAGCATGGAGACCTCTTTGGAGACACCCATCCTCTTCTTCAAAGAAGTCCTTGTCCAGGACGAAGTCCCGGTTTTGACCGCCTTCACGGGTCGCCACCACAGCCATCCTTCAGCCTGCCAGCAGCCTTCGAAGACCAACCGAGCCTGGCCTGACATCTCGCTGATTGGCATCACATCACCACGGACTCTTGGGTTCTCTCCATCGTCCTTCTTGGCTACGCCATCGAGTTTGGAAGTATACCTCCACGAGGCGTCTACTATTCCACCCTGGCCAGCTCGGTTCTGCTGGAAGAGATCCAGTCCCTGCCACAGAAAGGAGCGATCGAAGAACTTCCATCCTCAGCCAGTACAACCGGCTTCTTCTCCCGGTACTTCACGGTACCGAAATTGGACGGAACCCTATGGCCAATCTTGGACCTCAGAGGAGTGAACGAGTACATCCACCCCAAGAGGTTCAAGATGGTCACTGTCTTCGATCCTGCAATTCCGTCAGCGAGGGGACTGGTTCACCTCCATTGATCTTTGAGATCCTTGCTTTCACATCGCTGTTCGCCCACAGCACAGATGGTACCTACAGTTCGCGGTTGACAGCACCTGTTACCAATACAGGGTGCTACCGTTCGGACTCTCCACCGCGCCCAGGGTCTTCACCAAATGCATGGCCCCCATGGTATTGTACCTGCAGACGAAGGGTGTCTCGATCTACCCTTACCTCGACGATTGGCTGTTGGTGGCATCCTGCAGGCAAAAACTCTACAGTGACATCCACCGGACTCTTTCTCTTCTGACCTGTCTTGGCTTCTGAGTCAATCCGAAGAAGTCGCACCTCGAGCCGGCAAGGGTGCTTGACTTCATCGGAGTGACTCTGGACTCGATGTCTGCAAGGGCATACCTACCTATGGAATGTGCACAGACCCTTCGTCGGGCCGCGTCCGCTGTCTTCGATGCCCTGACGATATCAGTGAGGAGGATCCAGCAACTCCTTGGGTACATGGCTTCAACCACGGCAGTAACCTACCTGTCTCAGCTCTGTGCATGGCCACTTCAGCACTGGTTCGTCAGAGTCTTCGATCCACTCCTGGACGACCAGAGGCACCCCCTCCGGATTCCTCGACAGGTGCATTGTTCCCTCTTTTGGTGGCTGTCCTACCGTCATCTGCTGTCAGGGATGCCGTTCCGGGAACCGACCCCTCAGCTCACTGTGACGACAGATGCCTCCCTGTTCGGGTGGGGAGCACACTGCGGTGATCTCAGAGTCCAGGGATGATGGATTGATGATGAGACCAACCTCCATATCAACGCCCTCGAGCTGCTTGCCATCTGGAAAGCTCTGAGGGCATTTCACCACCTAGTTGTGGGCCGCACAATACTGGTCCTGACAGACAACACAACAGCGGTCTGTTACGTCAACAGACAAGGGGGAACTCATTTGACCACCCTCCTCACCATAGCCCTTCAGCTTTGGGACTGGTGTGTGTCACTTTGAGTCCATCCAGTTGCAGTGCACCTGGCCAGCCAGGAAAACACCACAGCGGACACCCTCAGCAGGGACACCTCCTGCCACCACGAGTGGTCCCTTTCGAGCGAGGTGTTCCAGATGATACGAGACCGATGGGGCGAGCCGACAGTCGACCTCTTCGCCACCAACCAGAACACGAAGTGTTGCCAGTACTGCTCAAGAGCCAGCCGGGGTTGCAGCTCCCTCAGCGATGCTTTCCAGTTCGAGTGGACTGAAGGGTTCCTCTACGCATTCCCTCCGTTTCCTTTCTTGGGCTGAGTGGTCTCCAAGATGCTCGCGGACCGAGCCAACGTCATCCTCGTAGCCCCGTACTGGCTGAGGCAGCACTGGTTCAGGCCCCTGTTTGAGGCCACTCGCAGTCGACTCCTCAGGTTCCCGACGGCGTCGGACCTCCTGTCGCACTCCAACGGTCTTGTTCTCTATCCGGATCTGCAGCTCCTGGCTCTTCATGCCTGGCGGATAATGCCGTAGACGATCCTACCACCCAGAACGTCTTGACCGCGGCCAGGAAGGAGTTGACATGCCGCAACTATCATTACAAATGGCGGAGATTCATTACCTTTGCTGAAGCATGACATGAGCCAGTATCGCCTGTCAACCTGCCTACCGTGCTCCATTTTCTCCTACACCTTTGGCAGCAGGGCCTTTCCTTTCCTTCCCTAAAGGTCTACCTTGCCGCTATCGTGGCCTATCAACGTCGAGGGTCCCCATCGGCAGCTCTCTTCTGCGATGTTACCGTGAAGCAGTTCATGAAGGGCCTGCAACACCTTTATCCACTGGTATTGCCACCGCTACCGCCGTGGTCGCTCTCCTTGGTGCTATTGCAGTTGACGAGGCCGCCCTTTGAGCCCATGGCAACTGCGGATTACAGGCTCCTGACCATCAAGACTGCCTTTTTGGTGGCTGTCACCTCTGCCAGGCAGGCAAGTGAGCTGACAGCTTTGTGGTCTGACGAGCCCTACCTTGTGTTCCACAGGGACAAGGTAGTCCTTCGCCCTGACATTTCCTTCCTGCCAAAGGTGGTGTCAAGCTTCCACCTCAGTCAAGACATCATCTTGCCAACGTTTTATCCGGACCTGACTACACCTTTGGAGCGATCCCTTCACTCCCTTGATGTTCGTCGGGCCTTGGCTTTCTATACAAACCAGACTGGGTCCTTTCAACAGACCCCACACCTCTTCGTGTGCTACGGCAGGCGTTGAAGAGGCCACAAGGTGTCCACTCAGCGGTTCTCCAACTGGGTGGCCCAGACTATTCTGCTGGCGTACGAGCTGGCCAAGAAGCCTCTGCCAGCCCTGCTCCAGGCTCATTCCACCAGAGCCGTGGCGACGTTAGCAGCTCTCCTGCGAGGAGTGGATCTGCAGGAACTGTGCCATGTGGTCTCAACCATCGAACTTCGTGCATCACTACAGACTGGACTGCCAGTCCTGTAGAGATGCCCGTTTTGGACTTGCGGTGCTGGACCTGACCCACCGTCCAACTGGTAAGTTACAAAGTCTCCTAGTGTGTGAGGCACAGACACCATGAAGAAGAACAGCAGGTTGCTTACCTGTAACTGTGGTTCTTCGAGTGGTCATCTGTGCCCTCACACACACCTGCCCAGCTGTCCCCTTTTTCTCAGGTCCCTTATTGGCGGACTACAAAACTGAGGAGAGACCGTTGGCTTGGCAGGCTGAGCATGCTCAGTACGGGCATGGGGGGAGAGGTTCCCGCCAAGCTACTAAGCTCTAGAGTCTTCTAAACACTACCACGCATGCGCGAAACTCCTAGTGTGTGAGGGCGCAGATGACCACTCGAAGAACCACAGTTACAGGTAAGCAACCTGTTCTTTGGGAGGGCCCATTCATGGTTTTTCCACTTTCATGGGAGTCCAGTGCTCCTAACCTTAGTGAATGTGGAGGGATGACTGTACTGTTAACTTGGAAGTATATGTTGTTACCAAAAGTGAAGCACTTCTGGTAAGAATAAAATGGCAGACTCTGGTACCTAGATCATCTATGGCTGTATTTGGAATTATATTCCAGACAGCTTGTAGTCCATCCTTATGTGGGATGTTAGTACATAGAAATTCCACATTCATAGTGGCTACGATGATGTTCCCTGGGAGGTTCTGGATGCACTGTAATTTCTTCACCATGTGCAAAAGAGTCATATCTTTACTGCTGCAGAAGTCCAACCATCTCCAAGATATTTTAAACTATTTTTGATCTCTGTATGTCCTTGAGGCCCAGCACTCCATTAATTCCATACTAAGGTACCGAGCACTGTCAAATGCATTTCTTTTTAACTGCTTGAGTGTTTTTGCTCTTCTTCATCCCTTCTAACAGTGCCCCAAAAAGAAGGAAGGTCAGAGCAGGAGTGGAGTGAACACATGGTAGCTGCCTTCACAGCAGCTCTGGCTGCATCCTGTGTCATCCCTGGAAGGCACACCATTTGTCAAAAGGCAAAAAAGGAGGTGGGAGTTTCTTGGTATTTACGCTTCTGAGTAATTGGTGTACAGCTCCCTCAAGTAGTAGGAACCAGTAATGGTGGTAGTATTGATTGTACTGGGGTTCTGCAGCTCCCTAACGGAATCATTCTAACCCCTATATTTGCAAAACTCCTACCTGCTATTTGTTTCTTGGAATATTTGAAAAACTACTTAGATGCTTATTTCCCTACCAAATGATGGTCTTAGTAAGCCTCATTTAAAAATTGAACCAGCAGATAGAGGCCATTTCTGTACTACACTCTTATAGCACGATTATTCCACTTTCAACATCCTATGGAATCCTGGGGTTTGCAGTTTTGGGAGGGGCTGGCCAAAATACTGGTACAAATACCACGTGCTGTAGGCTATATTTCAGAGGTAGGAACTATCAGAACTACCTCTGAATTAGTATTCCTTGCCTAAGAAAACCCTATGAAATCCATGCGGTCACTGCCATAAGTTGACTTGAAGGCACATACACACACATAAGAGATCAACCTTCCTTTCACTTCTCGTAGCTGCAGTCAGAATGATTAGAGCCTTACAATGAAAGCCTTGCTTGGTTGTTTTTTCCTTGCAGATCTCCCAGCACATAGCTGAGAAGCTCACTGAGAAAGAGAACAAGCTGCTGTCAAACTTTCTCTTAGCAGCTGAGCATCCAGCCTCTTCTCTGCATGGCCTAAAGGTATTATTTCTCCTTGTGTTCTTTTTTTCACTATGTGGGTTGAAGAAGAGATGTACTTTCACTTTATCCCACAATGCAATTTGCCTTAATGCATTCTCTTCTTCCTTCCTGGCTGTGGAAGACAGAGATAATGATGCTGTGGTCCCCTCCCCCCATGTCTCTTGTTTCCATCACTCAGGTCCTGTATGCCTGTTGCCATGTCAGTCAGTCATTGTGTCAATACCTAGTGACACCTGAAGCGCTAAACTCCCTGATTGGCCACCTTCAGGGCAAGGTATTTCTTTATTTTTACATCACAGAGAGAGCCATGGAGGCCCCAGCCCTCCAGTTGGGCCATTGTGTACACAGGGCATAACTCTAGGTGAGGATAGCAGGAAGCCATCTTATAACAGGTCTTTACATCTGCCCTGATACTATCTGCTTAAATCAGCAGTGGTTTTTTCTAAATTTCTTTCCTCTTACTGTTACCTTATTCTTAGCTGAAGATGCCAGGAATTCCAGCATTTATGAACAGGGAATGGGAAATGATATTACCTGGAGATGGGAGAAAGAGACAGGAGAAAGGGATCAAAGTTAAGCAAGTCATTGGGATAACCCATAGTTATTACAGTGAGGCAGTGTATGAATAAACCTAGGCAGTCTCCATCTGGACTGCATTGTGTGGTTGCAAGGGGATGGGTTGTTGGGACAGGTTTTTAGTGCTGAGCCTCTTTCCCCCCCGCCTTCCAAAAGGTCCTGCTTAATGAAATGGCTCAAGTGGAAGCTGCTGAAGCCTCATTGAGACTTCTTACCTTGCTGCTGCTTCAGCTCCAGTTTCTCCCACCTCAGTAAGTATTTTTGTTAGTAGTTGTCATGTGCTTACTATTCATATTAGGCAATTAGGAGGTGGAGTGGGATGCAGGCAGCAAAAACTTCACACTTGGCACTTACTGGTAAAAAATGAAAAGCCCCCCAATAAGGTTGTTTCTTGCACCTTTGGGGGGACATTTCACAGATAAGTGCCTGATTGGTCTATCTCTGGAAATCTTCCACGCATCATCTGCTATGAGGGATAGTCTGCAAAATGAAGCTCTGTCTGGGCAGTACTAAAGTGCTGCTACTCTGTTTTTCTTCTGGCTGGGTGAGTGTTTTTTTGTCTGTTCTAAAGGTGTTGATGGGGTAGGTTCATTGTGAGTTTTTCTGGATCCATTACTGTCTTGAAGCACAGGAGATCCTACTGGCACAAGAAGTACCTTCTACTGGCTTCATCTGCTGGTCTACCTCTCTATCTGGACAGGAGTAACTCCGTTTAGTAGTCTGTGCTCTGGTAACCTGGACGATAGGTTATTACTGTGCATGGTACCAGGATTATCTTTGAAGACTATTTGGAGAAATGGAGCTAACACAGTAGGCAGCGGACACATTAATCACAGAGAACAGATGAATATGACACTTATTCTGGACTAGTTGCTGATACACATTCAAGCCTAATTAATAATCTTGATTTAAACCTTATGTGGCTTGGGACCCTGGTATGTGACAGAGCACCTCATGACTGCCTATCTCCTGAGAGCCACATCTGAAGCTTTCCTGAGAGTACTTCCTTTGAAAGAAACCTAGAGGCAGATAAGAAGGCCCTTTTAGTTGTGGCCCACTGTCCACTGACATCTCTGCCCAGTGGATCTGGTCTGGCCTTGACATTATGACCTTTTGGCACCAGGTTCAGAATTTTTTCTGTTTCCAGGCATTTGCTGAGATGAGATTGGACTGACTTATAAATATTGCTTTTAGCCAAATTGATTATCCCAGTAATTTGTTCTTGAGAGAGATACTGGCCAAGATCTGACACTTCATGGTGAAGTGTAATACTCAGTTCATGCAGTTCCATTAGGCTACCCATTCAGCCTCCTGTGGAAAGCAGCTTCCTAGTACTGGCACCTCCACAGCAATACAGTGGCTGGGGAAAAGTGTGGAACAGCTGAACAATGTCCAGATAAGGTAATAAATGTTGCTGTACTAGATCTCTAGAGAGTATACTGGCATATTCTGAAAACCCAGTGGATGGCTGTTTGTGAGAACTAGGACTAGTCAACTGATTTCATATACAATGAAGTCTTGATGTGACTTGTCCTGTTCTTCTAACACTATTGTTTCTTGGTGGCATTTTAGGTCTGACATTGTGCTGGAGGAGACAATGGAGATTTTCAACCCTGCAGCAACTGCCTCTGTTTTAGTGAGTCATTTTGGCAACAGACTCTGTGATACAGTTTAGAGTTTTCTATAAGTTCCCAGTGCCTCATAGCTATGATCTGTCACTAGATCTAGTTGCAGGTGTTGTACCTAAAGAGAAACCTAGTCATTTGATTTGATGACAAGTTTAAGCTACAAGGAATGCTTTACAAGTGGGTGTGAAATCTTATGATACAAGATGTATAAATATTTAAATAAAATATAGGAATGAGTTAAGTCATTTTCACTCTATAGTTATTTGGAGGTATCAGGGACTGTGTAAAAGAGGGGCCCCACTGCTTTTATGCATTGTGACAAGTGTGAACTAGATCTACCTGAGATACAAAGAGTGGATAGTTTAGCTATTCTGGTGTCAACATGGAAAGTATCAGCATTCAGTCTCTGTGGGCTATGAAGAAGCACTCTAGCAGCTTATTTGAGAAATCTAATCACCAGCGCCACTACCAGTTAAGATCAGAGAGCATTCAGCTGTTCTACATGTAACAGTATAAAGCAGCCTTGTGCGTAGATGCATAGAAAGATGTATGATTTCCTTACCATGCAGAGTGCTGCAGGATTGCTACTTACATATCTCATCCAGTATGGTGCTGCTGTGAAGCTCAAGTGGGAGGAAACTCTGACATGTGTAGCTGTTGCATTCACAGAACCTGCAGAGGTAAGAATTTTCTACAGATTGGAACATTATCAGGAAACAGAGGATCACGGCTGTACTATGCCTGACATATAATACATTGGTTGGCCTTGGGCTTTGACACCTCCCTTGGTTCAGGTCTAAGTCTTCTTTTATGTCTTTCAGCTCTGTCTGCCACCTCCTGTGGGAGCTGGCTTCTATGATGGCTTGCTGATCTTACTACTGCACTCATTAAGTCAGGTTTGTGTTTCCTGCCATGTCCCACAAAACAGCTACTTTTTTGTTATTTAAAAGGAGTTCACAAATTATCCAGGAAATAGGCATCAGGAAAGTTTGGGGGTGCCATTGCAACCAGATGGAAGGACTGAGGAAGAAATGGGCTACATCATTTCACTGCTGCGTACCTAGCCCCCCAGCTTGTGGT
Organism: Ctenosaura bakeri; assembly: GCA_948474755.1. Lineage (NCBI taxonomy): Eukaryota > Metazoa > Chordata > Lepidosauria > Squamata > Iguanidae > Ctenosaura > Ctenosaura bakeri. The sequence goes on from CAOLHI010001784.1 coordinate 126,396, forward strand.
ATTACACAACTGGCTCTCATTCTTGCTTTGGCCTTCATACTTATGAAAATCCTTAGAAATAATTCTGTCCACAGCTGGAGAGGCAGCTACATCACAGGAGAGAAGAGAGATAGCACAGGACCTAAAAAATCCCATTTGCTACCACAGTTCTACCCACACACACACACATCCTAAGATTAATTTCAAGGTACATGGTTCAGGTTTATCTGTTGAATTGGAAACTAAAAAAAAAAAATCTTTTGAGGACACTATGGCATAGCAAGGAAAATGAAAGGCAGTGTGTGAAGAAATTCCAATAATTTTTTTCCCTTATTTAGAACCAGCTCTGTATCCCAAAACTGGCTGTTTACTTTTCCCCTTGACGTAAAAGACACAGCTTCAGCATTGTGCAGAATTAACTGTTCCAAATTAGAAACGTATGCTCAATTTGTGATGTGGCTTACAGTTATCTTAGCAAAAGCGCTCAGCCATGTATAGCACTTCCTTTAGGTGGAAGCCCAAATTCCCATCTTTCTACTTTCAGAGGGAAGAGAAGTCAAGTAGGAAAGCTTTTGTAGGAGGTAATGTCTCAAGCTGCAGAAGGAACATCCACATATTTCATGCTAGGCCAATTTATTGATTGCAAGGCAAGGTATTCTAGCCTCAGTTTGATTGGTCTATCTCTGTCCTGCTAGGGAGATGCAGCAATGGTGCAAGAATTTGCTGCTTCAGAGCTCTGGAGCATTGTATGGCATCGCTTTGCAATGGTGCTCCACTTGACCACTAAAGAGCCAGCAATAGAAGGAGAGACTCCCAGAGCTGGCCAGCGTGCACCAGAGCCAGACTGGAATCTCATCTCACCTCAAGGTACAAAGATCCTTTAGTACAATTTCCCAAGCAATATGCTTCTCCCAGAATTCTCTCTCCTGCTGTCTCAGAGAGTGAGTCTTGGATGTTAGTTTTCACAAGGCTACATGTAAGGCTGTTCAGATCTCTCTGTCGTTGCTTGTTTGGGTATGACAATCAACTGTAGGTTGGGAAGGGCAAGAAAGCATTGAAAAGACAAGTATGGGATATTTGTTCTCCTTTTTTGCCCTGTAGGAATGTTGCACTTCCTCAGTTTAGTCCTCTTTGTCTTCACACATGAGCCCCACCAGTGTCTTCTTCAGCTGGCCCAACACAATGGAGTTATCATGGCAACCTTGAACAAGCTGCTGGAGCCTGATTTCCTGGAGTACTTGACTCAAACGTAAGTGATAGACATATCTCAAATTCACCTATAGAGGGGACAGAATAACAACACAAGTTTAATGGTATGGGAGATTTAAGGGAGAGTATTGCATAGGAATATACACATGCTTACCCAAACATGACTGATATCATTCAGCAGTTACACAGTCTCTTGCCATCCTAACCTTACCCTTGTTTCTAATGTTCTTTCAGCTTTTGTTTTCAACAGAGCAGCTAGCAGATACCAAAGTACTGCATGTGACTTCAGTGCTCTTCTAGATATTTTATTATCCTCTGGAGATGTTCATGAGAATTTGGCTTTTAAGAATGTTGCCTTCCTTATTAAGAACAAAAGCTTATGGGATATATACTTGCCAGGAAAGAGTTTAAAAGACTGTTAGATTGGGAAATAGTATGCTGTGAACATAGTATATCTTGATGTTAGTAAGGCCTTTAACAAAGTTCCCCATGACATTCTTGCAAGGAAGCTAGTAAAATGTGGGCTGGATAGGGCTACTGTTAGGTGGATTTGTAATTGGTTGACTGACCAAACCCAAAGGGTGCTCACCAATGGCTGCTTTTCATTCTGGAGAGAAGTGACTAGTGGGATGCCGCAGGGTTCTGTCCTGGACCCATGTTATTCAACATCCTCATTAATGACTTGAATGAAGGAGTAGAAGGCATGCTGATCAAATTTGCAGATGACACCAAATCGGGAAGGGTTGTTAATATGCCAGGGGACAGGATCAAAATTCAAAATGACCTTGACAGGTTGGAGAGCTGGGCCAAAGCAAACAAAATGAATTTCAATAGAAAGAAACGTAAGGTCCTACACATAGGCAGAAAAAATGGAGTGCACAAATATAAGATGGGGGACACATGGCTGGATAATAGTACGTGTGAAAGGGATCTAGGAGTCTTGGTAGATCACAAGCTTGAACATGAGTCAACAGTGTGATGCGGCAATCAAGAAAGCCAATGCGATTCTTGGTTATATCAATAGGAGTATGGTGTCTAGATCGTACCACTCTATTCTACTTTGGTTAGACCTCATTTGGAGTACTGTGTCCAGTTCTGGATACCTCAATTCAAGAAGGATATTGACAAGCTGGAGCGTGTCCAGAGGAGGGTGACCAAAATGGTGAAGTGTTTGGAAGCCATGTCCTATGAGGAGTGGCTTAGGGAGCTAGGGATGTTTAGTCTGTAGAAGAGAAAGTTGATTGGGGACATGATAGCCATGTTTAAGTATTTGAAGGGATGTCATGTCGAGGAGGGAGCAGGCTTGTTCTCCACCGCTCTGGAGACTAGGACAAGGAGCAATGGGTTCAAACTGCAAGAAAGGAGATTCCACCTGAACCTCAGGAAGAACTTCCTGATGATCAGAGCTGTCCAGCAGTGGAGTATGCTGCCTTGGAGTGTGGTGGAGGCTCCTTCTTTGGAGGTTTTTAAGCAGAGGCTGGATGGCCATCTGTTGGGAGTGCTTTGATGGGTGTTCCTGCATACCGGGGGTTGGACTCGATGGCCACTGGGGTCTCTTTGAACTCTATGATTCTAAGAAATACTAGATGGATTATGCATGCCTCATTAATGCTTCATCAGCTTCTAGCATCCACCTTGTTGCTGAGTGCCTTGAAGTAATTTCTGACCTATGGCAAAGCTATCATAAGGTTTTCTTTGTTTTTGATTTGCTCTCGTCTGATGCTGAGTGTGACTTGCCCAAGGTCACTCTATTGGGTTTCCATGACTGAGCAGGGATTCAGACCCTGGTCTCCAGAGTTGTAATCTAATGTTCAAATTGCTACACCATGCTGGCTCTCATTAGCCTCCTTATGGTCACCTTATTCTTTGTTCTTTTTCAACTCAGTTCTCCATAATCCAAATACTACAATCAAAATAAGCGGTGCAAATTAAGATAGCATGTGGATTTACATGTATACCTTATACCTTAGTATACCTTAGTTTGAGCACAATACTTGTTCTTTTGATGATGTCAAACATGGTGGTTTGGTTCAGAAATCAGCATTTAATAGCTGAAGTCCATGAAATGGCAGGTAATGGTGCCTGTTCCATACCAAATCAGACTACCATCCAGCTCAGGATTATCCACTATACTGACAGGTAGTGGTTCTTTGCAGTTTCAGGCAGGGTTCTTTCCCAGACTGGATCTGGAACATTTTATGGACAAAGCATACATCCTGCTAGTGAACTATATGACTTACTGTACTGTATTTGTGGTGTTGCCACCTAGAAGTGTCATTCCCCTAGGCTCAGCTTTCTTTAGGCATTCAGGCAGGGCATGTTCATGCCTGGAAGTGAGCATTTGATTCACTGCTGCTCTCATCCTATTTCTAGGCAGTTGCAGGAGGATGGTGATCCAGAACTGGTGCCAGCTATTGTGCTTCAAGTTTGCCAGCTCTTTTGTTTCCCCTTTGCTATGGACATGGACCCTGAAATTTTAGAACTTACTATGACTAGTCTGAAGAGCTCTGAAATCCCTGCCCGGTTGCTTCAGGTAAAGCTTTTCTGTTCAACTCTGCTCACTCTTCCACACTAGAAAAGTGAAGCCAGGAGAGTGACCTTGCCTCCCCAAAGATGCAGTCTTTGCCCTAAACAGATCGTTGGTTCTGCTCCATACAGAAGAATGTATTTGATCTTGCTTTACAGTGGCTGTTCTTGTGAAGATATGCTGTCTTCTTACACAGCTTTTTAGAAAATTATTTCCAGTGGTGATTTTGCACTGAGGTGAAAAATAAAAATTCCATCCTTGGTAATCCATAAATGGATTTTTGCCTTTATAGGCATCAATAAGGATAAAGAGCCATCCTGCTTACCACATTTGGATTCACAGTGCTGTTTTTTCATCCCTTTTTAGGTCTGCGTTCATCACCTTCCCTTTCTGGAGACTGAGTTGCCACTGAGTCTCCTCTGTCACTTGGTGCTGAGTGATGAGGAGGTCATTGAGCTGGTGGTGGAAGCAGCTGCCTCACAAGAAGCTATTGATTTCTTGTCATCCATTTTCTTATCAGACCACGTATACCTTCTTGCAGACCTGCTCTCCCTCCTCACACATATAGCCCGGGCCAGTCCAACTCATCTGCCTTTTCTAGAGAAGCTCCTATGTGGCTCTGCCTCCCAGGCATTGAGCCACCTTCTGTGCCACCCAGAGTGCCTACTTCGTGCCAGAGCCTGCAGCCTTGTAGGCAATCTGCTGCGCCATAGACAAGGGTTTCCTCAGGTCCTACAAAGCCAGACTGGACTACTGGAATGTCTGTTGGAACGACTTTCAGATGAGGATGGACATGTGCGTCGTTCAGCCAGTTTTGCCGTTGGCAACGCAGCCTACCAGGCTGGCCCTTTTATACAGGGTTTCAGCAAAGCAGTGCCTTGTGTGGTTCGGCTCTTGGGTGATCCTCAAGCCAAAATTCGTTGCAATGCTGCTTCAGCATTGGGTAACCTGGGTCAGCAGTCACTGGAGTTGGGGGATTTGTTGATTCAGAATAAGGCCCCTGATACTCTGTTGGATGTTGCCTGCCACGATTCCCAGCCAGCTGTGCAAAAGGCAGCCCTCATTGCTCTCCGTTCCATTAGCCATCAGCCCAGGATCCACCAGGTACTAATTCTGTAACTGTGGAAGTGGTGGGGGAATATTGTGGATTCTCAGCTTTTAAGCTTCAATTAATGCAGTAACTTGTGTCATGGGATCCTTATTTCCACATTCCCTGCAGTAGGTTTTAAAGGTAACAAAGTGCAGGAGCCTTAAAATCTTTCACTCACACATAAAAAATTGGAACCACCTTGGGGGGTTAGAGCCCAAAGGAAAATTCCACAGGTAGGTTCTTTGCAGAGAAAAACTTTACTAACATTACAGCGGATGCTAGTGGAAGCTATGGAGATTGTAGAAGATCTGGAAGAGCTCTATCTTGATTCCTGCTCTCTGTAAAACTGCATTTTACAGTGACAGTGAAACAAATGAATCTCATTTTTTTTAACTAGTACATATGCCTAACAGTTTGTCTTATTGCTCCTCGAAATCATTGGTTAATATAATAGGTGAAATTCAGAATTCTTCTGCATTTTGCAAAATTAACTTATGTTTTAAAAATCATCCCTGTGGCACAAATCACACTCTTTGCATTCCTCCTTATTTTAGCAAAGCACAAGTCAACATTTGAATTGTGTGATATTCCTTTTTTTTTAATGAGGTCACACCCCCATGAGTTAAAAAACCCCTAGAAGTGTGATAGACACAAAGGGATGTTATCCTTCATTGTACTGTGGTAAAATAAGAAAGGTATATCTTAATTAGTGGGAAATTAAATGCACATAACTAGCTATTTCTAAACTCTCCCTGTGACTTCCTTTCTTTCTGGAAGAGTTATACTTATCCTTTTCTTTTTTCTTAATTACAGTTGTGAACATTTTTTAGTGCCCCCCTTTCTTCTGCTAAGTCAGTACATCCTTTAAGTTTCTATGAAAATTTCTGCCTATGAAAACTGTACTTGCTTCAGAAAGCATCATGTCTTGACCTAGCCCTGTTCTTGAAGGATTTTGCTGCAGTTGCCTCCACTCCCCAGGTCAGGGTACCCCATATTACAAAAACTTGAAGCTAGTTAACTTATTTTGGCATTCAGGACATTCATCTTATAACTGCCTATCCTCCTCTCTGGTAGCAGAAATACTACTATAACTAATTTATTAACAATTAACTGCCCTTTCATGGTGCACAAAATCAGCTGCCCTCATTCTGCCTAACAATGGAGATGGCTTTGTTCCAATATGCTATAACATTCTTTTCTACCAAATCCCCAAGGTCTATTGGACCTTTACTTAAAAGTGTGGGCCTTATCTTTAATAATAGTTTAGTGCTGGCCCTAAAGCACAAGGTCCTTTAGGGCAGTGCTGCTTAAGCTACCTGAGGTACATACAGAACCAGCAACTCTCCCCTGCCCCCTACTACCAGGGAATGATATCATATTTGTTTCTGTTGGTTACTACTGTTTCTTTCCTGAAAGCTCTCCAGGGGCCAGCACCAGTTGACAGACAACTGCTTTAGAGGCAACTGGCCTTCATAGGGTGGGGAGATATTACACCTGGTCACTGATCATCTATCACAATCTGTCTTCTAGGTTCTGGTGTCACTCAGAGCATGTGAAAAGCTGAAAGCACTTTCTCTTCATCAGTCTCAGAACATTGCCTATAGCAACCCCTGGCCCTCAACAACACAGCACTGCAAAAAATTGATCCACCTCTTGCAGCCTGCCCACAGTGCTTGAGAACCGGAGAAGGAGTGCACTGTAGCTCTTCTTCCTAGTAGCTGAGCCATGGAGCAACTTTCTGAGACTCATCTTCAGTCTGCTGAACAAGAGGCTGTGCATCTGTTCTGAGTCGTCTGATCAGCCAAGATACTATTTAAAGCTGCCTCTCCAGGTAGCCATCTGTGTTTGCTTTATGTTTTCTCCATCGGACAGAAAATGACATGCTGCACTAGTACCTATGCAGGGACCATGCTGCTAATTTATGAATATGAAACGTCATGTCCACTCCTGTCAGCAAGTGCCTTCTGAGATTTTTATCTCCTTTGGAAAAGGCGGTCAGCAACTGTGCCTGCTTAAAAGTAGAAGAGAGAACCATGGCATAACAATACTCCTCTTTTGCTTTAATTTTTACAGATTAATTTGTGGAGGAGAAGCTAGGCGGCATTTTGAATCTGCAAGGAACAACCTCCTTGATCAATCATAATAGATTGCACCTATCATATATGCACTGAGGCCTTCAGGATTCTGCTAGAACACAGGCCTAGTGATCTTTTGCATTTTTATTTAGTGTTTTGTATTTATAATAAAACTTAGTTTCTTTGCTGAAAAGTGTTCTTGCTTGCCGATATAGCACAGAAGAAACCAAGAGGTATTTTCAATTCAGTGACAATAATATTCAACAGATTTATAATATGTAACAATTCTGCACATGGCTAATGTAACTTGAATTTTTTTTTTAACAATACTTAATATTTAAGATGGCATTATTCCATTTTCATGCTAGACACCATTATAACAGGCCAGGGAAGGAGGGAACTTCCGGCTTTCAAACACTTTGCTAGGAGTTCAGTGTGGACAAATAAACACAGGACGCACTAGAGAACTGTGATTTTATGCATACATACCTGGAAATGTGTCTTCTTGACTTTTGATTAGGCAATAAAGAAAAGAATATAAATAGCTCAAAGTGGGTTTACTGAGTTCACTTGACAGTTTCTAATCTCTAAATAGTAGCTTCCCATGAGTTTTCTGTCTCTGGAATAAACTATCATTTTGAATTTTGAAATAAAAGTGGAGAGTAGCTTTTGTAACAGCTACTACATTTAATCCAGCATACACAGAGAAGCCTAATGATCCTGTAGCCAACAACATTTGCAAGCTTAGCGCCATTCTGGAAACTCAGTCATCCTTATTTACTTGGCCAGCTAAAAGAACCAAAATGAAGTAGGAAAAAGTTATGCAAGTATATTACTTTCTGTTGGCACAGCAATGGCAACCCTGTTTATGAAAAGAAACAAGCAGGGAACAAAGAAAAGAATGCAACAAAGTGAAGATGACCTAGCACTCCAAGTACAGAAAGAAGTATCCATCTTCCCCATACAAGGTGGACAGAGTTTCTGAAACAACTTGTTTTTGCCCACAAAATCAAGGGCAATTAAACTAGAATATTTCTACTGTTCCTGTGATGCTCTGGCGGAAAAGAGTGGTTTTCAGCTGCATAAAAGTAGTTAAGCTGCATGAATGAAAAGAAAGTTACCCATATCCTGTTACAGCTGCATGTAGGTACTTAACTTAAAATGACACCTTTATAGAATTTATATAACTTTGGCTTGCATTTAATATAACAATTATTAATAGATGGATATGCCTACTATTTTCAAAAGCTAAGTTCTATGCTTCATTAAGAGTGATAGTAACTATAAAATAAAACAGCTCTTGCTGCATTCTTGTTTTGCGAAGCAGATCTGGTTAACAGGGGAAATGTAGAGGAAGACCAAACAAGCAAAAGAAATCCATGTTAAAACCTTTTATGGCCTACATTCAGATCCCCAAAATAAGTAATTGGACCGTATGATACAGTTATACCATCCCCTAATTTATAGACAATTGTCATTTCAGAATGAGACCAAATCTTGTGTTGATAGGTTATTTCTGATATCGACATAGACAAAAAGTAAATACCCTGTGTACTGTAACAAATGTGCTTGGTTACATACTGCTGGACAGCTGAAGTCTTCTTCCTGTGTATTTGAAGTGAAATCCTTTTAGAAATCAGCAATACAATTAAGCATAATAAGGCAGAATGGAAAGATGATGAAAATGAATGTTAACTTATTGTAGGTTTTTGGCAGGGGGTGGAGGTCACAATGATGTGTCTGATTTTGAGACTGCTCTCATCTGCAAGTGCATCTTAATTGTAGCAGGTTGAAAGGACTGCCCTCACCTCTGCAGAAGATCCCTGATCCAGACAGCAGCATATAAACTTGACAGCTAGAGCAGATCTCCTCAAACTAACAGGAGCAGGAGCCAATATGTACAAAAAGGAAGAATTAAAATACAAGTTGAAACCACTATATTGGTTGGTGTACAAGAGCCAACTGTACCAATAACAACATAGATATTAGAGAGTGTGATCACTGATGCCCATGGTTGATAAATCCTAGTGCTCATTAACAGCAGAGAAGTAGGGAGTTTGTATTCAGGCTTTTAAACTTGAGACTGGGGTGGGGGGTACTACCTGATTCAATATTCCTGTGCAAAGAGAAAAAATTCTGACACATCAAGGATCTGCTGTCAGAGTAATGACAACCTAGAACATTTCTCTTAATGTGCTACTTCTTTACATCAAGGGATACTTTGCAAAGAAGAGCACTCAGTAGTTTTAGTCCCCACATGCAATATAAAATGGTAGAGAAAGCAAGGTTTTATTACCTTATTTGTGGCTTGTGAAAACAACCTGAGAACATAAAGGAGTTCTACTAACATATGCAGTTGTACTCCTGTACTCTGCACAAGAACCCTTGAGATAATCACCCAAATCAGGGTAAGCAATAGCCTTGGTTGGGCAGCTGCAGCAGAAATTGAATGGAATATGGACCCTGAGAGACAAAAGTAACAGCTGCTTGGCCATGGATCAGAAATAACTCTCCATTCTAATATGTCAGTCATCTTGAAAGTAAGGAAAAGGAAGAGGTAAATGGAGGACAGGCTTTATGACAGATGGGCTAAAAAATAGCATTTTAAATACCAAATTCACATCTTTCACTTTTTTTTATTAAAAAGACTACATTTTACTTTTAAATATTTAGCCATAGAATAAACACTGCTACAAAGTTCAAAGTCCTCCACCTTTCCTGGGTGACATAAGCGATCTTCTAGCCCTTCACTAAGAGACCCCTGTCCCAGAGCAACATGGCACTGTTGCCCCCTAAGGAAAGGAGGAGTGCTTAGAGCTCCAGAGAGAAATACCAACACATCACATGCCTCCTTTGCCAGAAAGAGAAAGCAAAGTCTTCTGGTTATCAAGAGGAGGTGGTAAAATCTGTGCTCAGGACACAAAACAGAGGCGGGCAAGCATCACACTCAGTGCCACACAGCTTCCCATTTCCAAAGTGCAGACATTAAGAGGAAGCTGTTTTAACAGCTATCCCTCCACAACATTTGATCAGGGAAGGGCAAGGGAGAGGCAACACAGGACAGAACCAGTCCTGGGGAAGAAAATCACAAGTAGATTTCCAGAAATCCATTGAAGAAACCCAGTAAAGTAAGCCAACTCAGTACAGGAGTGGGGGAACTTAGTGGCACAACGAATGTATTCTGAAATAGACCAAAAGCAGCAAAAGTCGCAGAATTCCTCCTCCTTTTTGGTAAATATTCTCAGAGGTGCAACTCAAAAGACTGAGGCCTGCAGCACAAGCTATCCCAGGTAGTGGGTTAACATCTGTAAAACTAAGCTGTATTCACTTTTATGAGAAAGTCAGGGGCATCAGAAATTGCTAAGTGGTGCCCATCCTGAATGCTTTACAGTGAGATAATGATCAATTCATAACACAACTGCCGTGTCCTACTCTGTAATCCCTGGAAAACAGATAAAAAGGAGAACTATTCCAGACAGCAAACAGTGTCCATCCAGCTGGGAAGACAACTGCCAGAGGCAAATCTTAGCCTTGCAATGCACTTGTGAGATGCACACTGAGGGCACGGGAGCTCTGCTTCTATATAATAAAAACTACTATGTGTTGTAAATTAAAACCTCTCTTTCAAAGATTCAGTCACTCAGTAGTTTCAACCAGCTTTCTTTTTTAAAACAAAAAGCACTGTGGAAGTGTGCAAGAAGCACCACATTTGGGGCAACAAAACTTACCTGAACAATCCTCCCACATCCTGAGAATGGAAATAATACACTACTCCAATTAATTTTAAAAAAACTATAAAGAGAGAAATTTAGCATTTTGAAAGTGGCAGCAAGAGAGGTTAGAGAGCATGCCCCAAGTCCAAGGTCTAAGGAGTCTAAGGTTCTTTCCACAGTCTTAGACATGCCATCTCTTCTCAAGCTGCTCCTTGCTTCTCCCAGCAGCAAGACTGAAGGAAAGAAAAGCTTGTGCTTTGCCCAGGATGCATCACAGAGCAGGACTCGTTTGGTCAGGTTTTAGGAAAAGGTAGGAACAAGCACAAATAGGGGTATTCTGCATTTAAAGTGCAGTGGCGGCAGAATGTGAAAAAGAAAGGCTTCCAGGTTACCTCAAATTAATTTGTGTTTTTTTCAGGTGAATTAAAGAGGCTTACAAGAGTCTGGCTTGCAGTTCAGAACAAAAAAGCCTGGGTTTTCTTGTCCTGCAGCCTAACTCAGATCTGTCATGGTCACATTTCTGCAGGGAGAAAATTAGGCTAGAAGATTAAAATGATGGAGAAGGGAAAAGTTTGAAATTGAAGAAGTGACTGTTACTTGGTGCAAAAGCCCAGATGTACCTCCTCCTCTCATCCTGATAGCAAAACTACTTTTGTCTCCTTTGAAGCTGTTTCCCTTCCCCATCCAAGTTTCTATATAAAGTGGGGGAGCCCTCCCTAACTAATTTCTCCATATAACAATTCCTCATCCCTGTTCAACTAAACAATCAATGTTTTAATAGTATTATTTACAATTTAAACCCTCCCTCCCCATCCAATAAAACCACTTAACTTTCTACTGGGTGTGTAGGGATGAGCAGCGGGTATACCTAGAGGCGGTGTGCAAAAAAACAAAAGACAAAGACGAACTGCAGCAGCAGACAAAGGGACTGCATCATCACCAGGAAGCACAGATGGACACAATGACCTGATGGAAAGGTCAACACAAGAAGAAGGAGGGGAGCAACAATTCACTATTCCAGACATAACACTGTGAATGTGGATGCTCTGCCATCCCTAGTCAGCATAGATCAAACCCTGCCATGTGTTTACTTGTCCTTCCTTGCAGCTATTGAAATACAGGAGAGCAGCAGGACCTAGGAACTGGGTGACGATTCTTCTTCAGGAGGGGGAGGAGGAGTTGCTGGAGCTGTGGTCTCTCCAGAAAGGCCCAGCTCTGCATCCATCTGCTCCAGCTCCCTCTGATCAAGCAGCTCAAAATCATCTGCTTCTTCCTCCTCACCAGCCAGGGAGGCTGCCACTACCTCCTCACTCTCAGATAGCTGTGCCTGGAAGCTGAGTCTCTCCTCAGGCTCAGTGGGCAGGAACTCAGAGAGGGAAGGCCCCTCACTGTCCTCAGAGGAGCGGAGCAGGGCTGACAGGGTGTTCTGCACAACGGTGCTGATAGCAGTGGTGACGATCTCTTGGCTCAGTGAATCGATGTGCAGCCCCAAACCTCTTGCAGAGGCAGCCTGGACCTCAGGAGCTCCTCCTGCCCCTGCCTGCCCGTTCCCATTGAAATGCGTATTTACAAAATGGAGGGGAGAGGCCAGGCACAGGATGGATGGGTCTGAAGTCAGGGCTGTTGATGCCTCTGCTTCTTCCTCAGCAGAGGCCAGCTCCTGGGCAGCGTGGGCAGGCACCGCAAAATTGTCATCCTCACTGGGTGGTCCTAAGTCTCTGGAATGAAACTCTTCCACGGAAGGGAATTCCGCCATGTCCTTGGAGAAGGACTCTTCTGGCTCACTGGGCAGGCTCTGTTGATCCAAATCTGAAAAACAGATCAAGAGTCAGTTAATACAAACACAATTTCAAAATTCCAAAGGTTGAATCCTCAAACCCTACTCCACTTCAGCCGCCTGCCCAAACACAGTTCTCAGTCTGTTTTATTACACAAAATCGTTTCTGAACGTTCTTACTTGGCTTCTTGTCCCTTCTTATTCTCCTACTCTGATCTTGCACAGCAACACTTGTTCCAATCTTCGCAACTTGGAGTTCTCCCATAACAAGCTAGCCATTGGGATAAGGCAACAATCCTTCTAGATTTAAGACTGTCAGCCACATAGACAATCCTGTTTCTGATTCTCACCTTTACTTCTTCATCATAACAAAGCAGAACTGTCCAATGTATATGCCAGCAACGCTGCTTTTGTAACAGTCATGTAACCTAGTGGCTTAAATACAGTGTGTATCTCTCACCTTTCTAGCTCTGGAGAGACAAAAGTCCCACTCATTATTTTCAATAATATAGCTGTTTGAAGACAGGTTTGTGTTCTGAGGAGGCATGCTGTGAAATATCAAACCCTGACAACGGCCAATGAAGCCAACCAAGGCTTATTTACAGTGCTGCAGTGGAATTTCAGGCATCTTGTTTGAGGTCTATACCAGTAGTCAGGGCAGGAAAGCTACAAGTTTCCTTCAAATGGCAAGTAAGAGTAAAGGGTGACTGTAAGTTATTGGACCCACCACTTTAATATGCAGAGACAGAACACACTGCCATTCAGTTCCTCATGGAGAAGACAGATGTATTCAGGGACCATAACTGATAGCTCTCTGCTCTTATCCAGTCCTGCATTCCCTTCTTTTTCCTGAATGCTTAGCCCTGCAGTCACTTTTCATATCCCAGTTCCCCTCTTGCAACATTTCCACCAGGGAAGAAACAACTTGTACTCTATATCACAAAAATAAACCCCCAGAACATCAGGGGAGCACTGAGGTTTGAGCAATAGGAAAATGGCACCTTCAGACACATCTGTCAGCTGTGGTGTGGTTGCTCTAGAGACAGTGAAACCTCCACTCTCCAAGATAGAAGCCTCCTCATCTGAGAGCTCAGAGTCTGTGATTGCCAGTGCCAGAGCTGTCTTCTTCACATCCACCTGGAAAAAAGGAGGAGAGTGAGAAAATTCTTCCAAAGCTGGCCTTGTTCACTGGGATTTGTGGCTAGGAACCAAAAGGAAGAGAGTTCACTTTGCAACCAAGCCACAAGGCTGTACTTGTGATTTTAGCACCTCCTCAGGTTGGAGAACCTAAGGCAATGCTTGTTCTCATTTCTTGCTCTGTCCCTGAACTAGATTAATCTTACAATCATTCTGTTAACTAGATAATTGTTAGCATAATACAGATGTGGAAGACTGTAACTGAGGTCTGACTAAAGCTAACCAGCAAGTCTGTAAGAAAGTGTAAAGCTTCTCTCTACTGGTATATTTTTCTTTTAAAAAGATCAATACTGGGAGGAGACTATGATAAAAATATTAAAAGGGGAATGCAAGCTATGATCTTGAAGGGAAAGAAACTACTATTTAAAAGAGAGAGAGAGGGGAAGGGAGAGAGGGTGAGAGAGATCATTTAAATTGTTAATACCGAGTACAGCAACCACGTACTTTATGAATCTACCATCAGGGAAAAATTAGAAGAGTTTTATCTGTTTTTATAATATTTTTATCACACTTTTTCCCTAAAATAACAAACAAAAACCCTCAAGACAGCAACCAAACAACTAAAAACAACAGAAACAGTTGACACAATAAAAACAACCTCAATATTGATTTCAAATAAAGGGGTACTATAAAATTCTTTTAATGAAGGGAAAGGATACACAAATGATCCTGAAAGTGATTCTGTTTGTTGCTGCAACTTAAAAAATCAGCTAGAGTTTTTCAAAAATTATCAATTTTATTGTACCCAAGGATACAGGAACTAATGGCTTGGGGGAGATGCTTAGTTATTTTTTATTTTAAGTTGTACTCAACTCTTGTGCCATAAAATTTTTCATACTCTGAGCAAACAGGAGTTTGAAGCCAGATCTGTTACTTCCCCAAGCCCTACTCAGACACTGTGCAAGATACTTAAAGTAAACAAATGAAGAGAACATGGTAGTCCCACTCTCTTCTGCTCTCACTCTTTCCAAATTGGAACAACAGTCTCACAAGTAGAGTATCCTCTACAAGTGAAGATTCTCCACACCAATCTGAAACTCTTCATCAAATAGTCAGCCTCCAGATCAGGAGAGTGATGATGGGCAGGCGAGGATTGGCATTCTACCCTCCTTCTTTGTTCACTCTAACTACATTTCAGAATACCTGAACACAGTCATATGGGTTATATATCTAATTAATGTTCGCAAAACTGGGAAACTTCCCATCTGGCTATCCGCCCAAACCAAGAGGAACAAATTGCCTGTGGCTCCAAAGAGGAAAAAGAGAGGAAATATAGGAAGAGAGAAATAGTATTTAACTAGCCTGAAGTCCCAAATCTCACAGCTCCCAACAATGTAAGCTTTTGGATCTATCCCTCCTGCTAGAAACTGAATCACACCAAGTCCCTAGGTCAGCTTGAATACACTAGCCAGAGCTGTACCCACAAAGCCCCCTGATGAAAGCAACAAATCCCAGGCCTCCAATCTCCTAGTCCTGTAAGGAAGATCTTAACCTTTCTTGGAAGAAGACAGTTCCTGTTCATGAAGCCCCGCATCATCATGCTTGCCCTTACCACTGGAGAATAGCCAGACAGTTCTGCCTCGCTCTCACTTTCCGTCTCTGCCATTGGCTCACTACCCGCTTCTGGCTCACTCTTTCCTTGACGCTCTGTTGAAAAGAACAAAGAAACGATTTTTGAGAAGTCTGTCAGTCTGGTCTCCAGGAAAGGGACCATGCAAAGAGCCTCCTCGCAATAATTGGTCCATCTGTACAATGACATCCAGTTATGCTCAGCTATTTCAGGCCCTTTTCCCACTGTACCTTTGGCTCTGACCCAATCCAGTCTCTCCTTGGCCACTTTAACTTGCTGGGGCTCTTCTCTCATCCCACCATCAAAAGCAATGCATTTCAGTTAGTAAGAACCTGTTGTCTTACTTTTTTTTTCATGTTTAACACGCAAGGTCTCCACCTTCATGCTGTAGTCCAGTTTCATCAGGACAGGTTCCAAACGGGTATACATCCTTTGGATGAGCTCATGGTATACCACCAGTGGCCACAGCAAGATACTGAGCACTAGATATATAAGGAAATAACAGAATGTGTTAGAAGCATGCATACTGTGGGGACGGAGAGACTGGCCATGTCCCTTCACCTCCAATCCTCAAAAACTCTAGCTTTTTCTTACTGCACTCAGTCAATGCTCCATCATACTTAGGCCAAGAAGCAGAAGAAAGGCCCTCCCCTCCATTCCAATTACCACTGCCCTGGCAAGGGAGGAAGAAAAGAAGAGGCAATATCTGCTGGATCCCCTCCCACACTGTCATCCCCTTTTCCTTTTGTGTTATGACACAATTAGATTGTAAGCCTGAGGGTAGAGAACTAGGCTGTTTTGGTTGGTCTTTTACTTACAAACCATCATGTACAATGACAGCACTATGAATGAATGAATGAATGAATGAATGAATGAATGAATGAATAATATTACTCTTCCTGGAACCACCACTATACAAAGTCTCAAACATGATCTTAGAAACACCATCACTCTGATGTACCTATTCATCCTCTACATCCCAAAATTACTCGTAAGATGAGGCCACCCATAGTTAGGCATGGACAAAATATTAGAGGAAAGAAAAAGAATCCAAGGTTCAAAATGTCATTCCTTTGCATAAGCAGCCTTAGAAGGGTTTTCTATTTGCTACCTGTAACATACTGGAAAAGGGAAATAGTCCCTCTCTTCACACAGTATTCCTTAGCAAAATGAGCATAGGACAGTAGTTGCTTTGAATCCACTGCTATCATTCTTTGAAGGCCACTACAACCTCTAGCTTTACAGCAGGGATTACACAGCACCACTCTGACTTTCACTCTGACTATAATCAAGTGCATAGAAAGGTAGGGAGCACCTTTATTGCACTGAACATGCTTGATTCCTTCTATGTAACTTTGATACACAAGATTATAGGACACAAAGATAGCATCTCACAATACAGGGCACTTAACCCATGTGCCTAATTTTAAGGGATACAAAAGATTCAATGATACTCACAGACAATGTAGGAGATCATGATTCCTGGAACATAGTGTCCTACTATTACTAGGATCAAACATCCTGAGCAGACCCTGGCACAGAACTGAAGGAACAAGACAAGGGATACAGAAGAATTTAGCAAGAGGGACCATCTCAGTTCCTGACTACCAGTTCAGGAAGACTTCAACACAGTAGTCCAGGTTGAATTCCCAATTCCAGGACCTTCATCTTCTTAAGTAACAGTTGTGATGTACTGATACACTTGTTCTACATGCTCACTGATTGTGCTATGCCAGAATGCTTGGCTACCTTTTCATTTTGGTCTGCTGCTGCTTCATAGCTATTTCTCAGGGCCAGTATGATGGGAAAAATCCAAGAGACCCTGGAACAACAAGCTACAACCAGGATCCTCTTGATGAGTTACACTGGCACAACCAGGGGTTTACACCAACACAGCCGCTTTCTTAGAAGCTGCACAAGGAAGTATTCAGCACAGCCCACCTCCAACCCCATGTACTGGCTGTGAGGGTGTCATCTGGCGGCTGCTGCACAGCCAGGAGAAGAGGAATGGTCTTCATCTTTCCTGCTCTTCACTGTAAATAAGCAAGTAGGGCACTGTGCAATGCTAGTGTCAATTAGAATTTTGGACCAAGTATTTAGAAGTAATTAACAAATGAAGAAACAGCAAAAAAATTTAAGCAAAAATAATGACAGTCACTTTTCCTGCATCAGTCCCAGCATTTGAAAGCAATATTGAAAGCTTAAAAGGGGCCAGAAACGTGACTCTGTATGTCTTGAGACATTATAATGTCCACAGATTCTCCTACCTCATCTCCCTGTGCTCCTGCATCTGCCTGCCTTTCAGTTGACTTTCCTAAATAGGATATGTTAAGCACCGCTTGCTACTCCAAAGAAATGGATCAATGATCCACAGAGAGGAATGCTAGAAATCTCCACTTTAAAATCCCAAGGAAACCCACATTCTGCTTACAATAAAATCAGATTTTCATATTACAGCAGAAATGGAGTAGTCTTTCATACCTCTTCTCCTTTAATGTTTAATAACAGAAATTATGCAACTTAATCACATAGCAATATGCCCCTGCATTGTGGGGTAGGAAATAGAAATGTGCAGTACCATGACATTATGTCATTCATTTTGGATTGCTTACTGAGGGAAAAGAGAGGTCAGGTAATACTGCTGCTTTTAATGACAACTATCACACCAATATGCAGATCTGGCCTAAGGACATGTTCTCACCCAGACAGGTTTCCCAGGATAGTTCCTGGGATGTGGTAGGAACAAATTGTATAACCTGAATTTTGTCTGCAGTGATGTAAGCAGTTTGGATTATATTTCCATTTTTGGTTTCTATATATATCGAGGAATCCTTTTTATGTTGTTAGACTAGTTTTATCTTATTTTCAACTGGGTTTGCACAAATGTACTTTCCCCCCCATAATATATCACTATTAGGCATGATGCAATCTGGAGTGTAGGTAGAAATAAATATTAATAAACCAAAGTCCAAGGGCAACGTGGGAGAATTTACAAGCATCACCCATACCAGGACTTCATATCAGAGGCCCAGCTGATTGCCTGCTTACCTTGGCAGGGTTTTGCCTCTTGTATTGCAACAGCTCCTGCAGGTACAGCCTGAAGGTAATCCAGCTCTCAGCTAGGCACCGACAGAGTTCTGGGACGCTGAGCAAGTGAGGCTGTGCTCCTGCCATCTCACTGTCACTACAGCAATGGAAATAATACTCCGGTAAATCAGCCCTTCCATGTACATTGCCATACTGTGACTATAACCACCACGAGCAAAAGAGAGACATTCACATAGAGAGAACAGATAGCAAGATTTCTAAGGTAAGCCACATTGATTTTTTAAGATAGGTGAATAATGAAGGAGCCCCTCATATTGTAGCTTGTGAAAGCCATACAAGAAACCTGAAGACTCATGCTACACAAGAAGGAACTTTGCAAAGTACTTTCCAGGTCACAGCACAAGTCAGAGTACTCCATCCTTCTGCACAAAACAAAGGACATGGAAAAGGGAAAGGGATGACAGGTAAGATCATATTATCATATGAATCACATTATCTTGACCTACCTGTCTCCTCCAGGTTCTTCCAAGGGCTGTGCTGTAGAAGAAAGAGCAAAAAAATATATAATTTCAGCTAAGTAATACATGACTTACATGACATCAGGAACAGGGAACACATTGCTGCCAGATGCTGATAGACCACAACTTTTCATCCCTCACCACTTGCTATGCTGGCTGGGGTTGAAAGAAACTGCATTCCAATAACATCTAGAGGGCCATACATTCATCACCCCTGTACTTTCCTCTTTCAACAACCATGCCTTCAGCAATCATTTGACACAGCAAGAAGAGCAACAAATCCACATTTGATCATTCCAGACCAACAGGAATAAAAGGAAATGGGGTGCTTCTTGACAAGTGCTTCAAAATATCATGAACACAAATGGGTTTTTTTTGGAGACTAAGTCCCAGGATCCTCCAGCCAGTATGACCAGAGACTAAGATGTCTTCAGGATTCTGGAATCTGTAGTTCAAAAGAAGAATTTTTCTAAGATCTATGGTAGATCCACCAACTGCTGCTATGCAGGTGCACGGTCAACCACAGGAGTACACTAACAAAATATTCATGAATCAGAACAGGTAGAATCCAGCTGCTACAGCGACATTGCTGGGTTCAAACTACGTAGGCCTGGTACATCTACCAGATACAGGAAGGCTTTGGGTAGGGCCATCAGTATAAAATTTTGAAAAGAAGAATATCAGGCTGTTATATTAAAGCATGTTTCTAACTTCTAACTTTTCACTATATATTTGCAGGCCACAGCCTTGCAATAACATAACGAATTTGTCCAAAAGTAATAAAACTGAGAAGACAGTAATACACAAAATGCATATTAATATGTGTGAGTGAATTTGGATTGCAGGATTGTTGCAGAAGTTGGGTCTGCTTTGACACAGAATATGAGCAATCCCTTGCTACTGCAAAGCCACCTAAGAAGGATCTAAAAAGTGCGTCTAGCCATTTGAGACTTACTAACCTAGTTATACAGAAGCATTGCAAATAATCCCCTACATGCTAGACATTTGAAATTTATCAGATTTGACTACCTGGTGCTGCTGACATGATGCACTGTTATTTAAAGCATGCTGTGAGCTGTGCACAGTCCCTATAAGCTATAACACTCAGGGCTAGCTCAGGGCCATAAACATAGAGCTGACAGGCTGGCGAACAGTGCACTGAAGTGGCAGAAAACAATCTTGTTAAGTCTGTGACCCAGATTCCAGGCAACCAGCCCTAGGCGAGGGAGCCAATCAGGATCTTCCTCTACCAACAGAGATTCTGGTGGGGACTCAAGCAATGCAGCAGGCACAGCCCACATGAAGAATCTTGAGCCTATTCCAATAGCATGAAAAGCTACTATTGTTAACATAGTTGTGTGTCCACAATATTCATTTACTGCTGTTACAAATACACCAACCACTGTGTTGGCCTGCTCTTTTGATACTACTGCCTGCCATAATGTGGAGTCCAAGCATTATGTAGTGGGATACCAGGTGCCTTGCTACATGATGCCCAGATTCACCATTACGGCAAGCAACAGTATCAAAAGAGCAAGCCTGTTTTTAAAGCAGAATTTTGTTGAGCTATGTAGCTCTAATGCAACTTGTTTCACAACAGTCTCTCTTGCTGTAGTCTTACATGTCTGAGAGATTCAAATGAAATGTCAGTCCACCAGAAGTACTGCAACAATAAATTATCAGCTCTGATTCCACACTGAAAATTGAGTTCTCACAGTGAATCCAAATTCAGCACACACTCCAGCAGTCAACAGCTGGACTGTTATAAGGTACAAGAAGAAAATCAGCATGAGAAGCAAAATCCAGTAGCATGTCCTGAGCTGAGGCCTCTATGTAGATATATGTAGATATAACAAGCATAGTGAAAATGTTCTGCAAAATAACTGGTCCTTCATATGGGGAGGGAGTGGCACTTCTATCTGATGGGAAATCTTTATCAGTGTGACCTGTAGCAGTCTTAAAAGAATCTGCCAGGGACCTAAGCTGACTAACAAGGTCAAAATGAAGTGTTCAAGCTTCTAGGAGAGGTGTCCTGTCTGCTGATGTTAGAAAAGTCAAGGTTCAGTACCTTAGTTAACTAAGCAGGGAGAGAGACATGTTTAAGAATCTCAGCAAAAGTCCTGAAAATACACCTCAGCCTATCTTGGATGGTCTACTGTTTTGTGTTATGTAATAACATAACATCACAACATTTATTTACTAGTGGAATTTTAAAAGCTCTTAGTTCAGCTCTTAATTTTTAACACAAAGTCAAGGCCTCCTGATCGTGCTACTTTAAAAGATAAGCTTCTCACAAAAAAAGTAAAAGCTAAGGTCCGGAGGCAGTAAAACATCATTAGTGCTTTTCATCATTCAGTTAGACAGGAAGCACAATCACCATCCAGAAGTCAATCTGGCAGGATCTGTCACATTGTCCGACGGGGATGAGAGAGATCGACAAAGATCATATTATCTGGGCTGCATTTTTTAATTATTGTTTTTTGACACACGGCATCTAGTGTCTCCTCCCTCACAAATCATTCCCCTAGCCAGTGTTGTGCTCAGGGTAAGCCTTTTAGGCAGAATCATAACCTTAAATCAACTCATGATTACATATCCAGACCTAAAACTCCTATGAAGGTCTTGCCCACAACATAATTCTTGAAGGATTTAGAATAATGTTATCAACATTGTTTAAGAAAAGCCAGTCCTTTAAGTTTTTTTTTTTTTACAACTTGGAAGTGCACTAAACTACTCACAAGTAGCCCCCTGCTGCAGCTTCTCCCCTGACACCAATAAATGGGCAGGGAATTTATTAGAAACAATCCCTGTGATAGCTTCTACTACTGTTAAGACATGACCTTTATCTGATGAACTGACAGAGAATATACTTGGAAAGGAAATGGAATAAAAGACACAACGTATTAATATCACAGAGGTGTAATTTGAACACTTTGATAAATCCAATATTTGTTAAGAGCTAGGTGCAATGGCCCACAGTTTTTAGAAATTAGAAACAGATGCTGTGTTTGGTACAAAATAACGTGCTATACTTCAACTTACTTCAGACACATAGAATTTTTCATATAGCTGCTTTAAAAAAGTTGAAGGATGCTTTGGAATCACAAACACTCTCATTCTAATCATTTAGTCCCACTGTTAGAAGCTAAGGCTGATCCTAAGTTGAGAACAGACAGGTAGGTAATATATTTATGTCTGGTGTTGATTGCCTTTGCACTATTAGGATCTGATGGCACAGAAGATATACCATTTTGTACAGGTGAACAAGAGCTGTGAAATGAACAGAAAGAAGGAATACTAAATTCCCTCTGGTTGTCTCTATGAAAACTAGATAGGGCTGCACAAACCAGCAAAAGTGCATCACTTCTCTACTTTGGCTTAACAAAAACCTAAGCTGCTTTTGAAACAAATTCTCTCAAGAGTTTGCTAAGTCAGCAATTGCCCACCACCATCTGCTAATGTTGCAGTGCCATTTTTGAGCAATAAATAGCATTGCCTGCTTGATCAGAGTGTTAAAATGAAAGAAAAGTGCCAGCCAGGGCTTTACAGGCAGGAAATCAGAGCAGAAGGGTAGGAAGCAATGGAGTGAACTTGCAAGACTTTGAGAACCAACAAGGATGGTTCCTTCTTAGGAACTTGAACACTTCCCTCTCTTGTACACCTATCACTATCATTTACCTGAGAAATCCAACAGGAATTGTGGCTTCCATCTCTCTAGCAGGAGAATACCAATAAAGCCAGTGCTGAGGAGGAACAGGGGACGCAATGAAGTAGAAGAGAAAAGCCTGGAAAATCATGAAGACAGGTGTTAAAAGGAATACTGGCAAGAATACACCAAGGGATTATAACCTGAACCCCACATCTTTTCTTAGTCTGAATTTTGTAGACAGCCATTATTTGCAGGCACCACTGACACACACACTCCACTTGCCTGCTCTGGAACATAATTCTCTAGGGTGTCAGTTTCACTACTCTTGTTATTGTTATTATAGTTGTTCTGGATACAACAGCATCTAAGGCCTAGGAAAAAACTTGTGTGCAGTCAGGTGATGGCTGCAGGTGTGGTTTGCCAACCACCTTGACTGGAGCAGCTTTATATGCCCAACACTGTTCCCTTTTGAAGATGACATAGGACGGACAGTGACTAAAATTAACTGGAAGAACCATTAGTATGCAAATGAGAATTCCCACTATTTCTTCAGACTGTGGCTCAGACCTTCTCTCCAAGATATACAGCTAGAGTAAAAAAAACCCTCTACAAGTTGTATGGGAAACGTCCACGGTTCATAAGTTTTCCATCCCTGATCTAGGCCATAAACTCCACATTAGCATGTATTTCTAATTATAATCTCTTCAATTTCTAAAATCCAAGACTACTTACTAGACCATGAATGTAGTTTGAACACAAGTATTCTATGCAACTGAAAACAAAAACTGTTATAAGTAATCATTCACCTGGTTACCACAAGTATCATATTGGCAGCACTTAATGTAATATTTTAACCCTGGCACAACTGTCTCCTAAAAATAAGATAGTAGCTTCTTTTCTTTTTTCTTTCTAGTCCTATGTCTATCTTTGGAAAGATTTTTTTTTAATGTTGAAGTTTTTTCTGGCAGAGCCCAATTTGCTTCTTTACCATCATAAAACACCTACAATATTAAGTGTAAGAACAACAATATTCTACTGCTTTTTTAAAGCTGAAATCTCTACAGCTCCAGCCCCTCTAGGGTGTACTATCAACCCCTGCATGACTCCAACCAGTGAATCTGCTCTGCTGAGAGTCAGTACATTGTCTTTAAACGTAAACAGGATGTTTTCCCTTCTGGCAGTTCGCTGGACTCTTAACTACTTGTGCTTGTTAAATATTGCTGTGTGTGCAGGAGCAGGATAGGCAGAAAGGAAAGAATGTACCAGCACTGCAGTTCTCAGTGACTGTGAGGCTTAACAAGGGCTCATCTGGCAGAGGGCAACTAGCAGCTTGTCCGGCTTACAACCTGGTAGACTGCCAGGAATTACTAAGCTACCAGCCCAAAGCTGGGGATAGTGCAGACCATGTGGCTCCAATGCAGTGCATACACAAACTTTAACCAGAAGCACTGCTAGGCAAACATCCAGCTATCTGCAGCTGCTAGTAGTAGCCCTTGTTTATCACAGGCCAAGTCCTGGAAGCCCTCTTGGCACTACCTATGTGTCAGGGAGAAGTCTGTTTATACTTTCTGAGTGAAGTAGGAAGGTTACTTGAGGCAACACTCACTCAATGTTGTTATACATCCTGGGCTGTAGCTGCACTGCTTTTTAGATCAAGCATAGAGGACGTCAGAACATCTGTATCAAAGCAAAGCATATTTGAGTTTGCATGGGACTTACATCAGCACTGGGCTCAGGAGATTCACCTGGCACAATTCCAGGATTGCATTCAGGACACATTTTATATGGGAGAGATCCCATTTCTATGTATTAGTGGGAAAGCATATGATCTGCACACAGAGTCCATGCATTAAACCATGGCACTCCCAGTTTCAAAGATCTCAGGAAATGGGCTTGTGACCATGGGAAACTGGCAAAAGTAAAATCTAGAACAGGCCCTTGGGCCTTTGCAGGCCAGAAAAGATATCTGAGAACCAGGGCCTGTCACTTCTGATTCTAAAAAAGGCCTCTGAAGACCTAATACAGAAGTAGATTAAATTATTAAGTGGCATACCATTACTTCCCCAGAAGCCTCTGAGATACATTTTACTATGTGGGAGCAATTTGGGTATGTATGTGCTGAAGATTATAGGAGGGGAATCTGAATGCCAAATGCAGTTTGCAGATCATATTGTGCACTCTCCTGAGCTAGACAGTACTAGCCTGAAAGAATACGTGATCTGATTGCTTGCAAGGCATATTCATATAGAAAACATACACTCGCTTAGATGGGTGATGTATACACACAGGTACATGCTGAATCTGTATTTTTTTTCCAGAAATTTGGAGTGAATGTCAGATAGGACTTCCTTGACAGAAGGGTACAGCCATCTTTTTGTGAGGTGGCTACCAAAATCTTTCTACTCCTGATGTGTAGTCTCTTCTTGAACTATCATACTATGAAACACTCCTTCAGACCTGTAGAACCAAGATACAGGATCTGTGAAGGATCACCTGCTTTTACATCATTCAGCATCACTCAAGTCATCTTTCAAGGCATTAGTAAAACCATGCTGATTTTTTCAAGACTATATCCACAAGCAAAGATGCTCCCAGTTGCTTCCAAGTGACGCATTTCAACTTCATTCTTTCAGACACATCTAACTGCAGCCTCCCATCATAATTCAGACTTATTAGGCTCTAAGACATAACGTTTAGAATCACTACATTCCTGCTCAGATATAATGACTATACAACAAGAGTTTATACAACTTTCCTATTTTTTATTGTTTAAAAAAAGTTCCAGTCTGCTGGAAGAAGAGTGATATTGGAATTGGGTGAAATAACTGAGGGGGCAGATGTTCTGCTAGAATCATTCCCTTGTAGCAAACAGCAATGTTAGGATGGATCTATAGGATACAGATGGCTCCCCCCCCCATCATCAGAAGACAAGACAAGAAATTAAAAGCCAAACTATATGAAAAGACTCATCTATATTGCTTGTGGACTTGAAGCAAGGAATCAACCATGACTTGTGTGTACAATCTACCCACTATCAAATAGCAATTCAACTGTGTTCATAACTGAACAGTGTGCTGTCCTTCATACAGTCCTTATCAGTATGATACCAGCTTGCAGCTGGGATCGTGTCATGTTCTTATAGGCACTTATTCAATACACTGAGGGTGGTCTTTCCTCTATTATCACCTCCTTTTGGGAGATCTTCCTACAAAGGGATGTCTTCTTTGTAAAGGAATAATTTTGAATACTGAGGAAAGTCAAACTGGCCACCTCACCATCAGTGGGACTCATTACCCTCTGCATATCGGATTCTCTAATATGCTTTATAGTATTCCACTCATAGAAAAACCATAAGCTGTCTTCCTTGTTCAAATGCTGTCTCACAGACAACAAAATTCTTCTGTATGTACACTATAAAATTTCATAGGTGATGAGACCTTTCTTCTAGGACTTCCCATTGTGCTCTACAACCATTTGTACCTATTGCCTGTCTTATGCTGCTACCAATCAATTTCCCTTTCCCCCTAACTGCAGCTCTCTAAAACATTCTGGCCGTAATTGATTAAGGAAGTAACTATCCCTACAACTATATATGGCATTCTGTGTTTCTCACAGCATCTTTTCCCACTGTTCCCAGAATTCAAGAAAAATATTCTGTCTTAATACTTCCACCCATTCAAAATCTTTGTACAATTTACTGCAGTATCCAGCAATACATACAGTCTTGTGGTGCACCATTATATTTCTCCAGCAATGTGACCTGAATCAGGGAGGCCTGGATGCAAATCCTAGCTCAGCCATAGAGCTCACTAGCTTGAACAAGTCATGACTGGGAAAATAAGGATCTTTTGATTTAACTTGCCACATAGGGTTATGGGAAAACCAATGGGCCTCTCCTTCCCCATGGATGCCATCCTGAGTTCCTTGGAAAATGAGAGAGCAACCAATGGGATCAACAAATGTAACTCCAAAGGACTAACAGCTAATCCAAAATTAGAAATATCAGACACTGGTAAAGGAACTCAAGGGATATGCTTTGTTTCTAAAAGAGCTCAGCAATGTGCTCCTTCTTTCTTAAACTTTTTTTTAAAAAAATAATCTTTATTTAAATTTTACAACAAACTTTAAAAACATCATCTCCTCACATTATACATTCTATACATCCATCCTTTAGTTACAAGATCTTTTCCTCCTCTTCTTTTTGTCAGTCTTTCTATCTTCTTCTTCTTATCCATCTTCCTTTCATTCCTTCCTTCAACTCCAAACTCTCTCATTCTTACAACTCAAACATTCGCTAATTAGAATAGTTCCTTAGCATAATTCTCTACAAATTTTAACTTCCGTCACATCACATTATCTCACTTTTACTCGTCCCTACCTCGACTCTCTTCTTACCATTTCCATGCTTATTTCTCAATGTTCAACAGATATCCCTTCTTTCTTAAACTTTTAACTGGTCAACTGCAGCCCTTGCCTACTATCTTAAGCCCTGTGCTAAAGCTCATACACAGGTATTGCTCATGAATCAGAGGGACAACAGAAAAAGAGATTCCATCTGAACCTCAAGAAGAATTTCCTGAAGGTCAGAGCTGTTTGGCAGCGGAATCTGCTGCCTCAGAGCGTGGTGGTGTCTCCTTCCTTGGAGGTTTTTAAGCAGAGGCTGGATGGCCATCTGTCGGGATTGATTTGAGGGTGTTCCTGCATGGCAGGGGGTTGGACTGGATGGCCCCTGGGGTCTCTTCCAACTCTATGATTCTATGAACCCGTCCCAAATGGGACAGTACCGTGACGCCCACGCATGTTCAGAAGCAAACTCTTTTGATTTTCGTGAGATTTATTCCTCTACGCAAGAACGCAGCAGAGAGCGGCGGGACATTCCAAGAAACCGCTGATATCAAACTCCCGCAACGGCCTGGGTGACGAGACGCACCCGGAGGCTCTGGCAGCCCGGCACGGCTTCCCGGGAAGAGGAGAGGCACCACCTCCCGGCTAAAGCTGCACCGGATTCACAACCAGCGCGGCCACGATCCCCGCCGCGTCACAGCCTGAATGCCAGACCGGCCCTAGAAGGACGGTCAGCTGCTGCTTCTTACGCCCTTCTCCAGGATTCTCAACCGCCGCAATAAAGGCCATTTCCTCACGACACTCTTATAGCGCGATGATTCCACTTTCAACCTCCTATGGAATCCTGGGGTTTGCAGTTCCGGGAGGGGCCGGCCGGCCCCTCCCGGAACTGCAAACCCCAGGATTCCATAGGAGGTTGAAAGTGGAATCATCGCGCTATAAGAGTGTCGTGTGGAAATGTTCAAAGGCTCATCAGAACGCCCAGACCGGCACCGCCACAGCCCCGCTGGCTGTGGCCGAGACCACCCCGGGGGGCCATCCCGCGCCCACCCGCCGCCCCCCGCGCCCTCAGCCCGGCGCCGGCGCCTCCTCTCTCACCACAGCGCAGCTCCGAGCGCGACGGCCCCGGCCAGGCTCTGCGGCGGCCTCTCCCAGACCAGCAGCCGCTGAACGGCAGCCACGGTCGCCTCCCAGCCCCTCAGCCGCCGCCTCAGCCGGCCGGCCAGAGCCAAAACCTCCTGCTCCTCCTCCTCCTCCTCCTCGGCTTCTGCCGCGGAGCCCCCGGGGCCGGGCACGGTCACCGCCTCCCCTTCCTCCGCCGCCGGGACAGCCGCGCCGCCGCCGCCGCCGCCGCTCGCCATCGCCTCAGCCCGCGATCAGGAAAAGGGGAGGGCGGGGAGAGGGTTCCCTCCTGACAGCCGCCACCGGAAGTCTCCGCGCTCGGAGGCCAACCTGCGCGTGAGGTCCAGTCACGTGAAACTCCCCCACCGCACCCGCCCACGCGCCTGCCGGAAGTGTCAACAATACGCAGGCGCAACTGCGCAGGCTCAGAGAAAGCGGGCGTGGAGTGGCGGTTTGTTTACCCGGGATGGGATTTTCGTGGTTTCTTTTGGTGCCCTCCCCTGAATCCCGCGTCTCTCCAGATAAATAAATAAACGTATCTATCTACCTACCTACAGCAACGTCATCTGTTGAAGGCCACGCTTCTTCATAGCACAATATGGTGCCACTTCGTGGGGCAAAAAAAAGCGTCCCTTGGGCCTATGGGACGTGCCTTGGTGCAAAAGAGCCTCTCCTTTCATTGAAAGGAAATACCTGTTGACTCTACGTGGATGAGGCTTCCTTGTCGGGTCAGCAGGATGGCAAAGCATAGAAGGGACGAGGTAATTGTCAAGGTGGTGAACAGCTGGGAAAGGGGCTGCTGCTGGCTCGCATTCCAACATTTCAGCTTATAATTATGTGGAAGAGAAGAATATATCCCGTTATCAGGGTGCTCAAATACAGCACTGGGGTGGTCAATCTAAATGAATTCAGGAGTAAAGGACTGCCATGTTGTGCTAGAGCAGAGGTGCTCAACCTGTGGGTTGCGACCCCTTTGGGGGTCGAACGACCCTTTCGCAGGGGTCGCCTAAGACCATCGGAAAATACATACACTGGAGGGTTACCAGTTCTTAGGCATTAGAAGGCTATCCAGAGCAGTGGTTTAGGGCAGTGTTTCCAATCTATTCGATGTTGGAAATAACTAACTAACTAAATAATAAATAAATAAATAACGAAAATAATTTTATAGGTGGGGGTCGCCACAACATGAGGAACTGTATTAAGGGGTCGCAGCATTAGGAAGGTTGAGAACCACTGTGCTGGAGTGTAGTGACTAGACACTGACAGCCACCGTTTTAACATGGTGCTACAAAGGGTTCATTCACACAACCATGTTCACGTGTTCACCCCAGGGAGGTTTACTTGCCCGTGTGACTAAACCAGCCCAGTTCATACCTGGTCAAAGAGTTCACTTCATCTACTCACTGCAAAGGCGTCTAACGTTGGCAGTCCTGCGGCGTAGCTAAACCAGACCCTCTCCCGTTCTGAATTAACTACTCCGCAAGACTACCGTTTTGGCGCCACTTAAGGCAGCGGTGGGAACCTCTGCCCCTCCCGAAGCGCTGGCACTTCCACTCCCAGGAGCCCCAGGTAGCATGGCCCACAGTGGGGATGGTATGAGTTTGTCACCTACGGGGCTACGGCTTTCTCGTTGTGTCCTCCCCAAACTTATGGCGACCCTAAGGCGAGTCTATCAGGGGGTCTTCTGAGGCTGAGTGTGTGACGCGCCCAAGGTCACGCAGTGGGTTTCCATGGCTGATTGGGTTCTCGAACCCCGCTCTCCAGGTTCGCACTCCAACGCTCACACCGCCTCACCGCGCTGGCTTCTCTCGCCCTGGCCCGTAAGGTTTGCCTCTCATCCCTTCCCGCGTCACTCTCTTGCTAACAGGGCCAGTCGAGTCCTCATTACAAAGACACGCGTCCCGGGCCACTTCCCAACCTCCGCCACCCCGGCCCCTCAGGGACCCACAGCAGGGCGGGCAGCGTTTGCGTGCGTCCGCCTTCCAGTCGCCCGGGGAGCCGGGTGCCGGAGCGGAGCCTCGGAGAAAAACACGAGTGACTCATCCCAGGCCCCGCTCCCCGGCCTCCCTCCCTCCGTCTGGCGTCATGCTGGAAGGAAGGGGCGGCCGGCGGAGAGGTCCGCCCGGGAAGAGGAAGGCGGGGAGAGGCGCCGGGCCCTTCCTTTTTCCTCTTCGGCGGGTCCGCCAGCGCCTGAACCCCCTCAGCTGGAGCTTTCTGCTCGGAAGCCAGGCGGCGGCCCGGGCCGGCAGCGGCGGTGTGTCAGCGGCTGCCCGAGAAACAGAGGAGCCCAGGAGGAAGAGGAGGAACAAGAGTCGCTCGGAGGCCCCTCTCGAGCCCCCAGCGATGGACCTGAACCGTCTGTTTCTGGACGAGGAGGGCGCGTTCTCCCTCAGCGGTTTCCAAGAATTCACGGTGAGTTGGTTTGGGCCGGTCGGTCGGTCGGCCCTCCCTCCGGACCGGAGGAGGCCCCGGTCACCCACCCTTGTTACCGGGCAGCGCTCCCGAAGCCCCCTTGTCCTTTCCCTCTGAACGGCCACGCCCTCTACCTGCCATTGAGCCCCCCCTCCACTTCCTCTTCTTTGTTGAAAGGCGCGATAATAGAGCCCTGGCTCTTCCCCCTCCGGCTTCCCAGCCGGTTCAC
This sequence comes from Ctenosaura bakeri, assembly GCA_948474755.1. Lineage (NCBI taxonomy): Eukaryota > Metazoa > Chordata > Lepidosauria > Squamata > Iguanidae > Ctenosaura > Ctenosaura bakeri. Next base: position 156,855 of record CAOLHI010001784.1, read on the forward strand.
ATGGGAACGAGTCCCCCTGAATTCTGTGGGATTTCCTTTTGGGTCAGGCGTGAGTTCGGGGCTGAGGGGAGAAGAATCCTGACGAGTCTTCCAGCGCGCTCAGAACGTCCTCCGTGGCGTAACCGAAGAATCCCCTCCAACGTTGGAAGTCCGGAATGCCGACGTGCCCCGTTAGATCAGTTGTAAAAAGAGCGAGAGCCTTTCTTGCTATTTTAAAAGGCTAATACATTTCCTCTGACTTAAGTTTATGTGAAGTAGAGCCCTCCCCGTCGCTTGCGTGGAATGTCACGCTCAGTTTGGAGGTTTTTATGTGCCTTCGGGTCGCCTGTCAGCTTTATGGTGATCCCATGGAATTCATAGGGTTTTCTTAGGCAAGGGATACTCAGAAGTGGTTTTGCCATTCCTTGCTCTGAAATATACCCTACAGCACTTGGTATCCGTTGGCAGTCTCCAGTCCGAGTATTAATCAGGGCTTAGTTTCCAAGATCAGACAGGATCTGGGGCTTTTAGGGTGTTTAGTCCTGCTTTAGGGGATATATAATAATTATAACAATAATTATATATATCCCCAGACATTGTTAAAAGGAGAAGAAATTAAATGTTAGCAGTGTTGATTAGAGTGCAATAAAATGCAAAAATTATTATTACCTTAGTGTTACCTTAGAGCCTAATTGTGTGTGTAGGTCTAAAAATAAACTGGAAAAATTTTGGGAAAAATATTTTCCTTTTCCCCCCGCAAAGGGGCCTATTGGATTATAGAATATTTTCTTTTAGAATGATGAATGTCTAAGACAAGGTACTTCTGTATTTATTGGTCCAATTTCATTTCTAAAAACTATATTGCAGGTGGACTTACGTGTAAAACTTCCTACAGCAGAGCTGCTCAGATTAGTGACCTGTAGACTGGTGCTGAGAGCCAGCATGATGTAGTGGTTTGAGCATTAGATTACGACTCCAGAGACCAGGGTTTGAATCCTCACCCAGCCACAGCAACTCACTGAGTGACCTTGGACAAGTTATATTCTGTCAGTTTCATAGGAAAAGTCTTATAGGAAAGTAAACCCCCTCTCTGAACAAATCTTGCCAAGAAAACCCTGTGGAGTTGCCATTAATGAAAAACCCTTGGGAGTTGCCATTAGTCAAAAACAATTTGAAAGCATACAACAACAGTGATGGCAAGACTGGTGCTGGCGAGCAAGCCATCAGCTGCCAATCCATACTGAGTTTCAGGGGGCCTTTCACATTACATGGTTATAGCACTATGAATGAACTCCCATGGCTGCATCCTGTGGAATCTTAGGATTTGTAGTTTGGGGGCACTAGAGCTTTACAGCAAAGTGTTTGCATACCTAATAAAACCAAAACTCTCAGGTTTGTATAGTATGGAACCCTGGCAGTTAAAATGAAATCAAAGTGCTATAATTGTGTAGTATGAAAGGATCCTATGAAGGATCAATGAATGAAACTGAATGAGTGAAACTGTTGTAGTCAGTAATCAGAAACCTTACTGATCTTTGGCGCCTTTGGGGAAAAAATGCCAGTTCCCCCTGATCAGATATATGGGATGCATTATAATCATTAAAATTCTTGGTCCCAGTTTCCTTTTCTTAGTTCTTTTTGTAGAAATGAATGCCTTATGTTTGGTTGACAGTATGGAGAACAGAAAAAAAATGTTTTTGTTTTGATAACATTGATGGTTTCTTTTGTTTTTACTGTTTTGATTTGGTTTGGTTTTTGCCAGAACCCAAGAGGTTCATTACAGTTCAGATGTTCCTTAAGGTTCTAGACCTTGTCGCTCCCTTTGTAAGAAAAAATAATATTTTAAAAAGTAAATTCAATTGGTAATTATTTTCTGAAGAAACTCTGCTTTTAATAAGCTGAACATGTTAATTTAATGCCAAAGCAAGTTATATGTAGTGCATTTTATGTTCCTAAAATAACAAAGAGACTTTCAACCTGTAAAAGGTGCTAATATATCATTTTTTAATTTTATTTTTTCAAACATTTTTCCTTTTTCTGGGAAGAAAAAAACAGAAACAGAATGAGAAATTTTGAGAAATTTCAGCATTTGGGGAAATTTTACATCTCTAGTTGTATATAAAATAAATACAGTTAACTATTCATTGTTTCTCCAGACTGATTATCTAGGGTAAAAGAACAGAAGCTGGTATACTAAGAAACATGTACAGAAATGCATGTTCATATTCTAAATAAATGAATGTGCCAATTATCTATTTGCTAGGTGTTTATCTTGCTGCTCTTCTAGGGAAGCTTAAACAAGGATTCTAAAGCAGTTTTCTTTTCTAAATATTAAATGCAATGTTTCCTTAATTTTATCAAAAGGGGGGGGGAATCCTTCTTTTGGTTTCTAATCCTTAAAATAAGAAAAGAGAAAGAAAGAAAATTTCACACCCTTTAGAACCAGACTCCAGGTGGCTTACAGCAATAAAATGGCCAATATATAAAACAGATCAATATATATAAAACAGACTGATATTACATAAAATATCTCATCAGCTCAGTAACAAAAACAGCAGTTTATAAAGTTGTACTTTTATGAAAGAAACAGAAAAAGAACAGATTACTCTGTCAAAGCCTTCTTAACCAGCAGATCATTTCCAAACAGTGCAGCTTTTCTGTAGATATCTTTCAGTGTTCTTCTCCTTTCTTTTATTTACTTTGGAATTGCGGACTTACAGAATACAATTCAAAAACATCAATGTCTTTGGTGTCTTAAAGACCAATACATTTTATTTAGCATATAGTGTGCTGGAGTCTGAAAATCCATACCAAATAAAACTCCTTAATTTTCAATGTGCCACAAGGCATTTTGTTGTTTTGCCACAACAGACAAACATGAACTGCAAACATCCTGGAGCTGGCGTACATACCGCCTTTCCCCCAGGATTTTGGGAGAGATGAATAATCAAATGAGAATAAGTACCAGTTGCAAGTCTCTTTAAAAGAGAAATCAACACCAAGAAGAAGAATCCCAGTAGGGAGACACCTTAAGAAAAGCCATGAGCAAGTGGGTATAAAATGAGAGGAAAGCATAAAAAGGGTTACATTTCTGATGTTAAAGTGATGAAACAATGAGGCATTTTGTCAAGCCTAGGCTTTATAGTGTTTTGTGTTTTCAAGCAGGACATGAATCTATTGATTTATTGTTAGCACAACATACAAAAGAAACCAAGTTGCTCAAGCCCCTGTTTTATTCTCAGTGAGAAACAGTAATGGTGTCATCAGTGAATTAGCCACTGACAACAAGGGAAGGGCTAGACCCAGGACAATGGTTAATTGCCTCCCCGGATACAGTTGTGTCAGCAGATCCTGCATGCTTGTATGCTAAAGCAACCTGGGATCTACTACAATCATCTTAGATTGTACAACATCAGTGAGCTCTAGCATGCAGGAGGAAAAAAGCATAGTGCTCACCTTCAGAAGTGGTAAGACAGCTTTTTGGAAGCCAAGCTGTTTTTACAAGTGCTTTATTTTATAAGCACTTACAAATTTTTCTGTTCCTGCCATCCCTCAACTGTTGCCATACAGTAGAGGTTACATGTGTAGTCCTCTAGAGGTGATTGAGTTGCTGCTTCTATCACTCTAGCCAGCAGAGCCAGTGATGATGGGTGATGTTGAGAGTTGTAGTCTAGCCACAGAGAGATGCATCTTTCCCATCAGTACCCTACAGAGTTATTGACTTGAGATGACTTATTTTGCTGTTGGTCTTAACTCTTTATTCAGCCATTTTTAAAAGAAATAACCATGTTAGTATGTTTCGGTATAAAAAAAGGAGAGGAAAGAAACAAAGGAGTGCCTTGTGTTACCTTTAAGGCTAACCCATCTATTTTAACCTGAGCTTTCTGTGCATTACAACTGACTTTTGCAGATGCATTATTCAGCCAAGGCTCTTTCAGTGATGAAAGCAAGGACTGTTGTCAGAGGCAGATAACAAATGGCTAAGTTTGCCACTGATCTTATATTTGGTCCAAGAACACTGCAGCTCAGAGCAGAGAGACGAGGGAAGAGAAAAGACAGGAGCACATTTTCCATCCTGCTATCTTCCCCCTTCCTTGTTGGTCATGCTCTCTCTCACAGTACAATTAGTAGTAGTCAATACAAATATTCCCCAGTGACAGCTAGTGACCAAAAAAAAAAAAATTCCCCAGAACCAACAGATGCTATTTAAGCAGAGTCCTGAAAACCTGGAGGGAATACTCTATTGCAAAAATATAATTGGTTGGTGGCCTCAGAAAATGACTTGACTTAATAACATGTTGAACAATTTTGTCTCCTTTCCTCTTATTTCTTTTTCCTTGGCTCTCCTCGGAGGCATGACTATTCTCTTTCCAGATTAGAGTTTTGAAAGGCCACAAAAAGTGAGGGAAAAATACAAAAAGAGTTCTGAAACCTTTTCCAAAAATTGGAAAAAAATGATTTTGGGATATTTTCTTTGAGAATGATGAATAAAATAGTTATGATGACATGTTCCTGTATTTATAACATTATTTCTAAGAACTGTGTCACAGATAGTCTTTTAGGTAACTGTATATAGTTGCTCACATGGTAGCAATTCCTGGTATGGGTTTCCTTTTTCCAGTTCTTTTTATGGGAATGAGTGCTTTTTGTCTGCTTGGCACTATGGAAGACGAGAGATGACAAAACAGTTTTCTTTGTTTTACTGATGTTAATGGTTTCTTCTGTTTTTGGTGGAAGGGGTTGCCTGCTCCTCAAGATTAGCAAAAGCACAGAGTTTCCTTATAGTTCAGGAGTTCTTTACAGTTGAGAACCTTGTAGCTCCATTTGTAACAACAGTATTTTAAAAAGTGAACACAATTTGTAATTATCTCCTGAACAAACTGTACCTTTAAAATATCAAACACGCCAAGCCAATTTATACACAGTGCATTTTATCTTCCTAAAGTAAATATGTTCAGTCTGTAAAGGGTACTGATATTGCATTTATTCAGCGTTCCCCCCCCCATGACTTTCAAATTTTCAGAAATTTTACTTCTCTAGTCTGTAGAATTCTTGCTAGTGTCTCTTCCCACATTTGTTTTTATAGGAAAAATGCTGTTAGTGCCTTCCTGGAAGTCTACTTTTACAAGGCCTCTAACGTGACAGCAGTGTTTGTTTTTATTTTTTGCATGAAAAGAAATAGAATGTGAAACATATGCTTCTGTTACAGTACTGTGGCTTTGACCACAAAGTTTTAAGACAGATTTAACAGCATATAAGGAAAATATATATATTTTTAGAAACATGTTATGAAACATTATGTTAGGAAAAGGTGAGACCATTATATAGGATATGTCTGGGAACATCTAGGTTAGAGAAAAGAAATGCACATGTTTCCACTTTCATATTTGAAGGAGGCAGGGTGGTGTGCTAATATTTACAAGGATTTTATTAAGTGTTCTCTGTTGAATCATTCAGGTGGGTTTAGGTGGCCAACAACTTGAATAAATGAACAGACACTGTCTTCAATAATAAATAGAGCATGGCTGTTGAGGGGAAAGCAAAATTTTGGCAATGGGATACATTTAGGTAAAATAGTAATAAAGGAGAGAAAGGTGACATGGAGGAAGAAGTGGCATGACATTTTTGATAATGTTCTTATGGTACATCTGTCATAATTGCTGAGGTGGAAGCAAGATGAAATCCACACTCACATGCAGGCAATTTGCAAGAGGATTTGGGTTGTGTGTGCATATGTATGCACAAGTATCTATTTCCCAGCTGTCCACTCCAGCCTATAGAATGCAGGCCTTCAGTGGATCCGGGGGTGGGGGGGCAGAAAGATGTATGGTCTCAGTACTGGGTTTCTATTCCCCGCTCTTTTTTCTCAGTTTCTTCCCAGGCATCAGCAGCTGAGTGATCGGGTACGCAAGCGACTTTACTATGGTTGGGATAAAGATGGTGCCCTTGATAATCTCTCAAGTCCTGTTGCAGGTGAGTCTAGCTTTGGGTTGTTGCAGCTGGGCCAGGAAAGGGCGTTAGAGAAAGGGAGAACCTCAACCAGATATAACCACAAGAAAGAAACTCCTTTCCTTTCTGCTACTCCAGTTTCCTTACTATCCTATACTGCAGTAAGATACATGCTGGACAAAAGTCATAAGAACTAAACTCTGTTGCTTCCTTGGCTCACGTTTTTGGCATTTTGATCTTGGCATAAGCTTATCAGAGCTGACATTTCTTTTCTTCCTATGCCCTTCTCTCTCTCTTTCATGTCACCTAGAACATGTCTCATCTCCTCAACTTACTGTACTCTCAAATTTGGTTATTTAATCTTTTCTGTACTGTTCCAGTTGATTCTAATATTAACTTCCTCTTTTGCTGGTTTGTCAACATTCCTGGCTGCTTAAACATACCACATCACTGCAGGGGTGGAACTGAGTCATGATCAAGAGAATTGTTCTCTGTATAAGAGTGAATGTGAGTTCTTCACAGCCAATAAAAAGCATTTTGTATTAAAGTTTCATAAACTAAACAGGATGTTTTGCAAGTTGAATAGATGATTTATCTTCTGTCCCAAGGTCTCAGTGGTACACAACATTCAACATGAAAAAATTGACAGTAACTGAAGTTTGTAGGCAGGAGTGAATTAAGGGGGTAGCCAGAGTAGGTATAATGGATGCTAAAATGCAGCCTGAACCAGCAGGAAAAGGCTGGCTCCTGCTGGTTGCTAAGAGACAAGTATTTCAGAGGCTGGGAGTCCAAAGTTTGACCAGAAGTTTCTGGTTGATCTTGTCCAGCTGGAAGGATCTGTGACCCATAATGAAAGTGCTCAGAACAACAACTACTTAGGATTATTTTGCTTTTGAGGAAGTACCTAAAGCTATACATTCAAAGCTGACTTTTTCTTTATTTGTCTTTTTTTGAAGTCAAAGAAAGCTCTTAAGGAAAATGGCTTTTGATCTTGATATGGTGGGAGAGGCCACTGTACATCCTTTGGGCCAATTTGTGCTTCATGATTCAATGTTTTTTGTCACTGTTTTGGCTGTTCTTTGCTTTCAGGACATTGGCCAGGATCCAGTAGTGCTGTTGAAAGAAATTGCTTCTAGGAAGGGATAACCCACTCCCTACTGCTTGTCCTCAAAACCTACTCCGAAGGACTCAGAAACCCTTTGGAGCAGTTTATTTAGCAGATCAGAAGCTGGGAGAGAGAGGATGGGGAATGAAATCTTGCATTAATATTTCTGACCATTCACAGGTCAGGATGGGAGGTAGACAACACTCTCAGACTGATGATCTTAAAACAGTGGGGGCACCTCTGGCAGCCACATATTTTTCTTACGCCTGTGGTTGAAGCCAAAGGTTGCCTTTTCGCATCCAGTGCAAGCTGACACTATATTGGCATTTGCAAGCTTTCAAGAAAATATGTCAAAAGAATTTTAGTAGTTAAACAAAATGAATTTAGTTGATAATTTTTTCTTTCATTTAGCTCTAATAGGAAGGTTAATTTCAAAATAAATTATGTCTTGGTAGGAGGCTGTTTGTTTGTTTTGGTCTTGAACTTGGGAAAAGTTTGTCAACAAAGCCTGGAAAAAAATGATTTTTAGGACTAAACTACCAGACCTATGTCCAGTTATTAGTTTCAGCTAGAAGAGACCCATTGAATCCAGGGAAAACTTGGAAAGTCAATACTTGTGTACGTTCCACTGATTCAGTGGGTTTACTATAATAGCTGGTTGGAATGAACAGTTGGATTAGGCCCCTGACTCCCCAACCAACATGTCCAATGCCTATGCTAGCTGAGGAATTCTGAGAGTTGTATTCTAAAACAGTAGTTTTATTCTGATCCCTACAGTTTGCAAGTATTGATAAAAACAGACAAAATCAGGGGACAGTGCACTTATAAGGAAGGTAGTTGCAAAGCAGTTCTGCTTGATAAGATGCCTATATAATTCTGACGGAAACTTCTTTTCCAAGACCAAAATACATTCATTTTGCAGACTACAGGCTATCTTTTTCTTAAACAGATGAACTTAATGGTATATTAGAACACTTTCCTTCAAGGTAAATGAGTTTAGGATCTGGGAATAACCAGGGCAAATCTTTCTAATCATTTGTAAGCTTATTCATGTAACAGATATTTACTTACAATTTTTGATATGGTTTTCTAAGTGGACACTACGTTTTTGGAGGCAAGATTGCTTCCCTCCCCTTCACAATTTTTTAAACCTTACAGTTTCCATCTACAAGCATCTTTTTTTTGGTCAGGTGGACCACAAAGAGACACAGCTTTGGTTTCATAGAAGGGGACATGTACTTCTGTTGTGCCTTGTTTACACTAGGACACTGGTGTGTGTTGGCAACAAAAGGATGTATGCCTAGCTTTGAATTCTGCTGCTTTCTGCTTTCTAGATATTGCTGTGGAATTACTCCAGAAAGCTGCTCCCAGTCCCATTCGAAGGCTCCAGAAAAAATACGTATCTCATGTCTCCCGGTATGGTTCAGAATACTTTCTGCTTTTTCCTCTGTTTTTTATCCTGTACATTCATGTATTCTTCCTGTCCTTGGGAAAGTGGGCTTGGGCTTTGTATTTTTGTTCTTAAATTACCACTTGGATTTGCATTCATGATGCTTTGAGGGTAATTTTCATTAGAAATGGCGTGCGTGTGTGCGTGCACATGCATGCCTTCAGGTCACCCATTGACTTGTGGCAACACTATGAATTTCATAGGGTTTCTTGGGCAAGGAATACTCAGAGGCAGTTTTGCCAGTTCCTTCTTCTGAAATATAGCCTACAGCACCTGCTGTTTGTTGGCCATCTCCCATCAAAGTACTAACTAGGGCTCAGCCTGCTTAGCTTCAAAGATAAGACAGGATCTGGTACCTTTAGGATATTTAGGCCCAAGGCAATATGCACACTTAAATAAAAAAATATTAATGCATTTACTAATAACTTTGAACAATTGTACCTTTTTTAAAAAATAAAATTTTAGCAGCACCAGTATGTAGCAGAGCCTTACCACAGAACTGTGAAGTCACCAGATTGTGTAACATAAGCACCAGACATCTCCAATTATAAAATTATTTGAAGGTGTATCTGATGAATGCATATATTTACATAAAGTCAGCTTTTTTTCCCAATAGTGGGTGGTAGTAAGAATAGGTAGGAACAGAGACCTTGCAAGGCAGTTGTTAAGAATAATTGTGGAAGAGTCTTTGAGGTAATCATTCCTATATGAAAGAAATGGGAGTGGTAACTAAGGACAGCTAACAGATTAGAACCATTGCTCCAAACAGCTTTTCATTAGGAGCTTGATATGGAAAAATGAGCTGGTGTGGATATAATCCAACAAGACATTTCCAGGTTCAGACAGGACCTGGGTCTTTGCAAAACCCACAAAGGCAAGCTTCTTCTTCCATACATGCTTCAATATTTTGATTATGCTTTCTTGACCTATTTTCATCAATATGACCATGTCCCCTAATCTACATTCCATTTTTGTGAGGCTGAGGGGGAGTTTAAACATGGATAAAGGTGAAGGGAATGCACAACAGCCAGGTTGCATATATAGTGGACAAAAGTGGAAACGTGGCAGGTCTGTGCACCCTACAGGAAGGGTTTTCCAGCCCCCAAATTCTTTCTATGATGTAGTTCAAGACTCTACTTTGCAGTTGAAATGATAAAGAGAGACTAAGCTTGTGTCTCCTGACTCTAATTCCAGAGAGGCTTGTATTTCCCCCTGCTCTATGATGTTGGCCCTGGTTTATATTGAGAGGCTTCGGCACCGCAATCCTGAATACCTACAGCAAATCTCATCTTCTGATCTCTTCTTGATCTCCATGGTAAGCATTTGATGGGTGAAGCTGTGGCTGGATAGTTAAGAGGAATGTTAGCTCAAACATTGTGTGTGTTTCATATAGTGCCATCATGGTTATTTAATAGTCTTTCCACACTGTATAGCCCAATCTTGACTTCATAGTTGAACTGCCATAACCCTTTTGATGCCCCTTCTGTTCCTTTTTGTCTCCCCATGCCTCAGTATAATTTGGTTGCTTTCATTTCCATATAGTGCAACTACAGTAGCTGGGAGATCCCTTTCTTGAAAGCACTGTGCTAAGGATGAGCATCCAGAATTACCTGGCATAAATGTTGTTCTTAATCTGTAAACTCAATAGAGGGGCTTAAAGGTGAGCAGCTGTGCTCCAAGTCATGGCCTGGAATGACTAGGGAGATGAATTTTCCCTTGATTCTTTCAGTATCTAGTACAGCCGCTCAACTTGACTCTGTTTGCAGACAACTTGCCTGTTTGTGATTGAGTGTTCTATGTATAACTGCTTAGGTTGAGAGTATTGAATTTTTCATGCAGAAGGAGTAGGGAGCCTGTTGCCCTCCAGATATTTTGGAGGGTGTAGGTAGCCTTTTGCCTTCCAGATGTTTTGGCCTATTATTCTTACAAGCAACATCCAGCATGATCAGTGGTAAGGGATTGGAGGAGCTGTAGCCCATAACATGTGGAAGGCTAGCTTTACAGGCTGTATTATAGAGTCCTTCTTCCCCTCTGCTTATTTAGGGGGCTAACATATGGGAATCCTGAAACTGAGGATGAAATTTTCACATCCCTAGAAACTAGGAAGCATCACCCCATCCATGTAAGAAAGCAGGAATGCCATGCCCCACCTTTGACTGAAATGTCACACCCTGTGCTACTTTAGTGCATCGTCCTCTTGCTTTCAGATGGTTGCCAGCAAGTACTTATATGACGAAGGAGAAGAAGAGGAGGTCTTCAATGATGAATGGGGAGCTGCAGGCAAAGTGGATGTACAGACCATGAACACACTGGAGATGAATTTCCTCAGGGCCATTGTAAGTGTCCATGTGAGAGGGAGACTGTGGTGGAAGCGGTAGGCATACAGACTTCTGTTGCTCTCAGCCAAAGTTCAAATGAATACAGAGGGCTTGCTAGAACTAGAATCCCCGTAATATACATATGCCAGTATTTGAAAGAGTGTTGGTTGCTGTGGTAATAAGTATTGAATCCAAAGACTGGGCTTTTTGTTTTGTTGAAATACAAAATACTGTATTTCTAACCAGGGTACAAAGTATTTTAGAATAATAAATTTATAAAACTGTCATAAAAAATTGTAAAAGGTATGAGTGCAATAACAACAAAATAATAAAGGAACAACAGCAGTTTTGAAGCACACAGTCACAGTAGGTCAAAATCCTCCATTAAAAAAGAGCAATGATTTTTTTTAATTTATTTATGCCTGAACTGTCTGATTGCAGCAGCCCTCTTCACTCCTCTACTACAGTTTTTCCAGTAAAATATAGGTGGGAAATCAGTGATGCTTCAAAAGTTGTTGAACTGTTACTCCCTTCATCTCTTACCTTTGGTAGTAGTGGCTATAGGTGATGGAAGGAGTGGCCCAGAAACATCTTGAGACCCACAAGTTCTTTGGCCATTTCTGCACTACACTGTTATAGTGCTCTTATTCCACTTTCAGCGTCCTATGGAATCCTGGGGTTTGCAGTTTAGGGAGGAGCATTTAGACTTCTCAGCCAGAGAGCTCTTGGGCCTCAGGAAACTACAAACCTCAGAATTCCACAGGATGTTGAAAGAGGAATAATTGCACTATAACAGTGTAGTGCGGAAATGGCCTTTATATAGCAGGAAGTCTCCTCTATTTAATATACCTGCCAAGTTAGGTTTCAGCTCTACTTTATAGCAAGTGACCAGAACACAATTCTATCTTACTGCCTTTTTATTCCTTCCCCTTTCTAAAGGACTGGAGCCTCTATACAGATCCCAAGGAGCTTTTTGAAGTGCTCAGCTGGCTGGAAGGACGGTAGGTGCTTTTCTTTCTTCAGGATGCTGCTGTGTTGCTGTGGCTGGAATAGGAAGAATCCTTTGGCTCCCATCCTGTTTGCTGTCCATTCTGAATGAGCCAAATGTGATGTGAAAGTTGTGCAGATTCTGCATGACCTGTGTGGAGGAGAATTGCCAGATCTGTTAATAAAGTGCAAGACTTTGATGAAGCTTCTGTTTCTTTAAAAGCTCTAGAAGAGTGAGCTGAGCAGAGTAGGTCCATCAGCCTGCCTGGGGTGTGCCTCATGTGGTTTCACAGTGTACTAGATAATCATAACAGATACCTATAATGAGGTCTTAAACCAGAATACTTCCAAATCTAGTTAGCAGGGATATTCTCATGAGCCAATTGGTCTAGAAAGCCATGAGAGAAAAAGAATGGAAGGCTGCTTGTCCAACTGCTGGGGTTCATATCTTTGGGTCTGTGGAAATGGTATCTGTATGCATATTTCTTTCATTTGAACAGAACAGGAAGAACAGTTCCTGCTTGTGGGGCAGGGTGCTGCCAGGATACAAGGTCTATGATGAGGCATTCTTGGGACAAGGGTTCTAATTCTTCCTTCTGTTCCTGCAGTGTGGCTGAGAGGCAGGGCATCAGACGTGGCTGGTTCACCTACACAGACCTGTGTGTCTTAATGGAGCAAACATTGTGGCAGCAGGCTTTGGGCCAATTCTACCAACAAGTGGCCAAGGTAAGGTAGGGCAGGCTAAACCCAGCATGAGGAAAGCTAATGCAGATGCAGAAAGGCTATAGCTATCCTTTGCTAGTGAAGGAAGTGTAGAAACAAGTGAAGAGACTTTTCAGTGGTAGAAAGCAATGTGTTTGTGTGTGTGTAGGCATGTGTTAGAGAGCCAGGGAGAGATTTCTACAGGGTGGGATCTGATATGCTTCTGTTTGTACTGTTGCCTGAAAGGTAAACTTAATGATTTTGCTAATGTTGACATTTTAACATGGTATAATCAAACAAAAGATGAAAGCAGGTGAGAAGTCTAACACAACCTGGCTAAAAATAAAAACATATGGACATCATAATTAAGGCATTTGTCTATATATCTTCCAATGTTCACGAAACAAAGTGTTGAAAATTAAATTCCTGAATATAAAAATCAAGAGGATTGGCTAGCATTCACAAAGATAGAATTCCATGATGAGGTTGCCATGGCAGAAAAAAATGTTGGCAATCTAGTGGAATTTGGGTGAAAATATTATTACTTAATCAACTTTTACCCTTTGTCTGCATACAAGCTGAAAAAAATCACTCACTTTTCTATGTTTGAATGGGAGACTAATGTTTAGGTGGGATGCTTAGCAGTGTCTATATTTGGGCCCAGTTGGCTTGCTCCAGATGAGAAGAACTCTGGGAGTCAAAGGGAGGGAGAGCATATAAACACTCTGATCTTCTCTTCCCACAGCTGGCTTGCATTCTTGGCGTGGTGTACCTGACGGGGATAGCTGCTGTCCTTGCTTCTGCAGCGGTCATGCATCACACTGTACACATGAAGAGGGCTGGTCCAATGGAGCTTGTTGGCACTAGAGGTGCTCTAGCTCCATGCCTGCCTGTTCCATCTTCTGTCCAGCTGGATCACAGCTTGGGGCTCCCTAATGGCTCTCCATGCCCAGGAGCAGAGAATCAAACCTTTCATGGTGAAGAACAGCAGCCAGGAAACAATGGTGTTATGGCTACGGCGCTCTACCTGTGGAGCAGTGTCTTTAATGCGTTATCTTACTCACCACTGGCTCCCATCAGTCCCTCACGTTGCCCACGCTGCAGTCAACCCACTACCTGCATGGCAGCCAACCACACAGCTTGCACTCACCCTGCGACACAGTCAACTCCCTTTGGACTTCCTACCCATTGCGCAAGTTGTTCATGCTGGAACTGGCACCTTCCCATGTCTCCCAACTGCAAAGACTGGCCTGAACCACTGGCACTGCAGCAGTGTTCTTCACAGGCTGCCTTGGAGCTTGGAAGGATCAAGGCATTCATCTTCCCTAGCTAGGGACATGGCTTAGGCACAGGGTGGGATGAGGGTGGGGCATCTAGATGGGAAATTCTGTGGGTGTCAGAAAGACATAGGGCAAAACATGCTGGGAGATGGAAAGGGGGATGGGTTGAATGATCTGTATCACAGTGGATGCCAGTTCCCTTTTCAAGACCTTTATGCCCCTTGCAGGCCATTGGCAGCTGGGCTTAAGGCTTCAGGGTGTTTACTGGAGATGTGCATCCCATCCTAGCAATCTAAAACAGGGACAGAATGAAGACTGAAACAGTGACACCTGGGTCTGTTGTAACCTTCAGCTGAACCATTATTTGCCCAAGAGGACCTGGCTGAGTCTTTGCTCAATGAGTTCACTTTAGTGGCTTGCATTGGCCTGCTTGCAGAAGACACTATGAACCACCTCCTGTCTTGACTCTCTTGTGTGTTAACTTGTCTGGGGCACCTAGAAGCAATGATCCATGGTAACTCACAACCATGGTGGTGAATGCCAGCAATTCTGTTTAAGCTATTGAGTAATTTACTATGTAAGTTAATGTGTGAACTCATTGTTACTGTCTTGAGCCGGCCATCCTTTCCTTTTCTACTGAAGATGGTATTCTTTGCCTTCTAAGAGCCGTGCAGGAGTTAATGAAGTTTTCTTCAGTCACAGTACTGGAAAGGAAAAGGGTGCCAATTGCATTTGAGGCTCAGGACCCCATTACATCAGATTAATTTAATATTTTGGTACCTCAAACCTGTCCTTGTGAGTGCTTGACTGCCCTCTGCAGTTCTTAGGTTTGGAAGGGGCTGGAGGGATGACAACCACATCCTTCATTCTATCTATTCCTATCAGCGCTTTCTGCTGTACTTTTCACTGTTTATTGTAGATGGGAATCTCTTTCAATAAAGGTAGCTACTGATGTCTCTGTGTCTCCTGGGTTTTTTCCCCCCGCTTTATGAAATCTCCAGCCAAATGTCACCAATCCTTTCTTGCTTTGTTTCTTGAGCTCTGTGGGAGAGGTATCAATAAAGGCACAGTGAGTTCAACTTTGAAAATTCATCAGGCTTGCCTTTTGGGAAATCTGAAATATTTGGGTGATAGGTTCTGTTGTGGACTAGCCAGACCTGCAATTAAAACCTGGAATTAAAAGCATTTTATTTCTGTAGAAGGCAAGATTTAGCTTCTCAAACATTATGTTTGCCTCTGAATACAAGACATGAAAGAATATGAGTAGGAAGGTGCCATTGTGCTCATGTTCTGCTGGCGGGCATCCCAGAGGTATTTGTGAACAGAGCTGGACCACTGATTTAACTCAGCACTAATACTGCTTTCTTCATGGATGTCAAAAAGTTGTGCTGGAAGTATGAGACGTTCTTCAGTTTAATCATGATTTTAAAAGCAACAAATTGAAATAATTGCTGTTTATGCCTTAAAGTAACTTTACAGCTCCCCTATTTTACTGCACAGAGTAATCATTGCCTCCTGCTATAGTTTAAGTACCTGATAAGCATTTTATAAGGAAGAATTTTTTTGTCTGGTATACTGAACAAGTATACCAGACAAAAAAATTCTTCCTTGTTCAGCAGGTGTATTCAACAATTTCTGTCCCTCTGCATCTCACAAGCCATGGTGTGTCTCCTCAGACCAATGTACTCTCCTCTTGGGTCTCAGCTTTTGTCAACAGATGCAGTCCCATTTGTTTTCCTCTACCACCACCACCTCCTGGGATGAAATAGTAAAGATGTCCTACTGAGTCTTCATAGCTACAAGTCTACAAAGTCTTTGAAAAAAGACACGCTCCAAGTACAGAGTTAATCACTGTAAGGAGGGAGGCGCTATTAGCAACCCTCCATTCTTCCACTTATGGCAATTGTCATAAAACTATGATGCAGGACAGAGCCAAAGTGTCTTGCACTTTAGAGCACAGACAATGGCTTATGTCTTAGAATGGAAGGGAATGAGGAAAAGTGACTTTTGTATGATACTGTTGGATTTTTCACTGTGTGTCAGCTGCAGTAGCAGTAATGAAAGTACATGGGTAGGACAGGGGCTGTGTATGGTCTGTGGATTGTATGTTGCCCATGTGTTTTAGTGAGCAACTAAAACAGGTTGAGCACTATTCTGGTTAAAAGATTATTGATTTGCTAACAATATCTTGGTCTTGTTTGGATTCTTGGTTTATTGGCCCACATTCAGTCATCAGTGTTCCTGGGCACTTCATGCATTGCATCTTCAAGTGCTGTTTAACATGCATTAAGTATACAGCATAAATTTGGAAGTAAGAAAAGCATAACATGTATACACAATTGAGTATATATTGGGTGGTAATCCTGAATTTGTCCCTGATGGGTGAAATGGGTTTTTCATGCTATGCAGTAGGTTTGAAGCAACAGGAATTACATGCAATATCTTGAATTTATATACCACATAAGCTCCCTGTGGGCCACCTTCAGAGAAGAAGTAGTTGGCTTAAAATTTCATACAATTGCCGAGTGGCTGGTTTAAATTTGATTAATGTAAGTTCTTTTCCATCCTGACAATTTACTTTCCTCTTACTTTATGGGGGGATAGGGCTATATGATAAAGAGCAGAATATTTAATCAGGTGTATGATATCTTATATTTTATGCAAATAAGCCAGGTTTCCCTCCAACCCTAATATCACATCCAGACATGGACATCCACAGATGTAACCCAACTTCTTCCCAGCAGTTCAGCCCTAATGTGCAATATTATTCTCTCAGAGTCTGAACAACAAAAAAATTAATTTTCTGGGCTACAACTTCCAAAATTCCCCAGCCAAAATGGTCACTGGTCATGGTGGCTGGAGGATTCAGAGAGTTGTAGTCCAAAAAGTAACTTTTCTGGGTTCTGTGTTGCTCAGGGAGCCTGCTTTGGTTCATACCTGCTTAGCCTTGCCTTTTCCCTCCAGGAGACAATTTATTATGGACAAGCCAAGTTAATGGCTAACTGGAAAGGGAGTTATAGCAGAAGGGCCAAAGGTGGAAGTTCATGGATGTATGGCCAATGAAGGCAATAAACAAAGTGAGGGAGGAGCTAGAGTGAAACTCTGTTGTTAGGTGGCATTCCACACAGGAGTAGAGCACAAAAGGGAAAGGAAGAGACTGAGAACATGAACAAAGCTAGCAGGTCTTCCCAAAGCATCCTTCCCCAAGCTTATGCAGATCCCAGGTTGCCTTCTTGGCCCCTGAGTTGTTTATTGGCATTACAGGTGAGTTGGGTTGCTGGGAGATAACATAGCACTTAAGAACTGTATCCCTGCAGAAAGGGCAGCAATGAACAGGCAACAGAGGAGTTTCTGGTGGTGAGGTATCAGCAGTGTATGTTAGTGAGGGATCACAGAATTCTGTCTGCTTAGCATCAGTCCTGAAATGCAAATAGTACTAAGTCAGCATGCAAGTTCCCGCTATTGAGTGTTAGAGAAGTGAGAGGCTGTTCCATTGCTTGGAATGGGTAAGAGTGCTGTTGTGGGCCTGATTGGTGAACCTGGCTGAGAAAGGGGGCCAGCAGAGGCAGAATCCCAGCCTTAGGCTGAAGCCCAGTGCAAACCATTTTGCCACCTGAGGCAGAGCAACACATGGCACCCTCTCCCAACCATCCAAGTCAAGGTATGTAATACCCCGAGCCACACTTGTTATTTTAGTACCCAAAGCAGAAAATAGACATCTCTTTCTTACAAAGTTTTTTTAAAGGACTACTGTATTAACAATTTCTTGCTCTGCTGCATGAAACATGTGCTTCATTCCACCTAATGGTAGGATTATGGTTTTATAAGTAGATGGAGAGACATCATCAGGCCTAGGTGTCCAATGATCCAGGTGCTGCACATGGCTCACCCTAGGCTACTTTTGTTTTGCCCCAGCATCTTCTGGTCCAGGCATCTTTCTTCTGCATCTTCTACTTCCTCTTTATCACCACCCTCCCACATGAGAAAATGAATGGTGTGCCGTGTTGGGAAGAGATGCTAGCACGCAATTTCTTTGCCTCTGGCATTGCCACAGCCTTGCAGTGTGGACTTGGTTCTAGGTAAGCTGCTTCTGGGTATCCCCTCTTGCCTTAAAATCTTATAGCCTTGCCTGATTATTCTTTATGTTTGGTCAGATAAACCAGTTTGGGCTAGAAGCATAAGAAGAACAGGGATGGGCTGCTTACATTTGAAGATGCTTATTCCTCTCTGGTCCTGGGCTACCAGCAGCATCCCTTAAGGCTTCTTAGTGTGTGATCCTCTCCTTTGTCATCTCTGCAGATTGCCACTCATTCAGGCTCCATCCTTTGAGTTCCTTATCCCTGCCATGGTACTGACACAACATATGGCTCCCATCCTCCAGTCAAAAGGAAACAGTGAGTTATGGGCTACCACACCCAGCCCTCCTCCAGATTCTCAGCCACTGGGCACAGAAGACTACAGTCGAGGGTCAAGGACGGCAAGGCTCCCAATACCACTTTCTCTGAGCACTGCATCCAGCAGAGGATTATATCACACTGTGGAAACTATCCATCAGTGGCTGCTGTCTGGCTGCACTATGAATAGACCTGTTGCGTATTGGATCATATATACTGCCTGACCAAGTACAACCATCTTGTACTAGATCAGGCTGGGGGGCATAACTGGTCTTGCAGTGGTCAACTGTGTGCCTCTCAAAGAGCTCACAAGTAAGACATGGATGTAATAGCTATCCTATGTGTCAGCTATCCTATGTGTTTTATGCTTAGCTGGTGGCAATAAAAATCTGTGATTTTGAAGGTTTCATTGCACTGCCATGGTGAGTAGCTATTGGTCAATCCATGCTATTATAGATTTAAAAGGTCACCCATGTTACTGAGGCCACTGTAAGCCCATTTGGCATGCATCATTCATACTGCCTAAGAGGGAGGGTTGCTCCTAGGTCAGCTGCTGGTCAATTTCATTGGGGTACCACATGTTCTAATAATTGCATGAGAAAAAAAAATTCTGCTCCCATTGCTTATAGGACTTTCACTATCCTCTGCAATATCTAAATGGAAAAGACTCAATCTCTCTTGCACATTTTGATTGCAAAAGGTATGCAACAGTCAGGGGTTTGTCATTAGAAATTGGCTTAAGCTCTTGATCAGCTTTTCTAAGCACTGTGTTTTTCTTGGGTCCCCTCACCTTGTATAGCACCATTCCATTCTGAGTACTGCAGGTCACATTTGCACTGCATCAGCAATCTGTTTGGCATTATCATGAGTTCCAGGGTATTCCTCTTTTCATTGCTTTCTTTATTTCATTGTTTACCAAACTGACACGTCCTTCCCTTCCCTCTAGGCACTGAAGCTACTGATATATGCACTGGGCCACATTGTGAAAACATAGGAAACTGGCACTGGTTATTCCATGAGGTTTGTAGCTTTGGACTATCAACTCAGTCAAAGAGGCTGGCTTTGAAGGTGGAGATGGGCAGATATCAAGAGGCCTTTGAACATGAGATACTAGATTGACATTAGTGCCAAAGGCAGGGCTTTACTGATTCCATAATATGATGTGTCCTGTTGCTATCATGCAAGAAAGCGAAGGCATTCACTCTCTCATTATAGCAGGGGGGGGGCAAAGTGTAGCCCATGGGATGCATATGCCCACCAGACCAAGTCCTCCAAGCCTCTCTAGAGTCCTACCTGCAAAGTTAAGAGACTCCCAATACTTTCAACAGCTAATAACACTTGCTGCTGCGCCATGGCACAGACAAGCCTCGATGTGCTGCCGCAGCAATCAAATCCTACACAAATGCTTCCCCCTCCTCCTTGCATCTCCCTCACTCATTCCAGCCTCAATTAAAAATCTCATGCTCCCCTCTTCCTTCCCTTCCCTTCAGTTCTACTTTAAAATATCACAAATGCTCCCTTTCATCCCCTCACTCACTCCACTCCTAGGCCCAGCTTAAAATCTCACAAATGCTCCCCTCCTTCCATCCATTCACTCACTCCAGTCCCAGCTTAAAATCTTGTCCCTTGCTTGCAAACACTGCCACTCTCTCCTTCCGCTCCCCCATTCACTCTGGTTCCTGTTCTCACCCCCTGCTTGCTTCCCCTCTTCTACCCCATGCTTCCATCCCTTCACTCACTATAGCCCCAGCTTAAAATCTTGCAAATGCTCCCACCCCTGCCTTCTAGCTCTCTCACTCACTCCAGTCCCAGTTTGAAATCTCGTCCCTCACTTACAAATGCTTCCACCCTACTCTCCAGTCCCAGCTTAAAATTAATTACTCTATAAATGGCTGGATTAAAAAAATTAAAACTGCAGGCCCTAAGTAATTCCATATGCCTGAATGTGGTCCTTGGCCCACCCTTGCACTGCAGTAAGGAAATGGGGCCAGCCCAAGACATTTTGTTGCTAGAGGGAGAAGATGAGAAAGCACCGCACCGTCCCCAAATACAGATGCCAGTTGGACTGGCAGCTAAATCTTCCTTTCTCACTGGCAAATAGACAGTCTTTCTCCTTTCCAAAGGGCAGTTCAGGAGAAGCAGGACAGACCATGTAGCTCTCTCCTCCAGCAGAAGGAAATGGGGATGACTTAGGAAAGGTGCTCAGGTGGCTAAAACTGCTCATCTTCTTCTCTCTGTCTGTTGGTAGATCGGCCCCTGCAAAGAACAGTAAATTTCTAAACTCCTCTCTTTCCTGTTTTGGGTCACCCACAATCTCATCATACTTTTCCCACCAGCTTTGTCCCCTTAGGCCTCTCAATTCATCTTGCCTACCTGAAGCAAGGAAGATGGGGCCAGCACTCATAAGACAGGTAATATGAGACATACTATTCTAATCCTATTCTTTCCTTTTCCTTCAGATTTCTGGTGCTGTGCTGGTCTCAGCTCTGCTACAGATGGTGCTGGGGCTATCTGGTGCCTGTGGGTGGATAGCTCATCGTTGTGGACCCATGATTCTGGCACCGACCCTTTCTGTCATTGGACTTTCAGCATACAGGCCTGCTGCTCTTCTCTGCTCAGAGAACTGGGGAGTTGCCCTGCTGTATGTTCCTCAAAAGTGCTCTTGAAAAGACCAAGCAAAAACTTAGCATCAGTATAGTGTGCTTTTGTATCATTGAGCAAGATGTACTCTTAAGAAGGCAACTCTTAAGGAGGCAGCTGTCTTTGACTAGGGAACTCCAGCTACTGAACTCCGTGAACTTACCCACAGAAGGCTCTGAAGCAAGTTGGGCATATTAGTGCTGAAATTTAAATTCAAGCACCTGAGTGTTCTAACCCAAAATATGAGTTACTCATCTTTTGAATGGCTGGATTCTAGTTCAGATGAATACAGGGATTCCACAAAACCTAAATCGAATTTTTAGGGTTTCCTTATTGAGCTTTTTTTTTCCTTATGAAATTTGAGCACAATTTAAACGTTTGGCAATACTTAATTTCTTTTTCTCAGTTTAAGTTCTCCAAGAAGTGAAGAATTTCACATTTTGGCATTAGAAGTCAAGGATGGATTTCCATACCTTTGTTTCTGCTCTAATATGACTAATACTAGATGAAAAATTCCAAAGGTATATTTTTCTTCTCTCCTTTCCCCTGTCAGTATGGAGATGCAATGGGAAGAAGGTGTCTGTATTCAATCTCACTTAAATGGGGGGTGAGAATCATGTAGCCCTCCGGATGTTTTTGGATTGTGAGTCCCATAAGCCCTAGCCAGCATAAACAATGAGAAGGAATGCTTGGGTTTCATAGAATCATAGAAATGTAGAGTTGGAAGAGACCACAGGGGCCATCCAGTCCAACCCCCTGCCATGCAGAAACACCCTCAAAGCACTCCCGACAGATGACCATCGAGCCTTTGCTTAAAAACCTCCAAGGAAGGAGACTCCACTACACTCCGAGGCAGCATATTCCACTGCCGGACAGCCCTGACTGTCAGGAAGTTCTTCCTGAGGTTCAGGTGGAATCTTCTTTCCTGCAGCTTGAATCCATTGCTCCTTGTCCTGGTCTCTGGAGCAGCAGAAAACAAGCCCTCTCCTTCCTCTACGTGGCATCCCTTCAAATATTTAAACATGGCTATCATGTCCCCTCTTAACCTTCTCTTCTGCAGACTAAACATACCCAGCTCTCTAAGTCTATCCCCATAGGGCATGGTTTCCAGGCCTCTCACCATTTTGGTCGCCCTCCTCTGGACTTGCTCCAGCTTGTCAATATCCCTCTTGAATTGGGGTGCCCAGAACTGGACACAGTATTCAAGATGGGGTCTAACCAAAGCAGAGTAGAGTGGTACCAGTACCTCCCTCGATCTAGACACCATACTCCTATTGATGCAGCCGAGAATTGCATTGGCTTTCTTGGCTGCCGCATCACACTGCTGACTCATGTTCAGCTTGTGGTCTATGAAGATTCCTAGATCCCTTTCACACGTACTGCTATCCAGCCACGTGTCCCCCATCCTATATTTGTGGATTCCATTTTTTCTACCCAAGTGTAGGACCTTACACTTCTCTCTGTTGAATTTCATTTTGTTAGCTTTGGCCCAGCTCTCCAACCTATCCAGGTCATTTTGAATTTTGATCCTGTCCTCTGGCGTATTAGCAACCCCTCCCAATTTGGTGTCATCTGCAAATTTGATGAGCATGCCCTCTATTCCTTCATCCAAGTCATTGATAAAAATGTTGAACAGCACAGGGGCCAGGACAGAACCCTGTGGCACCCCACTAGTCACTTCTCTCCAGGATGAAAAGCAGCCATTCGTGATCACCCTTTGGGTTCGGGCGGTCAACCAATTACAAATCCAACTAACAGTAGCCCTGTCCAGCCCACATTTAACTAGCTTCTTTGCAAGAATGTCATGGGGAACTTTGTCAGATCAATGTCTGGGGGGCTGCACAATTCCTGCCCCTAAGTTAAGCCAAGAGACCAGTTGGAGCTCTGAGGTAGTTCATGGCATGCATGTATCTGTAAAATAGTGTTCTGCAAAAATGGCAGCACATTGCTGAATATCACTTACTCTCCATCCTTTTTAGGCTTGTGTTGCTGAGTGTTTTACTATCCCAGCACCTGGCTTCCTGTCGATTGCCCCTCTGCCAGTGGAACCAAACAAGAGGGTTCTCTGTAAGACTGAGAGGCCTAAACCTGAGTATATTTTCGGTATGAATATATGATCATGAGCATATATGACCTAGCCATGCTTCCATTCTCCACTGTCTTCTCTTCACCTTTCCTGTATTTCTAAAGCAGGTGGAAAAACTCAGGCCCTTTGGGTTTCTCCAGATGGCCATGCCTCTTCCCTATGACACTGTCATTTTTGTTTTCTCCATTATAAAAGTCTGAACTGTCTTTCTGAAATGTCTTAGTTGTTGGCAGCAAGCTCTTTAAACTAATATATTCTGGCATTTTGCCTTTGGAATATGGTTCCCAAGAACTGAGGCTGAAAGAGGATCTTGAGCCTTCTGTAAAAGGTGGAAGAAAGTATGGACTTCCACATATTGTTGGACTGTAATTCCCATCTGCCCTTGTCATCATAGTCAACAGAGAGGCATTGTGGGAACTGCAGTCCAGAAATGTCTGGAAGATTGCATTTTGCTCACCCTTCTCTAAAGACTGAGTTGAGAGTGATGAATTACTTTCTGAACCTGACCCATGATGGTAACAAGGTGTTGCTCCTGTTCCATGGGGCTCCAGGACATATCTCTGATTTAAACTTGGCTCAGTGGCTGTTAATTCCATCACCCAAGAGAATCCTGCTGATTATGGCTCTGTGAGGGTGAGAGCATGAGTTCAGCTAGTTGAAAATGCATATGTGTGTAGCGTAGCTAAACCCACAGTCTTGTTCAAGGGGCCGCTGCTTTCCCCCTCAGATGTTTATATGTTGTAGTACTGCTGTAGTACAGCTTTTTAGATGTGCCAGCCCCATTCTGCCATTTCATTTCTCCAAAGTACTTAATGTCGGCACAACTGTGGGTATGGATTAACACCATGTGAAGACCAGTAAAAAAAAAATCTGTTGTATCAATATGATTACCTATTTAGAAAGGCCCCATTCTATCCAATCTCACTTTCTCTCTAAGTCTATCACTTTCTGAGACAAAGCTCACTAGCATTTTACTAGGAATGGGGGGGGTGGCCCTCCAATTATTATTAGATTGTGACTCCTATAATTCTTCACTATTCGTGGGGAATAGGCCTAATGTGAGTTAGAGTCCAGCAACATCAGGAGGTCCCCATCCCAGCATTATAGAGATGGATACAGAGGGCAGTGGGATTCCTCTCATATTTGCTTTGCTTTTCCATAGATCCTGCTGCCATTCTGTGGGATCTGGCTTGTTTGTGGGATTCTGAAACCTGTTCCAACACCATGGGAGATGCTGCATCTTTCCACATACTACCTGACATTCACCAATAGCACCTTGCAGTCCCCATGGCTCAAAGTCCCTTATCCAGGCATGTATTTATCTATTATATCAATCATATTTTTTCATTTAAAAAACAAAAACAGAATTATCAACAGGAACATAAGAACAACAGTAAGACCACAATATTAAAACCACAATGTGACATTAAAAATAATGTGTATGTTTTGTGTGTATGTGTAGCTACACACAAACACACATACACATTATGTAGTCTCAACAAGTTCTGTCCTTCTATCTGTCTAGTGTCTGGATTTCACTTCTCATCTTTCTTTCTCTTCTGCAGGGGAGCAGGGCTGGCCAATACTAAGCACGCGTGCAGTGGGCATTGGTGTTGCCATGGGTGTCACTGCAAGCGTGAACTCTGTCGGCTGCTACTTGCTATGCAGCAAAGCTCTAGGGTTTCCAGCCCCACCACAACATGCATGTAACAGAGGGCTCTGTGCAGAGGGACTTGGTAGTCTCCTGTCAGCTGTGCTTGGGAGTGTTTCTGGAACTGGATCCTGCATGTCCAATACTTGTGCTGCCCATCTGACCAAGGTATGAGCATGGGTTGGACCCTGGGTATTCTTTTGTGTGTAAGCACAAGGAAATGGTGATAACTCTCACGGGAACCAGTAGATAGCTCTTCTCAAAGGAAATTGGGCCTATGATCTCCACTTTTAGGGATTACCTCAACTCTTAGTGTTCCTCATTAATGCATGAAGGATCCCTTTAGTGAGCCAGACAAATAGTTTCTCTCGTTCAATAAAAAAACTTGGGAAACTTATATTTTGCAGTACAACTCCCAGAATCTCCCTAGCAGCTTTTGGGAATTGTAATCCAAAAAGTAAATTTTCTAAGCTTTGCCTGGGACTGTCTACTTTGACTGCAGCAGCTACTCAAGAGCCCCTCTTTGTTAGAAATGCCAAAAAAGTGAACATAGCAAACTACAGTATGTGAAAAACATTTGCTCTATCATTGAAGTACACATTTTTTACCCTGATTTTTTGTGTGTGTAGGCATTAGACAAAACCTGAAGCTTTTCATATTTGTCTTACATATGGAGAGGAAGCTGATCTAATAAACAGGTGGTGATGTTGAGAACACTGCAGTTATTACCAAACAAGGCTTTTATTGTGCAACTGCACAATATAGTGAAACACAGACAATGCCCAAATTTGACTATCTAGGAGGGATAATATACCAGAAGGGTTTTCTGGACTTTGTCTTTTCATAGGTTGCCATGGTAACATGAATGGTCTCGGAAAGGTAAAGAGGATCAGGCCATTACTACTGACAGGCCAATATCATCTTTAGTGTGACATGAATGAAAGATTTCCAAGAAGAAATAAATTACACTGAGATGTCTCTTCTCCAGTCAAAGTGCCCATCCTGTTTCTGCATAGTTTTGTCTTGTTTCCTCTGTCTACCACCATCCCTTCCTTGTCACTCTGTGGAAAGCAGGGAGCCATGAGCAGTGAACAAAAGGTTATCTTGGAAAGGCTGTATTGGGTTTTGCCAGGGGCAACCTCTCACACCCTATTTCCCTTATTCAGACTACATCATCTCGCTCGGTGTGGCTTGCTGCATTGGCCTGTGTGCTGTTGGGCCTATCTCCCAGGCTCATGAGACTACTTACCACCATTCCTCTGGGAATTCATGGTAATAAATACTTCTTTCCCTTCCTTTCTTATCCACCTCTGCCTTCCTGCTGGTATATCTCACACTGCAAATAGTTTTACAATACACATGGAAGAGATGAACAAGCATGATTCAGACCAACAAAATCAAAGAAGAAATTCAGGGCACTTATGGAATATCTTCCTGCTGGCTCTCTGAGTCACTCCAAGGCAGCCCCAGGCTCTCTGAATAAGGGTGAACTTCCTGGCTGTCTTGGAGAATAGCAGAGGATGGTTGCTCTTCCTTCCCCTCCCCATTGCTTACGGCCATATGTACATCAGCTCTCTTCATTTACTTTCTTATTCTTCTTTTCTAACCTCAGGAGGAGTGCTCTGCGTGACATACAGTGTGGCTGTGGGCACCAGCATCTCTTATTTCCAACACACAGCCATTGACTCAGGCAGGAATATCTTCATTGTGGGCTTCACCATGTTCATGGGACTGCTGGTTCCAAGGTGGCTCTTTGCTGCACCGGGGTCACTGGTCACAGGTGCTGAGAGTGGGAATTCTGGATATATAGGGCGGGGAGGAAGAGGAAAGCTTGAGGGTGCAGGACAAACCACAGATGAAAAAAGTTATATTCAAAAGGCCATGTATGTCTGGAAAAAGTATGTTGGTGTAAGATTTATAGAAATGAAAGACTAAACATCCTGTTTCAGACTTCTGAGCTAAGCTGCACTGGCATTAGAAAGAAAAGCTGGAGTGTGAGAGGTATTTAAATAGTCAACAAAATTGTGAATTGAGTATCTTCACTCTTCTGAAACTTCTGGTTATTAGGATGTGCAAACAGGGCTCTTGCCTCCACATGGATCTAGATCTATGAATGTCAAGAGCATTCTCTTTTATGGCAACACAGGTTTGAAAATCCCTGTGTAGGGAAATTGCCAGACAAGATTAAATAATGCTTTATAGTCTGCCAGACTTTTACCTTTAGTTTCACATCTTTCATCATGTGAGTGCCAGCTGCTTGAGGAGTCCATGTATTTTATTTCTTGGATCCTTGTTCTAATTTGTCAGTACAAGGGCTTTGCTTTCATCATTAGTCCTGATTTACCTTTGTCATTATATTGCTTCTCCTTCTTCTGCTATATGACATTGTAATGGGACATCTCTTTTTAAATGGTAAAAAGTTCTGGTAATAAGTAGAAGAGGAACTATACTTATTTAGATAAACACATACAGGAAGCCATATATTCAGTATTTCTAATAGATCTGCCCCTGTCATGCAGATTATGGTGTGTGATAAACCAAGTACAGACAAGATTTATGAAATATGTAGTACTACTACTTAGTTTAGTTGAAAAATGTTTTGCAGAAACATTTTTCTCTGAAGTTCTGTTGAACTGACTTCAAGGCATGTTACGTGCGATGTACCAGTTTCTGGCACTGTTTTAAGATAACCAGGGTAGTTTCTTTACAGGATGTATCCCTGTGGACCTCTTCCTCCTTTCACTGCTGATGGATCCCCCCTTTATAACTGGGTTCCTTTCTTTCTTCTTAGAGAACACAGTATCAGGTAAGCTGGTAGCCCCCACAGCTCCCCATAGGTATCTGGAATAGACCTTTTGCTACTAATATTTTTTTTGCAGTTACATTTCATAGCTAGAGGGGAACAATCAGTACAGATCACAAGAGGAAATGTCTGTTTTCTATCACACTAATAGTGGATATCACAGAGAGATGGGGAAGTCTTGGAGAAAGTCCCTATGATGGAAATTCTTTAAGCATGGGTTGATGAGTAATGGCAATAGTTAGTATCATAACAGTGACTATTCTGGCAGAAGAACAAACCCTCCTAAGAACATGCCATCCTCTTTGAAAATCTTTGAGAACCACTGCGATCATTGCTCTGAAAGCTCCCTACTGAAGGGGCATTACTTTACTGCATTCTTCTACCAGTAGAAGTACGTTGGTCTGGATTATGGAGCAAGAGCTTCTTGGCTTTGATGATTCCATTGTGGAACTCTTCCCCAACTTAGATTACATTCACTTTCTTCTCAATGGATTTTAGCCAAACTATCAAGACACCTGTTTTCCACCAGGTCTCTACACAATTTTTAATTCCCATTATATAAGTAAATATGCAAGCAAACAGGTTGTAAAGTGTCCTTGTTGTTGAATAGCTTACTGTAATTCCAATACAGCTTGGAAGACCATTTTGTAAATAACGATTTATTTATTTTTTGCACAAGAACCAACATGGTTACCTCTAATACATTTAGCATCAATGATATCAACATTGTATTTTTAAAAGGTAACATGTAACATTTACTCATTTCTTCAAAATGTTACTGAGGGTAATTCTGGAACAATTTAAAAAATAAATTTTAACGGAGAAAAATATTAATTTAAAAGCAATATTATCGATGAATGCAATATGCTACTTTTTGAAACTAACAGATATGTAGAAAGAACAAATTATATGTATATAATGTATGCTAATGCAGTTTTAAATAACACTTTTAAGTTCTGTGTTTCACAACGTGTGGCTCTTCTAAGTTGCACTGTCATTATTTTGAAGGCACCCTGCAGGAACGTGGACTACTCAACCATTTGTCCTCATGCAAATCAGAGACTGGAGAGAACTTCCTGCCACAAAGCCAGAAGAATTCTGCACAAAGATATGAACTGCCTCTTATTCTGCGAAGACATCTGTCACATTCACGGTGCCGAGGCTTTCCTTTGTGTTTTATTTGTCCCCTGGGAAAAGGCAGGGAGGAGGTTGTGAACAGTTACCCACTGGAAGAATTGCGCTGTTCGGAAGGGGAAACTACAGATCTTTTGTTCAAACAGGAGACAGTGAAGCTTGAGTCAGAACTGCAGCTGGAATCAGAGCAAGACCATAACACAATAGAAGAGAATTTGGAAAATCACAGATGTAGCAGACCAATAGCTCATGAGACAAGCCCTCTGTGCTGATCTTGAAAAGTGTCCCTGCTCCACTACAAACACTATGTGAGGATTGGTACTCAGAAATCTGTCAAAGGAATTCTGGTTTTAGACAATTATGGAGAACAATCTGACCCATAGTGTGTTGTGCATTTTAACACTCCTTTCTGTTTTGGGATCAGTCCTGGCATTCTCATATGTCTAAAAATTGTCTGTCAGCATTACTTCTGGGATTTCTTTTCTTGTATTCAGATTTCCCATTTAATTTCTATGGGAATTTCTGCCTGTGGGAATGGAATTATCCTACAGTACTGAGCAGTACACAGGCTCAGTTTGGAAGGCAAATAGTTCACTTGCACTGGGACATACTGGGGGTTTTCAGGATGCGGATGAATTTGATCTGTGTTTTCTACATTTATGGTCTTTCATCATTGCAGATTTCAATACATTTCCAAGGGAAGAACTTTCCCAACAGTTTTGAATCTATAGTTTGCTAATGTTTACTGTTTGTTTGCTTGTTTACCAATGAGAACCTCTGTTGGTTCTCTTTAGGATCTAACTGTAGGTGATCACAACCAGAGCTTAGAAATGATACTTTTTTGCACAACTCCCAGCATCATAAGTCAGCATGGCGTGTGGCATGGAAGGTCCATTGACTTGTCTTCCATTTCCTTTTAAAGTGAGAGATCATCAACATATCTTGTTTCAGCAAAGTTGGGAGTGGGAAACTTCTGGCTTCCACATGTTGCCGGGCTGCAGCTTTCATCAGTCCTGCCCTGCACAGCCAATAGTGAAGGATGCTGGGAGTTATAATCCAACACCAAACACAAAAAGTCACAAATTGCCCACACTGCAAACAATTTACTTCATGAACGCTGTTATTATAGGAAGAGTCAAGGCATTCTGCATATCCACTTTCTCCATACCAGAGGAACTTTCTTTATGAGATCCTCTTAAAAAGAAGTAAGTCCAGGAATGAACCTTGAACTTCTGCCTGCAAATTGTGTTCTGTATCAGCAAGCTCCCTTGACCTGTGACAAAGGCAGAATAAACTGCTGGCTTTGGTGGAAGTACCTTTGGCTGTAATGTAAGGACCTAGGTAGCTTGTTTTCGTCTCCCACCTCCCTGGCTAGTTGTATGAATAAAGTTAATCAGTAAGCAATTAAATACATACAGGACTGAATAAGCCTGTACTCATAAATACAATTTGGCTCATCATAGATTTGCTCACAAATTCTATGTCCATAGATTGAGCACGATTCCTAAGGTCACCTTGCAGACATAATACTACAGAGAAAGAGAAAACATACCCAATTTCTCTGTGTAGCTCTCAGATGAAAACTGCTACATCTGCAGCCTTTTAGAAGGGCCAAAACATTGAAATTGTTCAAGTTTGTTTCAATGCTGAAACAGATTTTGCTGCATTAACTCTTTAACTGTTGTTTTAAAGTTGTTCATTTTTATTCTGTCAGGATGTTGCATGATGGGATGGTCTATGAAAACAAAAAATAAAGAAGTGGATAGAAATAATAAGTAACAATTTCCCACATTATAAGTCAGAAGGACTTGCCAAAAACATGCTAACTCTGCAAATTGATTAGTATTTTTGAAATCTCCATAGTCAAGTTTATGCCTGACCTTCAGCTTGACATTTGCTTCTACATCCTATGTATACTCATATAAATTTGATATATAAAGAATGTGGGTCATGAAGAAAATTATGATTTAACCAAGGTTTTCCACATGGACTCTGTCACGTTTAAATGTATTTACCACATGATCCAGCAGGCTCATTCACAGTATTTACAAGCGAGGTAGTTACCACTAAGTAGTTACTTTTTTGTTAACAATGCTGCAGAAAAAATACATTTAAAGCAGTATAATGAGCATGATAAGTAAGGATGGAATATTTTATGGGTGTAAGAAGTGACAATGTCAGAGCATTTTCAGATGTTACTTTAAAAAAGACTACCCTCTCACTTTTTATACATTACAACAAGTACCAAGCCAATTACATTTCAAATTTAACTTTTAAAGCTTGTGATGTATCCATGGCGGTTAGACAGGCACAAGTGTTTTACAAACGATAATGCTGATATTAAACAATATAAATAACCTTGTTCTTATGTGCCTTCAAGTTTGCCTCAAGTTATGGTAACTCTAAGGCAGAGCTTTCCAAACTTAGACATGCATCATTTTATGACACAGTAATTCAGTAAGGGGAGGCAGCCCCTCCCCCTTGAACCTGGCTCGCTGCTGCCGCCACCACTACCCTTGCTGGGGTCTTCCTCAGCCCTGGACAGTGGTGGGAGAGGCAGCCCCTCCATCTGGGCCTGGCCCCCTTGCTGCTCTCACCTGGGCCTTCCTTGGCCTGGGGCAGCTGTGACAGTAGTGGCAGAGGCAGCCCTTTCACTTGGATTTGGCCTGCTGTGGCAGCTGGAGAGGCAGCCCCCTCCACCTGTTACTTTCACACGCCACACCTACGAACTGCAATTGACACACTAACATGTCACAACACACAGTTTGGAAAGCTCTGCCCTACGGTGTACTTTCCACAAGGTTTTCTTGGCAAGATTTATTCAGAGGTTTACCATTGCTTTTCTCTAGGGCTGACAGAGTAGGCTTGCCAGTTCAGTATCCTCCCAAACCCAAAGATTTATAAGCCAAAACCTGAGATGCAAGAATACCGCCGCCTCCACCCCCACGATGCTATTAAACATTGTGTACTAAATTCCAAGTACAGTTACACATAGCTGGTCGTTCATACATACAGAGAGAGGACATATGTTCCTGTTTGGAAAGTAAATCAGAAGTCTAACCTAAAGTTTAAGCTGTTTCCAGGGCCATTTCCACATTATACTGTAATAGTGCTATTATTCCACTTTCGACATCCTGTGGAATCCTGGGATTTGCAGTTTAGGGAGGGGCCTTCAGAATTCTCAGCCAGAAGCTCTTTGACCTCAGCAAACTACAAACCCCAGAATTCCACACGATGGCCATTTCCGCACTACAGTGTTAAACTGCTACTATTCCACTTTCAACGCCCTGTGGCATTCTGGGGTTTGTAGTTTACTGAGACCAAAGAGCTCTTTGGCTGAGAATTCAAAGTGCCCTTCCCTAAACTACAAACCCCAGAATTCCATAGGAGGTTGAAAGTGGAATGATCGTGCTATAAGAGTGTTGTGCGGGAATGGCCGATGTTGAAAGTGGGATGATAGCGCTATAACAGTGTATTGTGGGAATGGTCCAGATCAAGATGAAATCCGGGGATTATTCCTTCTTATTGATTGGAAAATTTGTACCTTCATCTCACTTCCCATGAAAACTAGGCAGATCCGCCCACTCTATCAGGGAGTGACTTGCCCATGGTCCCCCACTGCCGCCAGGCGATTGGAGCCCTGGCTTTCAGGAGTCCTAGTCTAGCACTCAAGCCACTACGCCACTCTGAATCATAAATGAGAGTCTATCGCTATTATTTTCCCCTAAGATTGGAAAGCCAGCCGGCTTACCTCTTTCAGTCTTTAGCTCGACTGGGATCTTTATTTATGGGGTCTGGGAGGGGTCTTTGTGGGCGCCCATGCATGCCGGAGGGGGAAATTCCTCCACTATTCGCTGCTGCCAACGGCTTTCGTGTAACGAGAAGGGGGCGAGGATGGAAAACTCAAGCCGTTTCCGCCCCATAGTGTTATAGCGCTAACATTCCACTTTCAACATCCTATGGAATCCTGGGATTTGCAGTTTAGGGAGGGGCATTCAGAATTCTCAGCCAGAGAGCTCTTTGGCCTCAGGAAACTACAAATCCCAGAATTCCACAGGACGTTGAACGTGGAACAATAGCGCTACAACCGTCTGGTGAGGAAATGGCCTCCTTCAGAAGCTACTTTTGAAGCACCGGGGGCAAAACAGGAGGGCTGTTTCCGACGGAGCCAGAATCTCCTCCCTCTTCCGCTCGGCGGCTTCCTTCTCCTGGGAGAGTCGGAATTCACGGTAAGGAAGGATAGGGACGGAAAGAAGAAGAAGAAGAAGAAAAAAAAACCGTCACGATTTCCCCACGCGGCCTTCCCTGCCGTCGATCTCCCCAGTCCCTTGAGGGAGGAGAACCAGGAGTTTCTGCTCCGGCCTACCCTCGCTTAGCGGCGCCTCCAGCCCGCCCGACTACAACGTCCGACGTGCCTCGAGACGTCAGAGTGGTCCGCTGGGAATTGTAGTTTCTGGGGCTGAAACGTTTGAGAAGGCAGACCAGGGCCGTTTCCGCACTGGACGGTTAGAGCGCGATGGTTCCACTTGCCACATCCTATGGAATCCTGGGGTTTGCAGTTTCGGGAGGGGCCGGACGGCCCCTCCCGAAACTGCAAACCCCAGGATTCCATAGGATGTGGCAAGTGGAACCATCGCGCTCTAACCGTCCAGTGCGGAAACGGCCCTTCGAGACGAAGGCTGTATTTGGAAAGGTGTTCCATCCCGGGGGGGGAGGGGGAACCGAAGTGCCGAGGCAACTCTTTCTGCCCCGCGGGTAGTCGAGCAAAGGGCTATGGAGACAAGAGTCGAAACCGGCCTTTGTTGCCAAGGGGCTCCGGGCCTGTCCTCCTCACTTTCCGCTTTCCCCATTTCCCGCTCTGACGTGTTACTCGTCTCCGCTTCACCTGCTCCTGTTTATACGCCGTTTGTGTGCTGTTATCTATTCTCAATGAGGCTGCCCTAATTTTCCCTTTGAGAGAGGTTCCCAAAGCCAAGTAGAGTGCGATTTGTTCAGAAATGAGGGAAGAGGGAAACCGGTTCGCTGAAAACATTTCTCTCTTCTCCTATTCTTTCCCACAATTTCTAATTATAGTATATGAAGGAGTTCCAACTAAAACTTGGACCCAATAATGGTCTTTGCCGTTATTCTAAATTATATTATTATATTATTATTATTTTATTTATTTGAATTTATATTATGTTACTAGCATATATACCTGGCGTTGCCCAGGATTTTATTTTCTCATAGGTAATACTTGTTGGAAAGATTTGAGATCCTGTGACTCTAATTCCCCAAACTGTCTTGTCAAGTATTTGTAACTTTTCCACATATTCCCTAATCCAAAATGTATTCAGAGTTATTAACATACAGAGGTTGGGTTCCTGAGGGAATGCACTGCCCTCCTTGCTGCTAGGCCTCATCTCCATAGCAACCAGCCTATTCAAGACAGATACAGTTGACTGAGGCCCAAGAGCTCTTTGGCTGAGAATTCTAAAGACTCTTCCTTAAAATGCAAACCACAAGATTCCATAGAACCTTCATATGAGGTCTTCGCTTGACACAGACAAATAGACAAACTTTTACTTTTATATATTAGATTACCCTCCTGCACATCCATTCTGTCCTTCTGAAGTTATCCTTTTCTGTATGTGTGTGCACACGCTTTCAAGTCTGTCAACTTGGGGTGATTTTATGAATTTCATAAGAATTTCTTAGGCAAGGGATATTCAGACATGGTTTGCCATTGCTTTTTTCTGAAATATGGCCTAAAGTATCTGGGCCATTTCCGCACAAGACTGTTGTAGTGCTCTTATTCCACTTTCAACATCCTGTGGAATTCTGGGATTTGTAGTTTCCCGAGGCCAAAAGAGCTCTCTGGCTGAGAATTCTAGATACCTCTCCCTAAACTACAAGCCCCAGGATTCCATAGGATGTTGAAAGTGGAATAGTAGCACTACAACAGTCTAGTGCGGAAATGGCCCTGGTGTTCCTTGGTCTCCTTTACATGCAGCTAATATCTTTGATGAAGAGGCATAATGCATTTTGCACCTTTTGACTGACCTAATAAGGGTAACACCACAATGTGAATTTTGGAATTTGTTTCATGATCGACATGGTTATTCTATTTTTTTTTTTTTTAATTTTCAAGCACTTGAACATATGAACTGAGTAGCTGAACAGGGGAACTCTAACTTAGAGGGAGTGGCCTGCCCATCTTACTCTAGGAGTTTATTTTCTGAGGATTGTTCCTTTAACACAGGGTAAAGCAATCTTAATTTGGCTCCTTTAGACATACTTTGCCTGTTGTAACAGATAAATTCATAACCAGTCCTGACAGTATGGAGACTTCCTCACAATGCTGCACTTTGGCCACAAAGCCGCCTGGGATGGAGATAGGCCCAGATCTCCAAAGGAGGAGCCTTGTTGCTACAAATGGAGAAGCAGCATTTTTTTTTCTTTTACAGCTTTTCTTTTCTTTCTACAGATTGTCTTTTATGGCTTTTGTTCTCACTCACATCATAACCACAGGAGCACAAATTTAGCGTTTGAATGTACAGTGAATCAGGAACATTTTGACTAATTTATTTTAAAAAATGCATACCATTTTAAGTGAGTTCATTTCAGATGAAAGCTCTGAGTCTCCAGCTTCAGATAGAAAAACTTTATGACATCAAATCCTGACTTATTTTCAAAAGCCACCTTGTTCTATACTGTCCTGACTTTGAGTGATGAAAGGTGGTGGACAAAGTTTTAAGACTGATCTTCACTGATCCTTAGAGATGAGTTCTATTTGTTTCTTGTGTAGAAGTAAGAAACAATATGCTCAAATGAAACATCTGGAAGTAAATTTTATGATTTTTACAGGATGGAGAGCTTTGAAGACTTAGAAAGCAGCCTCCTTCAGCAGCCCTGGACTTCGATTTGCTTTGCTGAATCTAATACACTGATGATCAAGGCATGGTTTGGAGATGCTGGCTATGCCTTACTGCTCTCTGATCTCAGCAATATGTGGTATGAAACTGCAGATACCGAGGTGATACAGCAGAGGTCAAAGGTAAGTGAAAAATTAAAGCTGTGAAATGTGTAAGGTAGTTTTAAAGAGAGAAAATATTTTTGATTGTTAGTAGCCTTATTATTATGTCCTACAATCTTGAAATTCCGTCTGCTATTCTGTTTCCAGGCACAGCCTCTAAATGGCTACAAAAAGCTTTCCCATTCTGTGCTGAAACCAAGCATTAAAAAAATCACAATGCAATAGAATATGATGTGTATGTAGTATGAGTTGTGTGTACGTGGAAATGGTATATTGTCAGAATGGTTAGAATACTACTGTTACTCCCAAACGTGAGTGACTCAGAGGTCTACCCATGATGCCAGTGCCTCTGTGAAACAGTGGAAAATATTAGCTCAAAGAGGGGGGTAACCTAGCAAGATCTCTTACATCTGTGTATACTGGTACTAATGGAGGGACACCAGTCAAAGAGTTAAAGAATCTTTTGTTTTGTTGGGGGAATTAACAATCACACCCACACAAGTTCCAAACAGTCTCACAATCACACAAGGCTGACTGAAGGAAAAGGGAAGAAAAATTAGATAGCGAGAAGTTAGGTAAATATCAACTACTTCATCCTATCCTGCAGAGAAGAGACGAAGCACTGTGGCTCAGACTAAGGGTACGAGGGTAGTACAAGAAGGAGAATCAGAGCAGCAGAGTGATGGCTTATGTCCAGAGTACAATGAGTTTTCCAGCTGAGAGCCAGGGTTTAAATAGCCTGCTTTGGCCCTGAGTGGGGAGGTGCTAATGGCTCTCTGGCAGAGTAAACAGTGGGGTCCAGAACAAGCTAATGGCCTTAGCATTAGGTGACAAAGGACTGATGAGAATTGTGATAGCTCCTTAATAGCTGAGCAGGTGTGTGGAAACAAAGGGGAAATTTGGTGGGAAGAGGGAGTGGGTTGAAGACAATCAGAGGCTGTTTCAGGTGCTATAGTTTCTAAAGTTGGAGTTGCTGAAGAACATTTGCAGGTCTATTATCGCCAGACCTTCCTAGACTATGGGACTAAGTAGGTCCCATCTGACCTACTTCTGCATCACACATGTTCAGCCAGTCCTCTTTTTCCAGCATAGCTTTACAGCCACATCAATGTGTGATTTATATTTCAAGCCAATTAAATGATATTTGCCAATTATACTGTATCATGGAGTAGGAGTGTACAGCCTGGTAACACTACCTTGTAGGTGCCATTTGTATAGCCCTATTTTAACCTAGCAATTACTTGAAAATAAACATGTTATTGGGGGAGCTGCAAGAGTTAATTGCATTTTACCAAGTACAACTAATTGTATTCTGAATGCCTGGCAAATATGATATCAATGCAACAAAACAATGAGGGAATGTTTGCACTCTGTACTAATTATGTTTTGAAAAATTGTACCTTTTATTCTGGATCATTCTGCCTTTTAAAAAAGTTTGAAGATCTCCCAAGTTCTAGTGATGTGGCAATAGCAATAGCATGTGTATTTCTGTATCGCTTATCAGCTAAGTGCTCTGTAAGTGGTTTACAATGTATTAGCTAATTGGCCTCAACAAGCTGGTACTCATTTTACCGACCTGCAGAAGGATGGAAAGCTGAGTCAACCTGGAGCCTGGCAGGATTGAACTCACAACTTTATGGCTGCAGTACCAGCATTTAACCACTGGGCCACCAGGGCAAAACAGAAATAAACAGGAAACAAATTATTTTTAGACCTACAAAAAAATGTGGAAATGTCTTCTGGAGTTTCTGGACCACATGCATGTAGACAGCCATCCCAGTGATGTCTCAATTGTGGAGGCCAGAAGGAGGAGGTAGGAGAGATACTCTTGTCCCATGATTGGTGAGGCAGACCCCCGCTTCCTGCAGTGTGTATGTTGTTTGTGCATTGTTGTTCTTTTAACTAGGAGCTAAACAAGAGGTTGACAGCTCATGCATCTTCCTTCCTGAACCATCTGCGTGGTCTGATATGCCCCCTTCTGGAAGGGGAAAAGAACTGTTCTACCTTCTTCTCCTGCCAGCTAAGCTCCAGCATGCTGACTCTTCATGTGAAGAGTGAACTCTCAGGATTACCTTTCTACTGGGACTTTCACTGTTCGGCTGTGCCTGCTGAAATGGTAAGTTGAACAAGAAGAGTCATGGACTGAAGAGAGGAAGGTTGCTGTGTCATTGGAACAGTCGGGGTTAAGAAATATTTAGCCCTCCAGAGGTTTTGAACTTCAACTCCTAGACACCCCAGCCAGCATGAACAATGATAAGGGACTGTGAGAGCTGTAGCCCAACATACCTCAAAGTTCAGTTATTCTCCATCCATGAGTTACTTCTTGATTTTTGGATCCTGCAGGTAAGGGACAGTGATTTTTGGCTGACAAAAGATAGGAAGCTTGGTTGGATCTACTTGGAACTGGAACTGGATGTCTTTAAAGCACAGACTAGGAATTCATTTAGTCGATTGAAGTATCTGTAGTAATTAGATACAATGAATAGAGAATGTTCCTTTCTCTTCATAGCCATGGTTTCTCAGGCCTGTTTGTTAGTTTATTGATAGATGTTTAAGGTCTGCTTCCTCTTAGTGTGAAGTTATGAGTAGGGCTGTGTGCTTGTGTTGACACAAGCTGCAAAGAGAGACATGCAGAGCAGAACATAGTTCTTAGCATAATGAGAAGCAAAAGCTGATGTATATGTTTAAAGTATTTTCAGGTCATCTATTGGGATGAAGTTCTCCCAAGGTGCTTTATTTTAATCCTAAAGTCTCTTAACACCAAGACAACCAATTTTCAACTGACAGTTCAGTACAAAAGATTGCCCTAATCAAAGGTGGGTCATGCATGTATGATAAAAGAAATTAAAAATTGTGTCCTATAACACATATATAATGATCAGTGGGTCCTAGGATGCCTCATCAAAACTGCTACTGTTAAGGTTGGGTTGAAACCAGGAAACTACATTCTGTTGAAAATGTTTCCAGATGATGTTTCCTTTCCTCTATTTCCCGTCCTCCACTCTCTGTGTGGGATTTGCTTATCTGCTTTCTGAATTGTACTTGGAATGTGGTGACTTTGTGATGTTTTTGGACTAACTTTGCTCAGATAGGTACCGTAGATACACTCTTGTAGTTTTACTGACTGGTCACAGTTCTGTCATGTATACAGCAGAGGGTGCTGCGTTTCCAGGTAATGGTGTATGCTGACTCATGAACAGGCTGCGCTCTGTCACTGGAGTTCTGTTTATCGTTTGAATCTTGGAAGAACGTGAGAAAAGTTCTCCAGCTTCCAGAAGGGAAGTAAGCAGCAACTATAGAAAATTTGAAAATCTTTCTGAGATAAGATAACACTCTAGCTTAGTGTCATTGTAAAGAACATTGTTGAGAGTTAATGGTTATAGAATTTAGACTGTGAGCAAAAGCCAACATTATATGAGCAAAAGTTTGCTAGTGTGGTGGGACTTTCTCCCTCATCCCTTAAAATCTGCTCAGGATGGTTCCCTAATCTTCTGTTACGTTGAGAGTGTTCAGTGAACTGGAGTGGAATGCCTCTTCTCTGTATTCTCCTGATAGAACAAATTCTGTCAGCAGGAGAATGTAACTGGAATATTCCATTTGCGGAGGCATTATTTGCATTGTTTTCCGTCAAATGTTTTGTGGTCTTTTACCTATTCTGATAAACCAGTTTATTAAGGTAAGCATGGACACTTGCTAGTGATATGCTGGGAAACAGCAGAGTTTCACCTTTCTGGGTTAGGGTTTGGATTGGACAGAGCTGCCTGGGTGGATTGATTGAAGTTTCACATATGGTATATCTGTTTTCTTCCTTATCTATTACTCTGTGGCCCCTAAGCATTAGGATCAGTTGTGTAT
This sequence comes from Ctenosaura bakeri, assembly GCA_948474755.1. Classification (NCBI taxonomy): domain Eukaryota; kingdom Metazoa; phylum Chordata; class Lepidosauria; order Squamata; family Iguanidae; genus Ctenosaura; species Ctenosaura bakeri. Next base: position 196,203 of record CAOLHI010001784.1, read on the forward strand.
ACATGTCTCTCCTCCTGGAGTGATAAGGATGGGTTTATGTAGTGGTTCGAGCATAAGGCTCTGATTCTGAAGACTAGGGTCTGAAGACTAGGGTCTCAGTCATGGAAACCTACTAGGTAGCCTTTGGGAAGTCACTCTCTCTCCTCCTCAGAGGAAGGCAAAGACAAGCCTTCTGTGAACAAATTCTGCCAAGAAAACCCTGTGATAGATTTGCCTTAGGGTTACCATTTCAGAAATGACAGAAATGAAGACACACAACAACAGCAAATGCACAGTAAGCAAGTTTTGCTTCAAGAGCTCTTAAGATAGCTTTAACTGGGACTTTGATTTCAGGAATTTATTTGTTTATTTATTCAGTATATACCCAGCCTTTCTCCTGGCATGGGGCTCAATTAATGTGATCATTGTCTGAGTGAATTCAACTAAAGGCCCATTCAGTCCAGTTGTCTCCATCAGAAACATCACAGGAAAGAGAGCAGTTCTAGAAAATGTGTACCAGTTCAAAGCTTATTTCTACAAATTAATTCATGTGGGAAAGTCATAGCTATTGTTTCCTTCTTTTGTTTGCCAAGGCTAAGTTATTCAGCCACATTTCAGCAGGTTAGAGATGTTCTTATTGCCAGATATGAAACCAAATCCCATTTTTTGTAGCTGATTTCTTGCATGGATTCATATTTCACCAAAAACTTGTGCTGAAGTGACAGTTGACTGAAAAATATTGTTAGGGAGAACATTTGTTGGAGTGAATTTTTCAGTTTTTCTGAAAAAAAAAAAAGTCCTTCAGAAAAAGTTTTCCCCCTAAATTTTTCTATTTTTCCTCCTAATCTTTCACGTGTTTAGTTTGAATTTAATTTCCATCATGCACAGACATGCTTTCTGGATATGATGATAAGTATAGGGTAAACACATCCGGAAGGCAGTGTGCTGGGGAAAGCTGGACCAGAATGTTTGCAGGACACTGTGTAGGGCCAGTATTTTGATCAATGACTGAGTTTGGTTTGCTTCGCAAAGATGGGGGATTTCCTTTTTCCTCCGTTGGAATTGAGACAGGGCTAACTGGCATTTCTCAGTCAGCAGAAATAGTTTGCAACACTCTTAGTCTACGGTCTATATGTAAAGGAGTACATAGAGGGGATAAGGCCCTTCTGTAGTCAGGTTTTGACAGGAAAATTTTTATTTTACCTTTGATTTTAGCATTTTTCTCTCTTAAGTTGCAGTGTAGACAGTCTGGCTTACCTATGTTATGCTTTCTCATGCAACTTCTTGGAGTTGCTGGGACATGAAAGACCAGATCAAAATTGTGCCTTTCTTTGTTGTACAGGCAGCCTGCAACCCAATACTAACCTTTTTAAAAACAAGACCACACTGACATTTGTGTTGTAGAGCCCTCTGCTGGCAGACAATAGAAAAATAGGAGGTTCCCAGACTGCTTAGAAGACTGGCCTTGCTCCAGGCAGCGTCCCAAGTAGGGATATGGCACATGAGAGAGATGCTTCTTCCTACCTGCTTTATTGCTTTGCCAAGTTTTACTGCACTGCTTATTTGAAAGTGCTGGAGTAAAGGCAGTGTGTGACTTCTCTGGTACTTTTGATTTCCAGGAAGCTCATGTTAGATACTAGTTTCAAACCCATGGGTATTACTGCTAGTTGATCTTTGCCTTCCCTTCCCTTCTGTACCTTATGACAGATGTCTCGTCACCTGGTGCGGCCCCTGATGGCAATGAGCTTGGTGTTGCAGTTTCAGGTGCGGGAGTTGGCATCCTTGCTGTGCCAGAAGGATGCAGAGATTGAAGACTACCGGGAGAGTGGAGCTGCTCTCAGTCGAGGTGAGGTGCTTCAGGACATAAGCTTCCTTCTTTCCTTCCTGAAGCCTGACTCTGAGTGTGCGACTGGCCCCTAGCCAGTCTAATCTGGGGTTTTTACACAGTTGCTTCAGACTAGTTAACCAGACGTGTTGGGGTCAATTGCTTCTGGAGTGGAAAGTGCTGGACACTGACCAGTAGCTGAAGTACCTGGGGACTAGCCAAAGGGCTCTTTCCTTTCCTTTGAGCATTTGACTGCAGCCAGTGAAGTTGGGCCAGTGCCAGCTTTAAATGGAGCTTGAATGGAGGCAGGCTGTTCTTTCTCTTCTGGGGAAGTTCAGCAAGCAATTGGGGGTCCTTCCCTTCTGCAACACTGTAAAATTGCAGCCAAGCTCTTGTGTCTACCTGCTGGAGATAAGTGTCATTCCTCTTTGTTACAGTCAGAGAAGAGAAAGATCCAGGCTAGTTAGGTATGGGTTGATGATGTTGCTTAGATAACTTGGAAAAGTTACTTCTTTGTACTGAAACTAACAGAATCCATCATCAACCACTGGTTTTAGTAATAGTCCAGAACTATAATCCAAACCCCTAAACTAATAATAATATTTTCCAGTTGTGGATTGTGCTTCAATTTTTGGAAATATAGTGCAGCAATTTTACACTTTCACCTGCACAACCACACAGCATATTCATTGTTTGGTCCTGAATGTCATCTTTCCCCCACTACAGTTTATAATGGCTGGTCAGTGTCCCAGGATTTCTTATATGGTAAAGCATGGTCCCTGCCCAGTCCCTCAGGGGACTGGCCACTGTTTTCAGTGATTTTTCAGCCTAGAGAGAGCTCCCATCTGTGGGAGGGGATTTTGCTGTCTTCTGCAGCTTCTGTTTAAGGCCATCCAGTGTTTTCAGAGAGAGGAAACAGCAAGCCACTTTGGAAACCTTGAGTCTGAATAAGGTTGTTTGCATCTCATACACTACCAGGATTACATCTTCCTGCCCAAGTTTCCTACCCAGGCTTTCTGCCTGAAACTCATTTTATACAGCTGGCCTGAGATTCTACCTTCCTTTTAAAGTATTGTTTAGGGGCAAGGACCTTCTCTCTAAATTAGAGGCTTGACCTAATTGATCCATGTATGCATTCACACATGCACTTAGTTTGCTGGAAGTGTTGCTTTTTATAGTTGAATGCATTGCATTGATTGAACTTGTATATATGTGACTTGTCATGCCTGAATTCTCTATTAGGCTAAAATGGCAACCTGCCTGGGACAGGGAAGCCACTGAGCACAGAAGATTGGTCCTGACTGTTCAGAATGGAGTTCTGCTTTCTCAGAGTAGGAGAGAGGACACTATACTGTTAAGAGTTGGCCTCAGTTTCTCTACAAAGTGCTGACTTTAAATGCTAATTCCCATTAGTCAGGGTAAAGTACTCTGTTCTCAGATACTTAGTTGTAAATTACATGGTATGATTCTTCAATACATTTTTTTCCATAGGTCCTCGAACCAGCCTTGTGATATAGATGTCTTCCATTACAGGGATGAATCTGAGGCCCTCTAGATGCTGTTGGGCTGTAACTTCCAGCATCTCTAATTGTTGGCTGTGCTAGCTAAGGCTAAGTGGAGGTACAGTCTAACAACAATGAAGACCCACATGGTTCTTCCTTCTCCCCAATTTATAGGCTGGAGATTCACCTGGAAATGTGCCCCCCTCGCTGCCCTTTAGTTCAGTACTATTTGTATATAGATCATTTGTGTGGTATCTGACATGCTGACGTTCTTATTAACAGATTCAGTTATGTCAAAGTGTACCCCAAGGGAGGCACCCCTTGCCCCTTACTGGGACTGTGATTTAACTCCCTATGGGGTTAATGTGATTGAGAATGTTGGTTCATCTTTTGTGTGTTGGCATGGGAATTTCTGAGTCATCTAACCACAGAGAGGAAGGCTTATACTGTGATGTGGACTGAACAAGAGAGTGGGGCACAAAGGCTGGATTGAAGCCCCCTGACTCCACTCTTCTCATGCTTTCCTTGTAGAGCGTCTCAAGACAGAACCTTTCAAGGAGGAATTTTTCTTGCAGACATTTCAACCACAGGTAGGAGAATGTTTGTGCTTCCTTTTAGTCTTTGTTTATTAGGATAGGACCTCTCTTAATTAATTTGGCAAGTTATACTTTCATGTGCTGCTGTGGACTTTCATTGATAGGGTGCACTCCTTCAACACATAATGGACTGTAAATGAACCTCATGGTTCTCTAGTTTTTTCTTTGTTCCAGTCTTCCTTTTGTCACACCTGCCACCACCTTAGATTGGCTCTCTTTTGTCCTGCACAGTTATACCAATAACTGCTCTGAGCTGTGACTGTATGTGGGTGAATATGGGTGTGGTTGCACTGTGAGTTTTTTTGTTTATATTAATGTATGACAAATGTGGTTACTTTAACATAAGATTGTGTAATGTTGTCCTTCTGTAATATTCTAGAGTCACAGTATGAAGAGACAGAGGAAATTTATCATTCTTGTGTGGTGCTGGGTTAAGCTCCAGTTAACATGATTGTGTATCATGAGTTTTGAATTAGCATGCAATCTAGGACATATTTCTCCCAAAGATGTAAAACAATTTTTAGATATTCTCTGTCCCTAGGGAATCATCAGGGCAATAGTTGTATGAAGGTGAACTAGGTTCTCTAAGAATTCTTAGCACCAGCAGCAAATTGCAATTCCTGAGATTCTTTAGGGTAGGGCATGGCAGTTCAATGGGTGTCAAACTGATACATGGTAGAGTTTTGCCCTGAGTGATAGTGTCCATATAACAGCAATTTGCAAAGTGTTTCCTCTCTTGCCCTTCTGTCCAGCAGCCAGACAGGAATCCAGAACACTTCTTATTGTTTTTATGGAGCATACTCTTTGGCAGGTCTTATCTTCCTTCTCCTGTGTCATTTGGCATTTTTCTTCCCGGTAGTAAGTATGCCCCCACCCGCCCTTATCGCCATATTGCTTGGTTTCCTGCTTCTTCTGTCTCTTTGTTTAAATAACCAAGATACAAGGTCCAGGTGAATGCCAGCATATTAGTATGTTGGATGTTAGTGAAGTTTGTGGCTCTTTAGTGCTGCTGCTTTCAGGCTGTGTTCAAGCTCTAGCAGCCCTCTCCCTTTTTTGTTAGGAATGTTAGAAATTGGGTTCAGAGAATTTTCATGATATTGCTCAGTGCTGCATCTAGGCAAGTCCTGTCTGTACAACAGCTTGCGATCCACCCAGTTGAGCATAGGCCACCAAACATATATGGTATGAATTAACCAAGGTTTTGTATCTCATGGCTTTTTTGCCCACATAGCAGACAGTCAACATTAGTAAATGGAAAGCATTATATAGAATGTAACTGGTAGATAAATTATTTGGCTGTCCCTATGAACAAATGATTTGGCTGATGACAGCTGGGCAACCTGCTTCCTGTAGCTCAGTGGTTAGACCACATACTTTGCATGCTAAAAGTTCCTAGGTCCAATCCCCATTATCTCCAGGGAATGGTTCTTACCCAAAGTGCTGGAGAACCATTACCAGTCATTGTTCTGTTGAGCCTATTGGACAATCTGTCTTACTACCAAGCAGCTACCTATATAAAAGTATAGAGGTTAAGGTTTCAGATATCTTTAAATTCTCAATTCGAGCTAAGCTTTTGTCACAATCCCCTTGACATTTCCAAAAGCAGATATAGTCTAAGAAGGACTTGCATAACTGATGGGAAAACTATGTTGAAGAAGTGAGGATCCATGGCTCTGTGCTACATTGCTAGGCAGTGATTAGCTTGTGACGATATAGGTTATGATAAATCAAAGACAAATTGAAGGGATATTGAGAAGAGAAAGGAAGTTTAGAAGCATCTCAGAAGTTAGAGGTACAATTGCCATTCAAAAGGGTGTGTGAGTATGAATGAGGTTTTGCACATGTAAAAGTTTATTTAAACAAAGAAGGAACAGCTGTTCTTGGAATTCAGAAAGTCCAAAAGAGAATGGGGAAAGTATTTGAGGTTTAGTTTTGATAATACCTATTCAGATTTACATGAGTAGCAGATAGAGATGTCAAAGCTTTGGTGGGGGGAGCAGAAAGAAAGGGGAGAAAAACCTGTTGAAAACTGGGGAAAAATGGATCATGGAACATTTTCTTTTCAAATGATGAATAAAATGTTTAAGCAGGGTGTTCACATACTTACTGCTCCAAAATCATTTTTAAAAACTATGTAAGGCAAGGATGTTTATGTAGAGCTATGTACAGTAACAGATCACTACAATTCCTGGTCTTGATTTCCTTTCTGAGTTCTTTTTATGGGAATGAGTGTATTATGTCAGTTTCACACTATGGAGAACTTGTGGAGGCAAAATAATTCTTTCTGTTTCACTAATGTTGACAGTTTCTTCTCTTTATATTGAGGCGTTTTGTTTCATTTTTTGCCTCCTCCTCCTCCTCAAACTGCCAAAAACCAAATAATTTTTCTACAGTTCAGGTGTTCCTTATAGTTCATGGCATTATAGTTCCATTTGTAACATTTAAAAAAACCTAGGAGGGTTATTTCATGATTATACTCTGAATAAAATGTACTTTTAATATGTCAGACACGATAATCTTATGCCAAACCATGTCGTATACAATTCATTTCATGTTTCTAAAGTTACAAAGTAACTTTCAATCTGTAAAGAGGGCTAATGTATCATATTTCATTTTTTCTGAATTTTTCTGTTCTCTCCCCCGCCCCCCTTTTTCCTATGGCTTCCATGTTGTAGACATTTGACATCTCTAGTAGCAGGATAGTAGAAGAACTTCTTGATGGAAGAAAGCTATGCAGGATTTAGGGTAAAGGGCAAATACCTGCTAATCAGTGGATTTAGTTGTCTGAAGGCATCAAATAGTTGTGTGGGTTTATGTGGGATCTGTATCAAGTAAGGGTGGGTGCCAGTCTTTGTTCCCTTCTACATTTTACTCCTCAGGAGACATTTCCTGAGTATTCTAAGCTGCAGCTGGCTTATCAGGGTTCACAAACCTGGACTATGAAGGACCATTGTGCCTATAGCCCCTTGAGCTAGAAGGCGTGCCTGTACTCTGGCCTGGAGACAAATTTGTGTTAGCCACTCATTTGTAAGTCACCTAGATGTAACTGATTCAAATATAGCCTATCCTCCGAGAAATTTCCCCAGAATATTTTTATACACTGTGGTCCTGACTTCTGTGCTACGTCTCTGTCCATCTCTGCGCAGTTAGCTTCAGCAAACAGGACGCGGAGGGTTCACGGGTCAAGTTGGGCTGGACCAGAAGGATGTGCCATCAAAATAAGCAATGCCGAAAAGGAAGATAAACAAACAGGCGGCTCCCCAGTGTGTCCATCACTGCAGTAGCTGCGCAGGCTGAGTGAGTGATAGAGCAGGGAGTGTGGACATCTGCAAGACAGCACCCACCCACTGACGTCAGTAAGTGCTGGGTCAAAACTGCTGTTAGCTCAGCTGGGATAGCTGTCTGGGAGGAGGGGCTCTCTCCACATAATTTGGGTGCAGAGGATGAAGATGATGTGTCTATGGTTATGCTTTGGTGACTTCAATATTAGCTGGGAATTGTGGAGCAGGGTTGGGGGATCTGTTTAGGGGTGCCCTGTAATCACAGAATCATAGAGTTTGAAGAGACCCCAGGGGCCATCCAGTCCAACCCCCTGCCATGCAGGAACACCCATCAAAGTATTCCCAATAGATGGCTATCCACCCTCTGATTAAAAGCCTCCAAAGAAGGAGATTCCACCACACTCTGAGGCAGTATATTCTACTGCTGGACAGCTCTGACTGTCAGGAAGTTCTTCCTGTGGTTCAGGTAGAATGTCCTTTCCTGCAGCTTGAACCCATTGCTCCTTGTCCTAGTTTCCAGAGCAGTGGAGAACAAGCCCCCTCCCTCCTCGACATGACATCCCTTCAAATACTTAAACATGGCTATCATGTCCCCAGTCAACCTTCTCTTCTGCAGACTAAACATCCCCAGCCCCCTAAGCCGCTCCTCGTAGGGCATGGCTTCCAGACCTTCCACCATTTTGATCACCCTCCTCTGGACACACTCCAGCTTGTCGATATCCTTCTTGAATTGAGGTGCCCAGAACTGGACACAGTATTCCAAATGAGGTCTAGCCAATGCAGAATAGAGTGGTGCCATTACCTCCCTCGATCTGGACACCATACTTATATTGATGCAACCAAGAATCGCATTGACTTTCTTGACTGCCTCATCACACTGCCGCTTCATATTTAGGTTGTGACCTACCAGGACTCCTAGATCCCTTCCACGCATACTATTACCAGCCACATGTCCCCCATCCTATATTTGTGCCTTCCATTTTTTCTGCCTAAGCACAGGACCTTACATTTCTCTCTGTTGAAATTCATTTTGTTAGCTTTGGCCCAGCTCTAATCAAATGGTGCTGCTTTGAACTGGCTGGTGTGATGCAGGGCCTAGAAATAAAGGGCAGTAGATACTTCAGGGTCTGTCTTCACCGGACTGCAGTTGTCAGCGTCTTAAACTGATCATCCTGATCGTATCATTCCTAACTATAATTTTCTAAGGGAGACTCAGGGTCTCTAATGAAGTATTAGCAGTACCCTCCCCAAAATTACAATTGGCAGGATTGTTGGGGAGAATTCATGAAAGTAAACCAATATACAGCCTGTGATTAATAGTATGTGATGTACATATATGTCACTGTGCTATGTTGTTTGGCTTGGAGTAAAGCAGATAGATATGACACATTTTCATCATAGGTCTGTCAGTGTAGTGTAGGATTTCTCTGCCAGTTGCCTATACTTTGCAGGGTTGGGGAATAGGCTCATGACAGCTGGGTGGAGATGTCCCCATTTAGTAAAGGTTTGCTGGCAGAGCTGAAATTCTGGCTAGGCCTGGAAAAAGCACTCTGTCCCTGGATTGGCCTATTCCTGAGGTGCTCAGCCTTGTCTCACCTAACACCTGCCTGCTCTTTTTCCCAGCTCGCCAGCCTCTCATTTTTATTGGTGCTAAAAATACTCTCCTTGAGAGAAGCGACTATTGTTTGGCAGGCAGTGGTGATCCTCTTCATGCATTGCAGACGGTTGGTTGGTCGTGGCAGTCAACCTCGATCTACTGCCAGCACCATTTGCAGAGGGAGGGAGAGGAAGCTACTGTTCCTGTCACCTCCTTCCTTCAGAGGAATGTTTTTCGTTAGCAAAAGGTGGCTGTGGTTTGCAGCTTGGAGAAGCACGGGAGCGGGGTTTTCTGGGAAAACATGGCAATTTCCAGAGTTGAGGGGCACCACCTGCAGCAGTTGGCAAGCAAAAGACCTGTAGAATTTCTCTTGGCCATCTCTTGTATCACTTGGCTGAGACTGAGTGAATAGGAGAGGAGTTAGATTTTCAGTCTTTATTCTATCCCTCCCTCCCTCCTTAAGGCAAAAGGGAGGATTATTACCAACTAACTTTGGGAAATTTTCTTTGTTGGATTCCTCAGAAATCATAATGAATCTTGAGAAAACCTTTTCAAGCTTCTGCAGTGGTCAAAGTGCTGGGATTGGATGAAGGAGACACAGATTCAGATTTGTGTTTCTCCATGAACCTCAGTGGATGGTGTGGAGCACTGATGAGTGTTTCTCAGCCTAACTCACCCCACAAAGTTGTTGTGAAAATAAAAATGTGGGTAGAGGAATGTATCCCACCATGCTTTCCTCACAGGAAGGCAGAAAGCCAAATTCTGCAAACTGTAATAAGTGTGAAGGGTAGTTGCTATCCCTAAATGCTTTGGATAAAGTTCACCTCCCTGTTTCCTATGGAGTCAGGATCTATGCTCTCAGGTGTGACTGGGATTTTTGCATGTATAAAAAAGTGGCATGTTTAGCATTTATCAGAGAGTGTCTAGCTCTGTCATGCTTTCCAGAGACAATTTACTGTCTTATTCATAGTGAAATATAGCTGGTGATCTCTGAGTCCTTTCAAGTGAGCTCTCTTTAGGTATCAGAAGGAAATCTCCATATGTTAACAGCTAGTTTCCTGTCAAGTCATCTTAAGCTAACTGAATCTGTTGACATCATGTCCCTTCTTAAAAATGTTGTAAGATGTAAATAGATTTCTTACTGTGGCAGTGTTGTCTCAAGCTCCAGTCCTCCTAGCCAGTCTTGTATAGTTTGATTTCAAGTTAGAAAAGGGGACTAGCCTTCTTTCCACAGATTCATGTTTCTCATTATTTATGCATTAGGGCCAATTTAATCATGCAAAACCAGTATGTTGTACTGTTTTTCCTACACCGTACCACTTCAGGCTGCATTCTGGATATTAAATATTTGAATTGTCACCCACATGACAAATCGTTTTGCACGTTAAAGAAAAATTAATGCCAAACTTAAAAAGTTTTAGCATGAGAAGGCATTTAAATATGCAACACCATCCCCAGCAACTGAAATAGTGTGGTCGAGAAAGAATAGCACTACATGCTGTTTTTGCACGTTTGAGTTGGCTGCTATAGTACTCAAATCTGTTCATATTTCATGAGTTCAGCAAGCAGAAAGGCTTAAACCTGATGTCATGATCATGCCACAGTTCCAGTGTAACAGCAGTTTTCCTCTTCCCCTCCCACTACAGTTCACAGTGCTGCCTGAAAACCAGCCCACTGGACCAGGTTTTTGAGATGAAGATGGGGCTGCAGTGTTGAGGAAAGATCATACCCCCTTTTGATTTCACTGATGGAAGTGGTTCTGTAAGTGGATGCTTCATATTGGATTCTGACCTTATTCTGCCGTTGGATGCAAATCTTTGATTTGGCATTCTCCCCCCACCCATGTTTCTAGACCTCATGGCCTTAAAACAGATAGGATAAGGGAGTTCACTGTGCTCTGAAATCTAAGTCTGACCACTGATCCATCTAACTTAGTATTACTCACCCTGAATGGCAGCAGGTCTTCAGGATTTCAGGTAAGAGTCTTCCCCTGCCCTATCTGGCAGTCCTGGAGATTGTGCGTAGAACCTTTTGAATGCAAGTGTGTGCTGTACCATTGAGCTGCAGTCCAACTAGAAGGTGTGTAGGCAGTACATGGAATGGGGTTTCAGTTACATACCTACACCTCAAGAGGAGCGTGTGTTTAATTTGCACCATTAATGTAAACTGAAGAATCCAGGTTTTCTTCATGTGAATTTTTAGAATCTTAAGCATAAACTGTTGTTGTTGTTGTGTGCCTCCAAGTCATTTCCAGCGTATGGTGACTCTAAGGTGAATCTATCACAGGGTTTTCTGAAGCTGAGTGTATGTGGAGTACCCAAGGTCACCCAGTGGGTTTCCATGGCTGAGTGGGAAATCAAACCCTGGTCTCCAGGGTCGTAGTCCAAAGCTCAAAGCATGACACCATGCTAGCTCTCAAGCAAAAACTATGCTGCTTCTATTCTCTCCACCTTTCTTTTTTAAACAAGGGGTGTCTTTCTAGATTCTGTCTCTAGAACCAACTGTGGGATCTTTCATTTGTGGGAGCGCAAACTACCCTGCTTTCTGTTCTCCCCAGAAATGAATGATCCCGCAGCTAGTCCTAGAAACAAAATCTGGAAAGAGACCCTTTTTAAAAACAAAAAAAAAAACAAAATGCGAGAGAGAGAGAGAGAGAAGCGCAAGTGAGCTAAGAACGTGAAACTATGGAGGAACGCTTGTCAATACACATTATTGTTCAGGGACAATTATTATCTGTACTAGTGACTCAGTCCAGATTTGCCCGAGCTAGAGTTATGTAGGACGCTGTGTATGCATTCACGCTTGCACTTGGCATGCCTTTTTGCCTCTCCTGCCCCATCTGTTTGCCATTGAGGCGTCTGTCAGAGGGTAGCCACTGTATTTATTTATTGATTTAGGCATAATCAGGTGAGGAGGGAGTTGGCCTGGTGCAGCAACCACAGGCCGTTTATCCTGGCTTGTGAGTCAGTTGGCCTGTGTGTTGTTCAGACCAGACTGGGCACAGCAGCCCCTGAAATAGAGGCCAGACCACAGGCTTGAGAACAAACCTAAGTGACAAGAGCAGCAGCAGGAGCAAGACCCTTCTTGGCTATGGTCCTGGAGCACACTGCTGCCAAACCTGGGTTCCTTTCTATGGGATCCATTCTTGAAATAAGGTGTGAGTCACTAGAGCCAGTATCTGAATGGGGCACTCTGCTTGTGTTCCTTGCGAGGGGGAGGATGTGGGTGGGGGTTGGCTGAGCCCTGAGTTGGGGCAGTGGCTATGACATCATGTAGTGTTTGAGGTCTTCTGGCTATACCCTAGCTGGCCAGGAAAAGCCGTGCTTCATCACCTTTCTTTCCAAGACATGCCATGAATAGAATTCAGTCCTCCTGCTCTTAAGGCATAAAAGTTCCCAATAAAGCAAGGATGGAAGATGAACTCTTACTTCTCCGGCTTACTCTTTTCCTCTTGAAACTAGTTAGGCATGATAGCTTCATTTGTCCCTCCACCAGTTCCAGTATGTCATGACTGATTTTTTCTGAGGTGACACAAGGCAGCTGACAGTCATAGTTCAGCACAGAAATATATGTCGGTGATGAGGAGCAAGATGGTCTGGAGTTGGAACTGCTGGAAGTTGTGTAGGCTTCAGGTCCATATGCAGAAGCCACTTCATCCAGGAGCAGAGTTCTGTGTGAGTCTTGCAGAAGGGAATGTGGGCTGTGTTTCTAACCCTCTCAATCTTTTGGGGAGTTGAAAACGAACAGTCATTGCTTTCTGGAGGGCTCAGACGTCGAATGGATTCCTAAGCATGACTGCCAACAGTCAGGATAGCAAGAAAGGAAGCATTCTTTCTCTTATGTTCTTCCCCATGTTTCCTTGTCCCTGAGTATGCCTGCCCCATTTCCTCCACCATTAACTTTTCATGGCTTTGCCAAAAAACCTGTAGTTTATAAATAATGTACAGAGTAATCTCCTCAGAACCTGCCACCCTCTCAAGATGTTCATCTGCAGCTCTCACCATCCCCACAAATATGGCCAATCACTGTGCTGGTTGGGGGTTATGGGAGTTGTAGTCTAGCATCCCTGGAGGGTGCCAGGATGAGTGAGACAATCCTGATCAGGAGAGAGGTGTGCGATTTCCGCCTTGGGTTGAATATTTTTATGTGGGCCATAAGAAATATCTCATGATCGGAATCACAGCATAAGAATTCATACAATATTTCTGTTGGTCTCTCTGCCTGTAATTAGTCACTGTCTTCAATCCTAAATTTGTAATGATGCTGCTTGGGTTATTCATTTTACTGTGATCTGACTCTCTATGGAACAAAAAGTAACGGGAGAGACCAGGAGCAATAGACAGGCTGATTGAGCTATGTTGGGACATGAGCTAGATGAACTCCTCTACAAATGAGCAAATTCCCAGAGAGCAGCAATCTAGCAAAGATGACACCAAATAACTGCAGGCTTGATTATTGTCTGTTCTGGGTGAAGGCTAATAAACACCTTTGGAAATGATTTAGTAGAAATTATGCAGGGCACTTCATGGCTAAAGCAACAAAGCATGGTTAACATATTTTAGGGCTTAGTGTGACATGCAGATACGATAAGTGTCTCCATTATGGGCACAGAATGGGCACATTGCAAGAAAAAGTCTTCTACGTAATGCATAGGCATCTTTGGTTTACAGGTGGGTGTGACAGGCTTGTATGTCCTGTTCTGTCCTCTACAGATTTACCTTTTTGAGGTAGGAGACTGAGCCATATATGCGTTCTTCTCTTTATGCCCCCTCTTTTCCTGGAGTTTGGGGGAAAATATTTTTTTTGGACTAAAGTTCCCAGAAACTCCTAGCTAGAATTACTGGCTGTGCCGGATGGAAGATTCCAGGACTTGTGATCCAAAAAATGACTTTCTTAAGCCCTGTCCTTTCTTTATGTGGCTATAAGCATGGTAAGGAGCTGCTCCAACTGATGGTCTAGCCCATGCTACCTTGTGACTTCTTCCCTTGGCCTTCCAGACATATGTATTGAAACCACTTAGACAAGACCGGGGGGGGTGTATACACAATGCATGATTTATATACAGCTTATAGATATTTATTTTGATGGAAACAGACCTCCATGCCAGTGTATCTGTAGCATTTTATATAGTTTTACTGCTGAGACGTGCAGATGTAAATATGATCAAGGAGGGGTGCTGCAGTCAGCCTAACACCTTTATATCAAAGGTTGTTGTGGCTGACCAACCTACCACTGGAGACAATTTGGCCTTCCACTCCCTTGGAACTCCTCTGGGGATGAGAGCATGTCTCCTTTCCATGTTGGGCAAAGGATCTTGACTCACTAGAACTTGCTTTTGGACAGCAAGGGTATTGTAGGGCCTTGCCTGTACCTCTTAGACAAGCTCCCTGGTCTTTAAGAGAAGCAACAGAAGTCTCTTGTGTGTCCCTGCAACTCACCATTTCTTATAGATTTTCTTGAGAACATATTAGACCTCAACTCCTGGCTCCAAAAGAAAGTGACCAGTATGTTGTTTCTAGTTTTATGATGCCCACTTCTATTTGTGCCTGCTGTGTTTGGGAAAGATGGGCAGCGCAAATCCCATTTTTCAGATGTTTCATATTCATGAAGGTTGAATATTATTTGGTTGTTTAGGAGATGAAAGAAGAGAATGTACACCAAGACAATTAAAGATACAAGAAGCATAAAGTTCAAAAAGGTGAACATTTTTCTTAGACCATTCCTGCATAGGAAACTTTCAGGTCTCCCAATCAATGCAAATGTGTTCAGCCAGAACTGTTGGAAGCAGAGGATGGGGAGCAAAAGTTTCGAGCAGGGCTGGGGAATATGTGATCCACCAGATGGTGGGCTGCAACTCTTGTCAACCCTAGCTAGCATAGACAAGGGTGAGAACTGTTGCAGTCAATTAATATTTGGAGGACTATGTGTTCCTCAGAGTTGACTAAGCAAATATAATGTGGCATTTTTACATCAATATATTACTTCTCATATGTAAGTTTTAAACTCTATGCACAATGAAGATTTCACAAGGAACAGAGCAGGATATATCTCGTCACTCTGTTGCTTTATATTGGATGAATTATCATCAGGTCCTGGTGCAGTCTCCTTGCAGAAGTGTCTTTACAGTTACAAACTATAAATGTTAGAAATATACACACCTGCCTTAGAGTGTTGTGTTCTTTACCAATATTAGAATTATATCAGGCAGGCATTGAATCTGCAGCTCCATTGTATGTCTATAGCCAGTAGACTTAGAATTCAGCATGTCTGGATTGCAGGAGGAAGTGATTACCTGTGTGAGCTTGGCTTGCTTGAGCTCAGATGCCCAGACAATTCAGTGGCAATACTACAGAGCAGAACATTTTTTTGGCAGTTGTCAGGCAGCTAACCATTGTTTACCAAGCCTGAGCCTTAGCAGAGAGAAGACCACTGAGGCAGCAATTATTATAAATTTAGCAGTTGGTTTGCAGATAACCTTTGTTTGACATTGTTTGACATTTATTGTTTCTTTATTCCATTAGATTTAGGTGAATGGTACGTTTTGTGGAATTTGGGATTATAGTAGAAAACAAACTAGAGCTTGCAGGCCAAATGTCTGTCCATTCATACATTAGGTACTTCTCTATATCTTTTGTTATTCTATGAGATCATAAACAATATTTTGTGTTCTTTTTCCTCACACATTATAAACTGATTGTAATTTTCATGTAACATTGCTATTATGGCCAAATTTTTCTTGGCTGTAGTCATTCTTGGGATCCAATATTAAAGATCTCTTTTCAAACTCCTCACATCTACCCCGAAAGGCCATTTCACACATTTGTGTTGTTGTTTGCTGTCAAGTTAACTTTAACTTATGACAACCTTATGATTGAGAGAGTTACAAGATTCCTGGTCATCAGCTGCCCTCCTTGGGTCTTGCGAATTCCTTGATTGACTCAATCCACTGCAGCGCCATCTCACTCTTTTCCTATTGACTTCCACTTTACCATGCATTATCATCTTTCCCAATGAGTCATGTCATCTCATTGTATTTCCGAAGTACAACAGCTTCAGTTTACTTATCTTGACTTCTTGTGAGAGTTCAGGCTTGGTTTGTTCTAAGATCCATTCATCTTTTTAGCTGTCAAGGTATCTGTAGAACTCCTTCACACATTACACAGCAATAAAGCTGCCTTAAAGCTGGGAATTGTTATCTAAAATATCTGGAGGGTACAAATAACATAAATATCAGTGTTTGTTTGCAACTGATATTAAAAATGTGATTTGCACTCTGATTTGAACTGATATTTTGACACTCATCTCCAAACAGCCTCTCTAAAATTAGGAAATCACCTTGCCTTAGAAATCATGAATGTACTTATTTGAAAAACAGTGTATGCACAGTTTTCACTTCTTAACATTTTTAAACAACTTTGATTCCAATAAGCTTAGAATATGAAGAGTTACATTCTCAAGCTTAGGTCTGATGTCACACAGATGAGCAAATTAAAATATGAACTCCCCTCCCCTTTCACTTTCTCTGTAGTTCCTGATCCATTAATCTCAATTGTGGAATTACTATGTGGTCTCCTGGGCTGCCCCTGAGGTCAAGTGAGAGAGGTGAAGGGGGTGGAGATTCAGAACTGGCTGTGCCAAAATTTCTGAGACTCTTCTGTGCTTACTTGGGGTGAGGGTGGCCTCACTAGGGAGAGAGCTCTTCCAAATCACAACCCCAGACAGGAGGATATTGGAGAAGCACTAGCCGCAGACCCCATCCCTCAGAGGCCTTCCTCTTGGCCTGTTTGGCCTAATGAAATGGCCATTATTCTGCCAATATGCATGTGCCCAGACTGTCCCAATCTGTGACTGTAAGCACACACATGGCTAAATATATATCCACATGTGGAGAGTTCAGAGGAGCTATAAGATGCCCTGTCTCTATGGCCCCTTTTCATGACTGGTACTAATGAGATTCGCGTCTTTCCCAGGTTGTTTTGTGGGCCGAGGGGCCTTTTCAACTGGATGGTCTTTGGCATAGTCATGGCAAATATTTACCAAAAAAGGGGGACATACCATATAAATTTAGAGTCCTGAAAATAACGATCGAGTGAGTGAGTGAGAGAGAGAGAGAGAGAGAGAGACCAAACCAGAAAATACAGCCTAGTCTGTTCAAGGGTAAAAGAGTAAAAATGGAGAGATAAAATGAGCAAAACCTCGGCAGTAAAAACAGCATCTTGGTAAATAGACTATTAAAAACCCCGCTGACCTGCTTTATGGCTTTCTTGGCTGCCATTCAGCAGGCACCGGGGGAAGGTAGCAGGAGCCGGCGGCCGGGCGGGTGCTACTCTCCCCCCTTGGAGTGGGGCGTTAAATTTAGCCACATAATGAAGGCCCTGAGGAAGCAGCCTCTTGTCGGCCACGCAGTAATTACTGCTTCCCTTATGCATTTTATTTTTCTTATTACGTTGCCTCCTCTCCCCACATGGTGCAAGAATTGCCCAAGGCCAATGATCTGCTGTGTTCTTCCATCAAGGATGCAGGTTTGGGGAGATCGGGGAGGATTCCAGAACAGGGCAAGGATTTAGGGGATTAGAGGAAATCCATATTTTAAGGCAGTGGGTACATTACTTTTGTTGTTTATGTGATCATGTGTTATAGTGGCCTTCTGCAGCTTGGTATTCTCCAGATGTATTGAACTACAACTCCCATGTCCCAGCCTAACATGGCTAGGTGTGATGGGAGTTATAGTTGAACTTATGTGAAGGGCACTAGGGTGAGAAAGGCTGGGTCACAACTTTGGATGGGAGTTCACACAGCTGTCAGTCTGGTTTGTCCTATTACTAGGTCTCTTGAAATGAACAATTCAGAGTTTGTGAGATTGGCAGTAGGATGGATGGATTTTAACCGCCACAACAAAGGCCAGTTCAAGTGACAGATTTACATGGTTACATAGATTTCATACCCCCTAAACAAATGAGCACATTGTTTGGTTACTGCTATAATTTAAATACACTTGTTTGCATTAACTAGAACTTTTTTTCTAATAACTGCATGTTAAAACTTCTGATAATGCAGCTGACATGTTTTTCTACTCTATCTGTTTTAAAACCAGGCACTAGTTATGAACTGAATGGATTTCTTTGTACTGTGTGCTCAGCAAGATCAGTTATTGGAAAGCCTATAGTTTTATTCAATAATCACCTTCTGGCCTACAGTCTCTTTCTTAGTCTACCTGGGAATAAGCCTCACTGATACTTTCTTTGGGCTAGCTGTTCTTTTTCCCCCCTGAGAGACAGTGTGGTATAGTGGTTTGAGCACTGGACTATGACTCTGGAGACCAGGGTTTGATTCCCTACTTGGCCACAAAAACCCTTTGGGTAGCCTTGGACATGTCACACACTCTCGGCCCCCAGAAAACACCATGATAGGTTCACCTTAGAGTTGCCATACATCAGAAATGGATTAAAGGCCCACCACCACCACCACAACAGGATGTTTTTTTGGAGCAGAGGCAAGTCGCATATTGTGAGACAGAAAGGCATGGTGTAGATGTTTTAATAAATAAATAATAAGCATATGACTAGGCTGAAAGAGACAGAGTCAAAGGTGCCCTTTCACAAGTGGAAGGTGTTCTTTACTCTTTAAGGTCTCTTGTTAGAAAATTGCAATACCAAAGTGAAACAAAAGTCAAGGGCGTTCTTCCTGTTTGCCTAAGAGATTTGGAAAGAATGAAAAATCACTATATAATCTACATAATATGATTTTGTGTGAATACTTTTATGCACATTCTTATACGCAAGCAATTTGTAGAGCAGTTTGGTGCTATTTCCCTTTTGCTCACAATTCAATTCTGTCCAGATCTTTCCAGAATTGAACTGGGCACAACAGATACCTTTCATGCAAATACATATGCCTGGCCTTTGTGTGTGTTTGATAGTCATAACTCTGAGAAATGAACATGTGGCAAATCCCAGAGGGCATAAAATAAAAGTACAAAATAGACATAGTATATAAACTTGGTAAGATAAAGGATTGTTTCTTCTGGTGACATGCTACTGCTGGGATCTAATCAGAGACTCATAATGATACATACCATGTGTGATCATTTATGTCTTATGAGATCAAATATTATCAGTATTTTCTGGGTCTAACACAGTACATCTGATAGACAGCTATGGATTCAGATTCCCAGCTTTAAAGTTTTCAAAGTGTATATCTTAATGTGTGCGTTTTTTAAAGTTAACCTAGATTTCCTTTTAAGGTAGCTTATTTTTTCTTGGAGAAACAATATATTTGAAATAGAAGGAAGTTAGTAGTTCTAGTTATATATTGTGCTTGAATTGTCATCTTTATCTACTGATGTGGAATGAACTCAAACATAATTTAACCCTCTGGATTCTAGTCTGGAACTAGTAGTGAAAGCTGGGTCCACTTTTTTCCTTTGCTACACCTTCACTTCAGAGAGCAGCTGCGCTTAAGCCATTAATGTAAGTGAATATAAAAGTGTGGCTTAGAATGTAGGAAACTAATGGAGTTGGGGAACTAATGTACCAGTTTGCTACATGCTCTAATGTTGGCTTGACTCATGGCAACCCTATGGATAAGAGATCTCCAATAGAGCTTGTTATACCAAGAACTATATTTAATTTTTTCCCCTGCTGATTGGTAGTTCCAGTTCTTCAATGGCTACTGTTGGATTAAACTTCTTCAAAGTCAATATTTTGGTGCAGATTTTGGCTACTGGCCATTCTACCTGGTGGGCTCTGAGAAGTTGAAAAAAAAAGTGACTTTTCCAAGTTCTTGGTGCTTCTAATGTTGAAATACCATAGTCAAGGTCTTATTCGCCCTCAACAGCAAAGCTGATATCCAAGTGTAGCCATTTTTAAAAAGATATTATTTAGTAACACACAACAGACATTGCCACAGTCTCCAAGGCCTCTCACCTATTGTATTTGGATGTCCATCTGGTTCCATGACATGACTGGCTGAAAACATAGACAGAAGACACACTGCATCAGTGACAAAGACGTCACAGCTCCCTTGGTGGTAGTCTTGTGACTAAGCTTGAATGTGATAGCCACTTCTGAGTAAAGCTGCTTGCCTTTGAGCTTTGCACAAAATACTTCCATTAGTGCAATCAGAAAATGACATATGCCTTAATTCCCCATCCATCAATCACACTCCTGAAACTAATCTCATGTGTGCACTTCTGATCTAGTTATTATCTTTATTAAATGGCCTTTATAGTGTTTTTCAGGGCCAGGTTCCAATTTATTGAGGTCCCACTGACTTTTAATCTAACTTTCAAAAGGAGAGTGTTCTTCCTGACTGTGACTATCTTGTTTTCTGTGCAGGAAAATGGGACCAGATGAAAATTCCTCCAGCAGCGCCCCCTTACTACTTTTAAATTAAGAAACAGAAATTAAGTTTTATACTTTCCATACTTAATATTAAGTTTTATACCCCCCAACAGTATCAGCAAGCCTCCTGCCTTTTTTTGTGGAGGGTGGGAGAGTGAGAATGTCATCAGCTTGTACTGGTAAAATTGGGGGACACTTTTAGGCCGGGCAACAACATTCCAGGAAAGGTCTCGTTCTTGTGCTTGTTTTCCCAAAACAAAGGAAGCAGGCTTGCATTGCTGGAAGTCCCGTGCTTGGCTTGTGGTGCCTTGTTATCATCCGATAACCTGGCGACCCTGGCGCTGCCCTGCTCCTCACCCGGCAGCTTCAGGCTAGGGGATGTGAACAGCTTCCGCACACTTGCCCTTGCACAGAGATTCACCTTCCTTTTAGTGCACAGTGGAGTATATGTATGCGCATAGGCATGCTTATGTACATACACATGCAGGAATAGCATTAAAGAGGGCTCCATGCTCTTTAATCTTGTACTAGTATTATTAATAATGCTTCTGGAAAAGGTTAGCTGAATTTTCCATAATTTACCATTTCTGAAATTAAACCTATGTGTGCATGCACCCCCTCATAGATGTGCACGCTCACACACACTCACACACACACACACACACACACACACACACAGTACTACCTGGAAATGATGGACAGCAACGTGTCCATTGATTGAGACATGTTGATTCATGGCTTCTCCTGCACCATCACTGATTATGTCACTGTTCATTTAAGATATGTTTAAATACACCTGTAAATCTTCTCTAGCTGTTGCCCACACTCTCATGCTTATGTGCACACAGTCCTGAGGACCTCAATATTGCCTTGTTAAAAATAAACATCACTATATTAAGAAATCTTATGTGATCTGGCTGCAGAATTCACATAATCTTCTCAGTAGTAAAGATGTGTGCCTCTTTATTGGTGATGGGGTGGAGGAACGCAGGAAGTAGTATGTCACAAAGTCAGAATCTCAGAGATGGGCAGAGTCCTTTGATTCTGCTCTGGAATGATGTTGATGGACCTGGTTTTCTATATTCAGAACTATTTGGAGCTTTATGATAGGTTGTGAATTCTACTGGATTCTTGAATGACCAGTCCAGAGTCTCTTTCCAGGTCTTGCTACATGTGAACAGAGTCCTCCAACTTATCATACAGGTTGGTAAGTTCAAATTTCATTGTATTCAATGCTTGTTCAGTGAGGGTACTACTGAGGTGGATACCCAACTCTTTCATTGAATTTTGGAATAAACTTAATTTTGGCAACATCATTGGTTTCCATCTCTGCTATGTTTTTCAGCAAGAGTAAGAAAAAGAAAAGGTGTGGATTTACTGGTAGATCTCCAAGTGATTTGCAATAGACTGGCAAGAATTTCTGTCTCTGTTATTTAAAAATAACAGCAACCAAGTGACTATTTCCCACTTACATTATGAAACAAATAAAACTTGGGATAACCAGGGGAGTATTTTTATATGAAAAAACTGCAAGCTCTTTTTAGTTTTGGTACTGAAAATAAATTTCTGGGCTTTGATTGTATTTTATTGCATCAGCCATCAGTGGGTGGATATTAGGATATTGGATCTCAGCCCCAAGAAAACCCCATGATAGGTTTGCCTTAGGGTGGCCATGAGTCAGAAGTAACTTGAAGGCACACAACAACAGTCTTAAAAAACCCTTTTCCATACTTTGGGTCAGACCACTGGATAATCTAGTGAAGCCCTCCTTTGTTCCAGAGTCTTAGGTCTTTCCTGATACATGAACCTTTTCATTTGGGACAGAAGCACAGAAGACACAGAAAATAGTCAGCCATGTCATTGTGGCCTTTTCCCTTTAGCTAATTGGATCAAATTAACTCATTGCCTGCACATTCCATTAGGATTTCTGTAAGGAATCTGCCTACTTTAGATCTGTCAGAAATAGTCCTGTAAAGCATAATGGTTCAGGGAGTTTGATGCGTAAGTTGTAGTCATATGAGGTATCACCCTGCCTAAGGACCTGGGATCTTAACCATGGCTTTTGGTGTTCAGGTGAAAATTATTATAAGACTTTAAAAAAAAACAACTTTCCAGTGCTGTTGGAAAAAAAATAGCATAAAGAGAGGAGGATTACCCAACCCTGCCACTCCCAGGAAATGAAGAAAACAACCGCTAGGTCTTTTCTACCACGATCAGCACGTGTGCCAGTGTGATGGAAGCCAATCCTTGTCTATTTATTTGCTCATCCTCACTTCTTACTCATTGTGTCTGTTTTTCTTTCCCTTCTCTTGGGTCTTCCCTCCCCACCCCCGCACTAAACTAGATCTATAATTTATTTTATGACCCCCCTCCTGAATATCTAGTTTTAGTTTTGAAAACAAACAGTATTTTTAGCTATTCCCTGATGAAAAATCATGCTTGGTGCATCACTACTACCCTTTTAATTCTCTCCGTCCCACACATGCGCATGAAGGGGTGCTGGGATGCATGCTGGAGTGGTAAATGAACACAAGGCATCTCCAATCTGGCCTTTATTGAGGTCTGGCCTGGTGTGGTGTAAGAGGGATGTGCCCTGGAATCAGCCAGCCACCAGCGTGGGCTGGCCTTGTAATAAAGCAACTCTATATTTATTCTGTCTGTTTATCCTTTGCCCTATAATAGTCCAGGGAGCTTTCAAAAGGCTTTTCCCCATTTGGGGCTAGAGGAGGATTGGAAGACAGCAAGGAATTTGTGGATGTTCCAAGGACCATGTGTGCTTGCTCCCTTTTAAGCAGATGCAGCTGAAAGTCAGCTTCTGTCTTTGAACGTGGAGGGAAGGAAAGGGAGAGCCTTTTGCTTTAAACCTGCCTTTAGAAAGGATCCATAGCAACTGAGGCACTCTGGAAAACCTTTTTAAAACTATCTTATAACCTACAAACATATAAGTAGAAATCCTAATTTTAGCCCTTCTTTTTCCCCCCTAAATCTTTCCTCCTTTAGAATGTTATTCTATATTTCAGGGAATCACAGATTTAATACGTATTTAAAGGTTTGTCTTACCGTGCATCATGCGAATGGAGGGTTCAGAACCTTTTTTCTCATAAAAAGTCTGGAGGGCATCATTTAGAGATGCCTTAGGACACTGTATTGGTTAACTTTTCGCTATGGAACTGTTTGGCCCAAGGGAACACATTACAAATATAACAAACGTTATAAATAATATCTTACTTTTCAGGGGTAATGAACACAAAGTGATCTTCCTTTTGCAGAGTCACATAATGACTGATGCCATTGTTACATTTTTTAGTACAATGAATGAAAAGGGGGCTTCTTTGAGTGTACTTCTGTAAAATAATAATAAAAAGTGCATTGCTAGAACTTTACTCATGAAGTAATAACTAGTGTAAGACTTAGAAAAAACACTAACGATTAACAATCTTTCAAATTGTGTTTTGGGCTAGCTTAACCCATGGACTTTCGGACTCCAAATCCTATGGCATGTCAGTTATCTTTTATGGCAGGCTGTATAGTTTTCCCCACTCTGCCCTGGATTTGTGTGGCAACCTGGTTAGAGTGTCAGATAAGAATTATAGAGACATGGATTCAAATCCTAAATCAGGCTTGACATTCACTGGGTGACTGCACACCAGTTACTACCTCTCACCCACCCCCCGCCCTGAGATTCTTGTGTGGGTGAAATGGGATGAGTAGAGAGGTATATATGCTGCCCTGAACTCTTTGGGAGAAAGGTGGTATGTAAATGTAATAATCTCAGAAGCATAACACCCGTAGAAAGTGTGTGTTTGGACCACATGTTTGATTAGGGGAATTGCAGAAGAAAGTGGTATTGCCTGGAGGAGGAATAAGGCCTTATAGAGCACTGCAACTTCTTTGAATACTACTGCTTTCTACATTTCTGGTCCTGAACTTAATAAACAAAAGGAAGGATGAATGCTTAAGAAAAGCATGCTCTTGCAACCAGTTTACACCATATGTGTATGTGGGCAACAAGACACAAATATCATGTAGAGAAGAAGTGGGGAACCTCTGGTCAGTGGAGATCTTTACTGAGGCCTCTTCCCTTCCTTGAAGAGACATTTCATGCTACTGTGGCAATAGGAAAGAAGAAACTGCTCTCTTTCTGTGTATTATGTGTGGCAATATTCACTTTGGCTTTTCACCAATGTGACAATGTTGACAGCCGGCATGTGTGCCTCAGGACGTTTCCTGGGGTCAAGAGCACATATGTGTGATCACACTGATTGCACCTGTGAGAAACAGCAGCCTGTTTACTGTTGTTGCAGTGGTGCAGAGGAGGGAACTGCTCTTTCAGACACCTTTGTGCAAAAAGGTCTCCCACCTCTACTAGAACATTACGATCCTTGTGTGCCTGGAAATCTATCAGTCACAAAATCCCAGTGTATTGTACTGAATGTTTGAGAAGGCATGTTCTTCCTTCACAATTTATGCTTACAGTTGACACAACAGATTCCATCTAAGCATTAGGAAGCACTTTTTGACCATACAAGCTATTTGATAATGGAACAGACTGCTTCAAAGGTTGGAGATCTTTAAACAGAGGTGGAATGGGCATTTAGCAGGAGTACTTTTGTTGTGTATTCTTGCATGGCAGGCAAGTGGACTACATGGCCCTTGTGGTTCCTTCCAACTGTATGATTCTTTCTTAGTACATGTTTTCCATCTAGTCTTTACTGATTGCCCATTCTGAAGTAAAATTGTGACTCAGTTATTAGTAAAATTTTGGTAAACAAAAAGAAAACGGTGTGGGGGAAACCTGTGTTACAATTGCATGGAATGACTAAAAGCCCTGGAGCTGACATTCCTATGATAGCCACAAATGAAGCCTTAAAGTGTGATTTAGACCAAAATTCAGATTCCAATATGGAAAGTTCTTATTCTGGTTTATTTTGGAGAATGGGGCAAAACCAAAGTCTGCAAATCCACAACCTCCTTACCTGGTACATTTTTTCCACATGAACAATTTTTTTGTGTAAAAAATAATGTACTGCCCACATAGTAAGCTATGCATTACCCCAAGATATGGGTGTAGATACTAAAAACAAATCTATTTTTAAGTACCTCCATTGATATTTTGTGTATATCTTTGGGGAGTATATGTGCTGCATGCATCAAAATACCTGTGTTACATTCTGCAGGAATGCCTTTTTCACATAGCAACACTATAATAACCCATTAATTAACTCCAATTTCAGTATCGTGAATTTTCATGCTGGTTTTGCAAGCCATCAGGAAGCCACTGCATTGTGAGGAATGTGTCCTAATTAAAGAATCTACACTTGAATCACTAATAAATTCTATGGAAGCTTTGAGGAATATATGGCCTTCCATACATTCTTGGATAGAAACTCCCATTATCCCTGCCTAGGACTGGTAGGAACTGAACACCAGCTGCATCTGGAAGACTACATGTTTCCCACCCAACTTGGAATGATGACCTGCTAGTGTGTTGTAAATTTCTGGGTTTATAGTTAGCAGGTAAACAAATATAACCAGAACTGCCACTGCTCATGCTGCTCATAACTTATTGGGCTACAACAGGGGTGAGGAATTTATAGTCCTCTTGATATCAGACTTGATGATCAGACATGATGGAACCTGTAGTTCAATGGCACTGGAAGAACAACGGATGCTCCCCCTCTTGGTCTACAATATCATGGCTGTACCAATGGCCTATTTTTCTTTTCTGTTCCTTAACTTTCTACTTTTTTTGTCTTCTCCTACCTCATTGCTTCTGCCACTTCTAACCCTTTACTAAAATTGTGCTGCTGGGAAATGTATGACCCTCTAGGTGTTATCAGACTGCAACTTTCATGAGCCATACCCATCAAAGCCAATGATAAGGGGATAATGGGAGCTGCAGTCTACCCACATATGGGGGGCACACACTCCCATCACTGCATTAAATCTTGACAGTCTTCAATATGCTTTAATCCTGACTTTCTTCTCCATATTCTCTATTATTCCTTTGGGGGGAAAAATTCAACATAAACAAACTTCATTAACATGAGCTGAGCTACCCTTTCCCCTGCGAGTGTCTGAAGTCTTGAACACTGCTGGCCTGTTTGGCTGGGTGCCTGTAGGTCGAGTGCAATCTCTCAGTGAAAGCAACAATGTGCAAAGGCCAAATAATTCCTGGAGATACTGACGCCGAGGAGGAGCGTGACTCTAAGCAGCCCATTCACGCCTGGAATTCTATAAATACTTTTACTGTGTGGCACTAGGAAAACTTCAAGCTTTTTTTTTTTTTATTAGTGCTGCATATAGTATAGTAATTGTGTGTGGCTTAAGTGTGATTCCAGAGCCTGGTCTGGGGTTCACGTTTCTGGGTGTGACCTTGTGCCCTGATGACTGACAGTGATGGGCAATCTATGAGGAAGAGGAGCCCAGAGGCTTAGAAGTGGAGCTTTGAGACATTTAGGAAAGTGGTATCACGCTTATGGGATAATTTTGGTGTTCACAGCCCTAATTCTCTAGTGCCCTCGTCGAAGTAGTCTTAGCACTACAAGCCAGCAATTCTGTTCCTGTAGCTTATCTACTGTTCTTCTTATTAGTGTGTTCTGAATAATCTGTTCAAATTTTCTCCATGCCATTTCTTTTCCTATGCAGCCCAATTGTCTGTTCCTCATCCTCTGTCCCAGGAAGTATCATGAGTGTCTTCAGTTTTGTCCAGCACCAGTTTCTTTCTGGCAGTGTGTGGGATGATTTGATCTCACCAATTTATGGCTACGTAAGAGTCCCCGCCAGGCTTTTAGCAGCTCAGTTTCTGCTGCACTTGATTCTCATTTTGCAGTAGAAATGGGAGCTCATTTTCTTTCCCTGCCAACAAAAGAAATATACATATGCAGATTGCTCTTCTACCCTTTGAATCATACAAATCTTTGTTTCATATCCATAAAATCACCAATGGCCTCAAAAAAATGGGTGTACATTGGAGTTATACAGTCACATGCAGAGCTGAAGAGTGTGGATATTGTGTTCTGGAACTTAGGGGAAATATTTTGTGGATACTTACTGCGGTGCAGTTGATCTAACCCATCCTTTCCCAGTGTACTACCTTGTAAAGTATTGGCTGCTGGCTGCTGGGCATGCTGATTGGGTGTGATGGGAGTTGTAGTCCAATACATTTTGAATATGTCACACTGAGAAAGGTTATTCTACTGTATCAGCCACAGGGTTTTCTTCAAGAAATGCAGTTTATTCCCTGTGCTTTCTTCCACTATCTGTGAGGCATGCTGTCCTCAACATACTTCAGAGCTTGGAATGTTAGATTTGAAAAGTAGTTAGATAATTTTATCCATTGGAAATAGATTATATTCATTGCAACTAACACAAATAATTTAATTCATTCGTTTAGTTAAATTCTCTTTTTTTATGATTTATAATTTTAGTTTACAAAATTTGCAGGCAATGTTATGGAGGTTGATAGTATTGACCATAGGGGCACTTTTCTCATCAAAAATGCTGTTTTTGTCATTTTGAAGTTGTCTTCCACAATCTGGATTTTTTTTTTTTTAATGTGGGTTACAAAGCCCATAATATGATTGTTGCTTGAGAATCGTGGGACTTAAATATATCTAGAAACTATCAGGTTGGAATGGCTATCCCACAGCATGGGATTATATCTTACAGCCTCTTCAGTTATACTGATGACTGATTGATGTCCCTTTTCTCTCCCCCCAACATCGTTCCCACCTTTATCAATATGGATACTGTTCATTTACCCTTCAAATGCCTTTTTAAAAAGTCTGATGATGAGTGGTGTTAAAGCTTTCTAAGGAATAATGTGTTTATTTTAGCTAGAGAACCCTGATCTACTTAAAGTGGAGGAATAAGTGACTGATTCCTGTGATCACTTAGTGAATCAGTTGTGGAAATTTCTTGGTTTGAAAAGTTTTGAGTGTCTCTGGGCATATGCAGAACATATCCCTGCAAATACAAATCACTGTTTCGTTTGCCTCCCCATTCATAATCAAGCTCTGTGATGATAAATGTTACAGCACATGTTTTGCATGAAGGAGTTAGATGATCCCAGATTTAATTCATGTCATCTCCAGCTTAAAAGGTCAGGTACCTAACAAGCACATTATTCTTTGCATCCATCTTACCTCCATAGATGTTCGTTTAAATCCCTTAATCTTGCACCATAAAGCTAATTAAATTATGTGATGTTTGCGCTCATTTTTTTTTCTCTGTGTTTCACATGATGCACATGAAACATCTGCAGCAAAAATTTAGGAAGGAATCAAGAGAAATAATTCAGACATGATATACGTGATTGTTAAAACAGCCTAAAAGATACACTCTGGTGACCTGACCTAAAAAAAAGAAAAAACAGGCTTAATAGTTCCAACTAAATCCCTGACAGCATGTAACCCACTGAAGCAGGAGGTGAGTGGAAGGGAGTTGGAGATTGAGGGGGAACAAAATACAGTGGGCTTTTAGCAGCAGTAAAACAACAATCTGGATAGCTATTGGTATTGGGAAAGAAAGGAGATGTGCCTCTTTTCTATCATAATAACTACAGCAAGAATCCATGCTTTACTACTATCATTGGCTGTGATAAAATACAGCGAGCCCTCGGTATCCGCTTGAGTTTGGTTCCAGGACCCTCCCATGGATACCAAAATTCATGGATGCTCAAGTGCCATTATGTACAATGGTGTATTAAAACGGTGTCCGTTATATAAAATAACAAAATCAAAGTTTGCTTTTTGGACTTTTTTTTTATATATATATTTTCAAGTTGTGATTGGTTGAATCTGTGGATAGAGAATCTGTGTTTATGGAGGGCTGGCTGTAGTGCTTTTGGCCTTGGTGATGGCTGTGGCCTTCTGCAAGTATCACACAACAAGACTTGAGGATCCACATGTGACTTGCAAGCCATAGGCTATTCATGCATCTTTAGGGCCTGATGCAGCTATCCCATTTGTCCAGTGGATGTTAATGATTCTGATGCCAATTCATGGAAAGGTAAGCATGGTAGAAATCTTGTACAGGCTTTGAGCAGTCCTTAGTGACGTTGTGTGACAATAAGAAGGGAAAGATGGGAGAGAGTGATAGAATTCCACTGTTTTCTGCTCCTAGTAGTGCTAGGGATCCTTTTTTTTAGCAGTCTTGGACTGGGTATTGGTATCCCCATTAGCCAAGAATAACGTTAGTTCTTCCTACTATTTTTGTTCATGTTGCTGCTGCCTACAATGTCTCATCCACATTCATGAACTTGCACACTCTCCTTCATATTTATTAGTCTTCCATATATCTGTAGGTCCATAGACTAGTGTGTGTGGAAGGGTACACATACCCTCCTCACTTTTGAGTTGCACATCAATCCACAAAGTGCTTGTCTCAGACTTGAGCCCAGGCCAGGATCAAGCCCAAGAACAGACAGCAAGAGGACAATTCACATTATTTGTGCATGTGCCTTGTGAGCTTCCTTGAAAAGCTTCTATTTTCTTGGTTGCTGTTCCAGCTGTTTCTTCATTTCTTTCCAAATGCCCTATGTGGGTACAGAGGCTAGGATGGGATAGAGCTTTCTCACCACTGTCTTTCATCTCCCTAAGGACTAATGTTGTTTTTATATTTCATTCCTTGCCCCAAATAGTTTGCTCTGATGCTTCTCCTACTAGAAATCTCCTTCATATTTTGAAGTTCAACTAAGTACCCTAAGTGACAGCCAAAGAGCTCTGAGTATTATACAAAAACTAGACTTAGGTCAAACTTTGTCAAAAGACATTTTTCTGAAAAAAATTTTTCTCCCCACTCATCCACTGAAAGTTTGCATAGAGTTCTCCTAACATTCTCCATTTGTTTGTTTGTTTGCTTTTTTGCTTGCTTATGGTGATGGCTGCCATCATTACATAACAGTGCTAGACCTGAGGCATTGTCAAAAAGAAAACAAAATGTGTACCCCCCCACAAAAAAAAGAAAAACTGTGCTACTGCCACTGCTAGTGGTGAATGAATTTTGGCAGGCCTTTTGTGTAGAGCCTTGGAGAACATGATAGAGAAATCATGGGACAGCACAAGGTGGCAATGAGGTAATTTCAGAGAGTCATGGATATAGGAGGGTAGTGCATCAAAGGCGGGGAAGTCTGAAACTTAGTGTGTTTTTCTCTAATTGTGGTGCTGGATGAAGAGGAAAATGTTTCTTAATGCTGGATCTTGAACTTAGATATTCAGGGAGAAGTTGACTGTTGGCTCTGAGCTAGCAATTTGGAAATAGTTGAGGCTGCTTCTTTATGGTCCCCCTACTGTTACCACAGAATTTAATCTTCCTTGGCTAGGTGTTTTTGGTGTAACAAAAGCCTTTCTGTTGAGTTCTGAGGTTTATGGGCTGTGGTGAGTTGTCTTCTTAGGTGTTACTGAATCATCCTTAAAGTTTTGTGATAATCATTTTTATTTGGGAATATGCTGGGAATTTAGCTGTAATGGGAGAGGGCTCTTTGCTCAAGGGTAGCCATGTTCTTATTCACTATTTCACGAGAACTATTGTCAGTTCTCCAAACAGTAAAGTTACTTTATCTATGAAGTGCTTTTCTCTCCTTGTGGCACTGGGGACTCTCCCAGGTGCATGTGAGGATGCAAATCTCTTTTGGAACATATGTGGCTGAACAATAGAAATGGGGGAACATGTGATCCTCCAGATGTTTTTGGACTACAATTCTCTTCGCTCCCACCATGACTATGTGTCAGGGTTAGTCAGGTTTCTAGTCCAACAACTTTTGTTGAAGACATAATCCTGTTCCCTCCAACAACTTTTGATGGGGACATAATCTTGCTCCCTCCTGTATAGTGTTGGTCAAGGTGTAGAACGAAGATCAGCTGTGGGATTCTGGAACACAAGGAACTCAGCTGCTATATCCTTGCCACCCTTAGAACAGCACAGAACCTGGTGTTGTAAGGTGCCTGTAGAAGGAGTGCTCATGGCATTACTGATCAAAAAAACATTATGTGGCCATTCCATCTATTTCACCTTAATATAATTAATCATCATTATCAACAACAGTAGAAAGAGGGAAGATAGGAGAAATGGTGAGCAAACACGGAAGGATTACAAAGGGAAGACAATCACATTAGAATTTCCCATCCCTGTAAAATTTAATGAATGAGGCAGGGCAATTACATAATAAAAGCCCTTTCTGGCAACAAATTCAGTAGTAAGAGAGAAGCACCAACCAGGTTTTATCAGGGAACTTTATTTTTCAACAACAGTGTGAACTGTGAGTTCTGTCCCAGAAGCAGGCTGAAATTGTCTTCTCTTCTGGGTTGGGAGGCAACAGAAGGGATGAGGGCAGAAACATATACTGCTCGGTCCAATAACTTTAAATCAGAACTGGGCAACTGTGGCAATTTTTCTTCTCCTGGCACCCTCTGAGGGCACACTGAGAGCTGAATATGGCCAAAATAGAATTGGAAGTGTCTGGAAGTCCATTTCTGGTTTTGAAGAACAGCCAACTTTAGAAATTTAGTGCAGGAGGGGGCAGACAGGCAAACAGGTCCTGCAACCTGTTTAAAAGATAAGTTGCTGCTCCTGAAGACTTCCACAAGAAGCAATCTGCCATCTCTTTTTTGGCCAGAAAAGGGGCAGTGCAAGGAGTCTGGAGGGGTCACTGGCCACACAAAGAGCTGTGAAGGCACACTTAGCTTACACCTACTTTAGTAGAAATGGTGGATGCACCAAGTACAGATTATTACCTTCTGTGTTAAGGGCAATATAGAAGTTTCTGGAAATATAATATCCATGAAAAACAGATGTCTCCCCTTTGGGGTCAGCAAGTGCTGCTAATCAATAAGAGTGGAGTGCATGCAACCACATATATTGCACTGATTGTGAATGTGTAAAGTTTCACCTAGTTTCTTGGCAATGCCCATGCATACCTGAATTGATTATAATCAGGAAAGAATCAACTTCTCCTCTAACAGCTTCCCAGACTTCAAGAACTTACAGTTTTACAGCATTACAAAGATTCTTTGCAGGCTCCCTGGTAACAGATATCAGAGTTTTGTTTTTGTTTTTTCCAGAACGGAGGAAGCTAACAGATTCCTAAGATATTTCTTTATTTTGATAACTAGCATCATGAAGCATTAGAAATGCCACTCCATGGGTTTGTCTTGTTTCAAAGGTTAACTGGCTTTATTTTTCTGGCACTAAGCTGGAAGGGCTTGCACCCCTCAGGTCAGGTTCATAGAGTAATTTTTGACTCTGCTGTCCTGGGACTTCCACTTTTACATGATGCTTTTCCATGATTTTGCTTTCAGTGCACCAGCTATGACCTGAGTTGGGTCAGCCTGATTTGGCAACAGTCACCCATGCCTTATTTATGTTGCACCTTGACTACTAAAATATGTGGGCTTGTGTGTGACTGTCCTTGAAGAATGTCTGCAAGTTTAACTTGGTGCACTTTGTAGCAGGTGAGCTGCTAATTGGTGCGTATACTGAGATCATATTTCCCTGGTACTGAAAGACCTGCACTGATTGCCAGTCACTTTCCAGACCAAATGTAAGATGTTGATTTTAATCTTTAAAGCATTAAACAGCTTGTGGCTTGACTTCTAAAGGACCACTCCTCTTTATATTAATCTGTTCAAGAGTGGTTCAAAAAAGACCATCTTAAGGGCCTACAGGAGACCTGCTTGACAGACGTGCAGGAGAAGGTTTTCTCCTGTGTTGCTCCTAGATTGTGGAATGCACTGTCCCGTTTACTTTTTGGAAGGGTGTGAAGGCACATACCTTCACAGTGTTTAAACTGTTTTAGTTTTTATAGATTACTGATTTAAATTATTTTATTATTTCAGTTGTTTTGCAGTGATAATTTTAATGGTTTTATTGTTCCATTTTTAATGACATTGTTATTTGCCTTGAGTGCTACTTTTTCCATGGAGAAGTGGAGTAGAGAAATGTTTGTATACATAAATATACACACAGATGGTATTATAAGTTATCAAGCTGAGATGGACCAGGAGCCCATCTAGCCTAATACCCAACTCCACTATGAACATTTCTGGCATCTGCTGTCCAAAAGAAAGAAAGAAGAGATGCCCATATTTCTCTGAAGAGAACCAATGTCCTCTTCTTCCTTTGACATTTAGTTTTAGTCTTGAAGAGATTTGAGGTTTGTCATCCTCCAGAGGACCAACATTCAGAAAAAAATCACGGCTCTCAGAATCCCCCGCCAGCATAGCCACTGACCATAGTAGCTGAGGAATTCTGGGAGTACTCCAAGAAAGTAGATTTCAGTGCTCTGCTTAGGACTGGTCAAGAGTTCTTCTGATGGAGTTCCTTTATGTTCAGTAACAAAAAATTTTGAGCCACCTTGTAAGATTAACAATTGTCAGATTTTAAGATGCCATAGTTTTTGCTATAACATTCAAATGTGGAGTCCTTTCTGGAAATTGCTTGTGCCAATATAGTATCCATTACCTCTACAACAGGAATAATATTGCATCTGTAGATTTGCTCTGTTATGCTTACTCCTCTAGGTCTTTATTGATTGTCATATTTTTTTCTATCTGTAGGAACAAAAGGTATATGTAGAATACTTTTGGAAGAGGGTGACAGGCAGATAGGTGGGAGGATTTCACCTTTACTTTTCTTTTGCCTGCTGGCTTCTGCACCTCAGCTGTGCATTGCCCACAAACTTTTCCCATCAACCTAGTGAGTATCTGCCTTTCCCCCACTGCCTCCTCCCATTCCCTAGGAGCGCCTGGCTGTCTGAGCTGCTCATTTCAGCTAGTGGACTTGGTGACTTTGCTTGGTCTCTTGTTCAGGGTGTTTACGGCTCCAAGGGAAGCAGCCCTACTAAATTCCCTGTGTACTCTTAATTTCTCTCTCTCATATGTATACACACACACATGCGCACGCGCGCGCACACACACACATATATCCATCCATATCCATATAGTTTTGATACAGGTTTTATTGGCATTTCCATACATTTTACAGACACAACTGTTACAGAGACACATTTCACCCAAGAAACCCCAGGGGAGATGGAGCCTGAATTGGCTCAGTCTTGGCCCAAGAACAAAGCTCTCTTCTCTTTCTCCCCCTCTATCAGTGTCAAACGTGTTTGTGGACGACACACTGGCTGGCTAGGCCAGGGCTCAAGGGAGTCGTCTTACTACCATGCAGCCATATGAACTGGGACCTGGGGCCTTGCAGTCATGAGGTGCTTTTGTTTTCCCCCACTGAGAAGGTTTCCCATTTGTATGGTTATTACTGGAGTTTCCTTAGGGGTCACGCTCTGAGGGAATGATAGGGCCGGTTCTACTACTTTCTCTTGCCTGTCTAATGCCAATCAAGAATGGAATGAGAGAAACATAACATATTTCAAAGTCCTCCATGCTTTTGCTTACTCAGCATGTCAGGTAACTTGAGATAACCATAGAAAGATGCCTTATACCAAGTCCAGTCTTCATATTCAGCAAGAGCATTGTTCTCATTCTGACAGATAGCAGTTTTCAGTTGTTTTACATAGGGACCATACCCACTATCTGCTTTAAGTGCCATAGAGTGAATCTGGGACTTCCTGTTAACACTGTGTTCATGTGCTCTACAACTGAGCTAGGGTCCCTCTGTTCTGGCTTTTCTCCTCCAGAATTATGTTCTCAACCTATGGATGCTACCAGCTGTCTTTCAGTCTTCTTAACAGCTCTATATTTCATTCCTGAAGTATTACAGAGCTGTTCATTCTTGCTTCTATATGAGGAGGCTGAATGGATGACTTCTTTATACAAATCTCTCTGAGGTCTAGGGTTCAGTTAGTACTTAGGCTATCTGATATTGTAAGACTATTTAAACTATCAGATTTCATTCCCTGTCCTCCAAGAAGAGTGAAGATTTTCAGTGGGGAAATCAGACAAAGATTTTGTTCACATTCTAAAGAGTTGTTCATTCACAGGGCATCACTATATTTTTACTTGCAATGCAAATGACACATTTCTTGTCCTGATTTGTTCTTCCCCATTTTTAGACATAAATGCATTTTCAGCATGGTGTCAATAAGGCAGTAAAACAAATATATTTGACACTGTTTGTTCTATCTGTTTGCTCCAGCTGCAGGATATTGTTTCATGGGGTGTACACGTGGTGATATGTACTGTGATGAGGTAGCTGTGGGTATCTCCTTTGCTGTCCTCCTCTTTTCTGCCTCATTTAGTGTTATGATTTCCAGCACTCTAACAGGAACAAACTGCTGTAGTCATGGAATCCATAAACTTCATATGCCAGTTCTGTCCACCTGTATGCTTCAGGTTCCAGTGCTTCACATTTCATTACTTACACAAGAATAGAATTGCTCTGCAACCCTATTTATTGTCTGACTTGGCAAATAATATTACCAGTTTCCAATGATTAGGGGAATGGGATGAGACTGGGTGGATAAGGGAATAGTGGTGCTGCCGTAGCACTGAACCAGCATGGCATGTATTTCAGCTGTGCAGCTGTGTCCCTCTTTGCCAGCCTTTCCTCACCATTATAACTTCTGGAATCTGTATGATTCAAGTTATTTTGTGAAGTACACCAAGATGGAGCCAGGTAGGTAAGAGAATGGGATTATCAACTCTTGTTATATTTTAAATGGTGCTGTTTTGTCTGTGCTTAGGGAAGTAGCAAAGCTGGTTAGGGTGACTTTGAGGAATGCTTTCTGGATAATCATTTCTCAGACTTTGGTGTTTTGGACTTCAGCTCCCAAAAGCCTAGTTGGTTTGGCTAGTGGTAGGGGATTCTGGGAGCTGACATCCAAAGCACCTGGAAGACCAAAGGCTTAATCATAGAGCTTGGCCATATTTTCTTCTGCCTCCCTGATCCCTCTGTCCCCAGAATGCCTTTCAACAAGCAGGAATGGAGTGAGGAAAGTGTGAAAGGAGGTCTTACATTGAGCAAGAGATTGTTAAGCAGAGTGAGGGAAAGAGTGGGGAAAAGGCAGGCCACATTTTGGGGAAATACCCTCTTGAATCCATTTATTATATGTGTTTGTGTATTCAGACAGTACACACACACAATTAAGGGGATAAAATTTTAGAAACTGAAACCTGGTATTGAATTTGTCTTTCTGAGAATCTTGGTGGCCACATTATAGACAGGGAGTTTATCCGCTCACCATTTCAGGAAAAGATTTTCTTTCTTTGTTTTTAAAATTCAGAATTTTTTTTGATGTTTCAGACATGGGTGCAGCTGCTAAACAGTGATCAGATAAAGATTTTAATATCTTGTACAACTATTGTATGTTCTTCCTTAAGGCGCAGAGGCTTGGATCCTAAGATATCTTAATCAAAGATAAAATTCTGGCACCTTCCTCAGCCTGCAGCAGCCCCCTGTACCACATCCCACATGTTACAGGACAACTGCCCCAAACATCCAATGTAGTTTTCAGAGGGAATGGAGGCTTCAAACCAGAAACTTTCCTTCTGTGAACTTCCTTAAATTATTGTAGGATCCGTGCCATAGATCATATTCCCTTGCTAGTAAGCACTTTACTTCTCTCTTGCTTAGGCTCTTCCCAAAATAGTCATATTCTGTAAAAAAAAAAATCATATTGCAAGGTACACATAATGAATATATGACAATTGAGCAAAACATTGTACTTTACATATAGTTTGGATATTCCTTGGTATAAAATTTGGGTTTCTAAGTGATCACTGAGGTATTTCATTCATACATTCTTCTACACGTATCCTACCCTGCCTGTCTTTTTTATTTTTTGTAGGCATTTTGTGATTTATCCCGTTGATAAGAGTCTGATCGAAGGGAGGTAATTCTGGACCCACTGAAGGAGTTATTTCTACAGCCACTGCTATTCTTCAAAGAACAGCCAGCAGGAGGCTACACTGGCATGTATTTTGCTTTGAAAAACCAGCCATTTCTGAAGGCAGTGTGCTCTGAGGAGAAACGTACAAAATCCTTGAATGAAGAACTAAGAAACTGAGGAAAGCTAGAGGAATAGAGGACAAAATTAGAACATATGGTTAGGAGATGTAGCCTGTGGTACCTTACCCTTACCTCTTTAAAGTCTAGCATTAACAGTGCCAGACCAGGCATACCATGTCTCCTTGTGGGGCTTTGTGATGGTTTGAACTTCTGCTCTGTTCTGAGGAAAGGCAGGAATCCATGTCTGCCTTCCCAGCAGTTCTCAATGTTTGGATCACTCCCAGTGACCGTATCCTCCTATGGCGTGTTTTCTAATTTCCTGCAGAAACCCATCCTACCACCCCATCCACATATCCCTCCCCTTCTTAGTAGAACTGAGACCCTTGCTTGCTCAGGACTTGGAACCCCGTTTCCTCCCTAAACTTCCAGGAGAGACCACCTTCCATCCAAGGTATTTTTGCCTGGAGCATATCCTCGGTGCCAAGATTTGTCTAAGCCTGTCCCACCTTGTCATGTCCCACTGTGTGCTATTCCCTGGGCTGTTTACTGTTCTTTTGTGGGTTGAGGGATTTCCATCATAGCGGTGGGTGCCATGGGAGAAGAGTGGGGAGCTGTATGGCCGCACCAGGGCCAGGAGACCAAACAGTACAAACCTATTCTTTATAGCAGCCCATGGGCTGTATGGCTCATAAAGTAGCCCCTGGTCAGAGAAGGGGATAAATCACTAGGGTGCTGGCATTGGTGGTTACCCACGGTGAGACGCTGGCTTTGCATTGGACAGGCCCCAGACCATGAGCTGTGAGAGAGCGGAAAGCCTGTGCAACCTCAAGCAGCCTTTTCTCCCTACTTTCCATTCTCCCTGCCTTGTCGATTGTCTCTCTGCCAAATCCCATCAGGGGCTGTTCTCTTGATTCTGATATTTCTGACTAGTCCTCTTGAGAAAGAGGGAACAAACCAAAGTAACAGAAAATTTGAGGAATGATTTCACTTAAACTTCAGATGCTGGGGGTTCTAAAGTGATACCCTCCACTGGAAGCATTTCCAAATGATGGACTTTATCTGGGTGGCATTTGGGCTTGCTGAAATGACCAGAACTTGGAAAAGTTATTTTTTTGAACTAAACCTGAGTACAAATTTGAATTCTGGGAAGTATCGTCTGAAAGTAGTTTTTTGCTGTTCCAGAGACTAGGACAAGGAGCAATGGATCCAAGCTGCAGGAAAAGAGATTACACCTGAACCTCAGGAAGAACTTGCTGACGGTCAGAGCTGTCTGGCAGTGGAATATGCTGCCTTAGAGTGTGGTGGAGTCTCCTTCTTTGGAGGTTTTGAAGCAGAGGCTGGATGGCCATCTGTTGGGAATGCTTTGATGTGTGTTCCTGCATGGCAGGAGGTTGGACTGGATGGCCCCTGTGGTCTCTTCCAACTCTTTAAGATTCTGTGATTTTATGAAAATGTAACTTCTGCAAGCTCTGGAAATGGCAAATACAGATTGGAGGTAAAGACTGCAAAGGCAAAGTTTTCCAAAAGGATAGTGTTAGTGTCCCCTTGAATGTGGATGAGATGTCATCAAACCATGGAATTTTGTGCCACATGGCATACAATATACATATACAAGTCCTAATCCAGGTGGCACAGGCTTTGTGCAGTACAACGGGTAACTTTCCCCCAGATTTGAACACTTTCTTCTCCTTTCTTATAGCTCTATTTGTGCTTTCCTATGTGATGAAAGAATGCAACTTCTCAGATTGGGAACTCTTGTGTAGATAGATGAGGACCATGACTGCCTTTCTCACTGTTCATTCCTATTGCTGTGCTTTTACTGCTACAGTTTAGGACTTCTTTAACCACTACTGGTAGATGAATTCCCATCCTATTCAAATGTCTGCCTTTTGTCAACTTATGATTTCACATTTATCAGACCCTTCATCCAAGGTGCTTAGACTAGTGTACAGGTTTGCCTCCATTCTCACAACACCTCTGTGAGGCGTGTTTGACCAGTCGAGGACATCCAGTGCACTTCATAGATAAGTAGGGACCTGAACCTGCTGTCTCTCATCCAAGGTCTAATGCTGCTATGTACACTCAAGTTTGGTGAATTGCTATGGAGGCAGCCTGATCTGTATTTTGGCCTGTCTCTTAAACTGTTCCAAGTGTGAAGGGATCTGTGTGTGCACACACCCTTTCACCCATATTGTTTCTCTGACCTGTTTTCCACTTTGGTCTACCTGTCATTAATGTTGTCAACTTTCTTGGGTATGTTCTTTCAAAGTGGGTTTGGGGATTGTACATACACTGTCAGGCTATCAGGGGACCTGTTCTGCCATGCTGAAGCGAGACAAATCCAAAAAGCCAGTCACAGGAATTATACAGGCGTTAAAAAATGCTTCCCTCTCTTCTGTCATTGATTTGAGAGGCCTGAAAAATTCTCTGTTGATTGAGACTAGGATGGCCGGTCGAGTCTAGGGCTGCTTTATATGTTGCATGGCATGGCAGCTGTTTTGGTACTAGGTTCAGTTTGTGCGAGAGAAGCTGAGGGAGAAAGGCAGGAGGGGCTGAATTAGATTCCATCCCCCCTCCCCTTCCCAAGCATTACTGCCAGGGCTGTCCCTGTACTATATAGGCCAGCTTGCTCCCTGCCTCTGCTGCTGTATGCCTGCCTTTGGGTTCTGTAATAGCTCCGGGGCTTTGCTTTGGGATTAGTCTCTAATTGGAAGCCGATTTTGTTTCCTTTCTCCCCTTCACAAGGCTCACCAGTCCCAGCGGGACAAAGCGATTAAGTTGAGGTTTTGGAGGTTTTTGTTTTTTTAAAAAAAATATATGGCAGAATTATTTTGGAATGGAGGGATCCTTGCATGATAGACTCTTTGAGAAAAAAAATCCCCAGGCTTTGCCTTTCCTACGGGGCCCCTTTTCAAGTGGTTTTGCACAGTACATGTCTCTGGGCAGCATGCATCTCAAACAGTTGCTGGTAATTATAGAAGCCTCTTTCCCGCACACCCATTACTCAAAGGATTCTTGTGTGTTTCATAGAGTTTTGCTTCAGCCTGAATAAGACTCTGTTCAGGATTTCCGAAGCCTGGGATAGCAAAGCATCTCCTCACTCCATGCAGATGCCCCACCCCCATCCCACTAGTTATTCCATGATCCAGGGCTTGGGACATGTATAATGAGAAAAATATTTCTTGGTTGTACACATGTGCACAGACATCTGTGCTATCTTTTCACATTTTGTCATATATGTGCATGCATGTACACACACACACACACACACACACCTTTTTGCTGTGTTGCTAGGAGAAGTGAGGATCTTCCCAGTAAGTGGAGCAGGAGGTGGAGGTAGTCCTTTTCCCTCCCTGGAGCCTTGATCGAGAGGGGTGGGGGATGGAGAGACAGAAGAAAAATATTCTCTGCCTGTTCACAGAAACTCTTTCCATATGCTGATCCACAAGTTTGGAGTACCACATGAGGTAGGTTTTCTCCAAAGTCCCCTTTCAACCACAGAAGACCTCTGCTGACCCTGTAGCCCACCTCAGCTTAGTCATGGGCTACTGGCCCTCCTGTTTGCAAAGAAGATTTATTTTTCACTTGTTTATGTACTCATTTGAAAATTATTCCTATTGAAACCAATAGAACAGGGAAGGAAAACCTCCAAATGATGTTGAACTGCAGCTCCCATCAGATTTAGCCACATAACTATTGATGGGGAAGGACAGGAGTTATAATCAGCAACATCTAGAAGGCCACAAGTTACCCACCCTTAAAATCAGGCTATTCTTGGGTAGACAGCTTTAGAGTTGGGGCACAGAAAGAAGATGAATACAGTCAGATCTCTTTTCTTATATATTATATAGAACATCATAAACAGCCAGCAGTCCTTCTTAAAGTATATGTGTAGGAGTAAGAGTTCTCAGTGGTGTTAGGTCTAAAAAATATTAATCCTTTATGTAAAGATGTCTGTGTAGACCTGCACTAAGAGTGGCCTCTTTTTGTATAAAAGACCATGTACTTCTGAACTGTGCACACTCACTCTCGTTC
This sequence comes from Ctenosaura bakeri, assembly GCA_948474755.1. Classification (NCBI taxonomy): domain Eukaryota; kingdom Metazoa; phylum Chordata; class Lepidosauria; order Squamata; family Iguanidae; genus Ctenosaura; species Ctenosaura bakeri. The sequence goes on from CAOLHI010001784.1 coordinate 237,268, forward strand.
TGCACAGCCATATTGAGCCTAAAGTGCTATGACATGCATAATTTGTGGCCTGTGATAACTATGCACTTGCGTAGCTTTGCTTATATATTTTGGTATTAATCCATCTAATTTTGTTCATGACAGGCACTGCAATCCTATGGTCTAGCTAAGATAACTGCCGTAAACCAGTGTTAAGGTAGCAGAGATCCTGTGCTCTTCTAATTATAAAGTTAAAAGAATGTTTATAATAAACACGTTCATATTAGTAATGGACAATGGGGCTGCATTCCCATTTGTTCCATTGGTGTTGAACATGCTATCTCCTTCTACCTATAGACATTTAATAGGCATCTGTAGATCTATGCGTGTATTAGTGTGGTCATTTGGAGAAGGAAAAGCCACAGATATCTGTATGTGTATATAATACGGACACCCATATATTTCGCTTAATCCATATGCTTACCATGTTTCCCCAGTTGTGCTGAAGCTTACATGCAAGCAGCTGCTGGCGCATAATAGGCTTTCCTCAGCAGATGATCAAGCACCAGAGTGTGGATGTTTGTAGGCCTGATGAGATGGTATGCCTGACCTCAAATGCAGAGTCAGAAACTGCCTTGCCGCCCATTAGTCATGTGACACACCCTTTCTGAAAATAAAGCTTGAGGCTGGCTGGCATTAGAACAGTGGTGGCAAATTTTTATCCCCCAAGATGTTTTCAGATACAGTTCTTCTAATCCTTTATCACTGACCATACTGTCTGGGGCTCCTGGAAGTTGACATCTAAAACATCTAGGCAGCCAAAATTCACTCATCCCCTTGTTAGAAGAATAGCAAAGAACTATGGCAGTAATGAGCACATCTTCCAACTGTTTTGCCACTCGCTAATCATGATACTGCTAACTCGTATGCTTTCATGGTAGCTGAGCATGGAACGAAACATGGCTAAGATCAATCAGGAATGCAAGGATTACATCATTACAACCCCTTCCAAACCCAGTGTGCAACTAGGCTACCAGGAAAAGCCTATAGCGCATCTCATGTGAAAGGTTCCATAACACAGTGAATCAGAGGCTTATGTGTAGAACCCACGGGTTAAGTATTTCCTTGTTAACAGTTTGAGTTCTGCTGTTTTCTGTCAGCGCTGTCCCTACAGCCAGGTAAGACTGCATGCACAACACAGTAGCACTGTGATTATCTGGTTAATTGGAACAAGTGTTTTGTAAGAAATTGGGATGGAGGCCATGTGAATAAGATAGAATAAAAACAAAAAGACAAGGCAATGTAGTACTTTGGCTATGTCTTAGTCCATTGATGTTCCCAGGAAGAATCAGTGGAATGAGAAATAGAAGATATAGTTCAGTTCTTGGTTCTAGGATATGATAACTTCTGCAAAGCAAAACTTTGTTTTGGGAGTCTTGCTGGCAAAAATAAATCCAGGCAATGCTTAAACCATACAGCCACACCGAGCCAGTTTTTGAAGGGTTATGGTTGAAGGGTTGAAAGGATAGGCTTTTGAGACATGGGTGTTTGAGTACTTTATATACTTCAAAGTGCTTCCAGGAAAGGCTGGAGGACTTTCAGGTCTTTTGCTTTGCACTCCCTGGTAAGCTCTTGCTTACACGGAAGAAGGGCCGCCTCTCAGAATTGTGTTTCTTGACAGGTATTTGAGTCTGAGGTCAAAATGCAGAGTATATGTAAGGATCTGAATAATCCCTATTAGTCATCTGCCCTTCTCTTCATTTTTTTAAAAAAATTAATGGCCATAATGGTGATTTGTACAAATGGCTCTTTGCATTTGGAGCACAGTTTCATCAACTTTCCTATCATTGCATGCTTGCTTGTGTGCTTGTAATGTACTCTCTCCTTACCATACTCCTAGATCTACCCATTTTTATGAGGACTGAATCATAACCGGTATTTGATAGAGTGGAGTATTTCATCAATACATCATTTTAAAGTTGCACAACTTCATTGACATAACATATAGTTACTCTTATTAAGGGATTTTGTAGCAATCCCATTGTTGTCCAGTTACCATAATTTTTGAGAATGGGATTGCACTATGATTTGAATGGAACAACCTTGACATTAAACTTAATCCATATAAATGGAACAAATATGTTGTTTCTAAATGTATTTGTTTATTTATTATAATATTTTGTCTCATCCTTCTTCCAAGAAGCTTGGGATATTCCCCCCATATACCTCCGTCCCCTAGAACAACTATGTGAAGCAAGTGAATTACTGAGTTTGTGACTGGCACAAACCCACCTTATGTGCTCCTTGAATGAACGGGTATTTGAACTTGAATCTTCGTAGCCCAGTCTTCATACTCTGGCATGGTACAACAAAGGCTCTCTTCCACTTGCATTTCACTACTTTCCACAAACCTTGGTCACAAATGGGCTGAAATCTTTCATTTTACATCCAACCCAGATTCTTCTATTCCTGATAAAAGGCCCAGTTGAGTGTTTTATAGTCTGTGTTATTTTCTATCATAATGGAGTGTTTGCCTGAATGTCTTTCCCTCCTAAATTTTACATCAACCAAAATAGATTGTATCCCTACTTACTGTATTTTATTGGAAAAGGAACTGAGGTTTTCTGGTTTGCTTTCTTATGCACTGGGAGAATACAGAGAGAAACCCAAACAAGTGTTGGAAAAATACTGAATCCCCCTAAATTGCCCCATTTTAAAAATCCCAAATTATATTAAATGTTTTGAAAGAGTAAAGAGCAGATTTACTGCCTGCTCACATTTCTGGTCCCTCTTCTGAGAGACAGCAATTTAAGTGAGCTGTGCTGTAGTACCGTTCTGAATGGTCTGTTCCTTGGGGCACTCTACCCCTCTTGCAAAAATGTTGAGTTCCACCCATTTTGTTGTGTGTGTGTGTGTGTGTGTGTGTATGTATGTGTAGGGGGATCAACTTAAAGCTGATGAACAGTATCCTTTAATATACAAATTTTTGTAAGCTGTGTGCTTGTGTCTTCCACATAAGACTGGCAGTCCATTTTACAGCAAGTCCATTTATTACTTGTAACAAGTAACAGTGAATTGGTTGCAGCTTATAGCTTCCAGTTGTTACCTGATGGTGCTGGTTTGAGGCCAAATAGCAACAGCTTGGGGCTTCAGAAGGGCAGATTTCCTGTAGATGGGTTTGGAAATATCACCATCCAAATGGGCTGGAGAGGCAGATTTTTGCTTCCAGGGAAATGTGAACAATAATTGAGAGGGTTCACTAGACAACCAGAAAGCCACAATTGCGAAAGATGGCTGCTTTGGTTAAAATCCCATCCTGGTTCAGAGGGGAAGTGGGTAACTGCAATTAGAAATAAAAAAGCCATATATAAAGCAAATACCTAAGAAGAGAACTGTCACGGTATTAAGTACAGCAAGAGATCTGTAGCCCAAAGATTTGGCTGGCTCTGTTGAATCTGTATGTCAAATCCCAGCTTCTTCCCCACTCTCCCCCTCCTCCTGAAGATAGCAGATGTTCCCCTCCTGTCCTAAGTGAAGTAAACTTCAAAACAATCTTCCCATTCCCGTCCATTCTCTCATCCTGCCTTCCTGGCTCTGCAAACTTTCTTCAATACCCAGCCTCTTTTGTCCTATTCTGTTTCTGGGCTTCCCTTCCATACTCCTTCTGCCATCCTGGCTCCCATATCACGAGAGGTTCCTTTCCTGTCCAGACAGAACTCGGTCACAGTTATCTGCTATAAGATTCTCACAGAGATGTAACTTTGGGCCATTTCACGCCTTTGATATCTGATCTGTGATTATTAGTTTTTATGTTATTAAATACCTACATGGTGATGTTTGCAAAGAGATAACTGTGTCAATCTGTTTCAGTGTAAAAAAGAAAGGGTGGGTAGAATGAGTGTGGTGATACCATTAAGACTCACTCATTCTAGCATGAGGTTTCATGGATTTCGTTCCTTCAGATGCATTGATAGAATACAGTCTTCAAGCCCATACCTATGGCTTGAAGACTGTTCCATCAATGTGTCTGAAGAAGTACACTGAAATCCACAAAAGCTCCTGCTAAAATAAATCACTTATAAAGGTGCCTTTACATTCCTCCTCTCTGTGTGATGTAGTTTTGTTTCTGATCAAATAGTGGAAATGCTTCTAAAAGTCAGTTTATGGTGGTGTCATAAACACACAAAACAAGAAGGTCAGCTGAATGCTCAATTATGTATATCTTTTTTTAAAGCCTAACCTGTGTTGTATCATAGTTAGAATAACAGAATAAGCTTGGGAAGATCCATCAAATTTTCACTCTGCCATAAAGTTTTCTGGGCCACTTTGGGTCATTTATTATTTCTCAGTGTAACTTGCTTTTCAGGATTGTTATGAGGCTAAAATTGAGTTGGAGGAACATATGCCATATTAAGATTCTTGGAAGAAGGGCAGACTTCAAAAGTAATAAATAAAAAATAAATCAATAGCCTATTACGTTCTCCAAGAGATTACTAAAAACTGAAAAGAAATAGTTAGACTGGTTCTGTGTCTCAAGCTTCAGTCTCCAGATACCATCTTAGGGACTGCGCATTGGGGACCCACAAAGGCAAGGTGCAGACTCCCCACTTTTTCCAATTAAGAGTCTGACTCCCATGCCACTGTCAAAAATTGAAATGCAGCTGGTGTGATGGAATATGAAAATGGAAATTTCTTATTTTCATACATGTTCATTGTTATTTGAAAGATCAGCATCGTTTGCATATATTAATTGAACCAGAGTGTCCTTTTCTTTTAAAGTTCTCCTGTGACTGATTTGAGCCATTTCAGGTATGAGAGAGATAATTTTCTTTTCTTTTTTAAGTTATTTTTGTGATTATATCCCACAATATTTAATTCAGAAACTCCCACAGTAATTTACAGAATGAGTTCCCTTACATACACACCATGAAGATTACTGATGAGATGGCCTAACACTTCATATTGGAGCCAGAATTGGAGCTTGGGGCCAAAGAGTACATTTGTCAAGAGATACTCTTTTCTTGAAAGAGACTGCTTAGACAATTCCTTACTAAGGCGAAGGAATTTTTTTCATCTCTGAGAAATTTCTGCCCCGATCTTCTTCAGATATGGGTAGAATGGTATGAGCAGGATTGTTAGGAGACAAAGCTGAAAGGTTTGCCTGCAGTATAAATCACCATGATATTGTAGTGTCTTCTAGTATACTTTACTTTTTTGTTTCTGGCTCAGCCCTTCTTCAGCTTGTACCCAAGATGAAGGATCTGCTTCATGTTTGTTTGATGTTTTGGACCTTCTTATTGCTCCTAAAACCTATATCTTAGCTCCTTCTCTTCCCTTATAACCCCTCTTTCTCACCATGCCTGAAACTGGTGGCACCAGCCTTGGCCCATCCAACAGACCAAGAAACTCATAAGGCAGATGTGGTCATCCCCATTTATAAAGCTAGTAAATATAATGCAACCAGTTTGTGTCCCCTCCAAAGGTCAATATTTGTGCAGAGTTTAATTTTAACTTAACAAGCAGCTGCTTGCTGAGCTGCTCTCTTGTTTTAGTTTCTTACACACTCTGGTATGTGTCCAGCTTATTAATGAAAACTCTCTGTGGTGTAAGCATAGGTGTACTATAGGCCAGGTATGATGCATTTCATTTTAATATGTACCAACAATATAATAAAATAGCTTGCAAATTTTTCACAGAGCTCATTTTTTGTGTACTTTGTTTACAAGTAACTCTTTTCTCCACTTCCAGTTAACTGTTACCATGAATGATTAAAATCTTTATTTTGAAAGATGACAAAGAAACACATCAGATAAAAATAAATAAAATGATCACTCTCCATTTACATGGGTATCACTCATGCACTATTTGCATACTCAGCGCTGTAAGAGATCACTGTTGCAACAGTGCAGCTTCTTTACTTTCCTTCAGCTTTCCCACTAACAGCTCACAGCTCTTCTTCTCGCCTTTTGTGCTGATAAACTGAGCAGAAAATATATCACCATGAGAGCTCATACAACCTTTCCAAACATTCATAGAGCAAATCTTCGTCTGAAGTGTGTATTCAGGTAGATTTTCTTGGCCTGTTCAATATGGAGGTTGGTGTGGCTTCTTCACAAATTTATCTGTTATTTGAGAAGGTGTCTAAGGTACTATGATTACCAGCTTTGATGGCTTGCTAATAAATAAATACACTTTGGAAGAAACTGTTGAGGGTCTTGGAAAGTCTCATTTTACGCTGAAGATTGTCTCTTTATGTACATTCGTCTTTAGCTGTCATTTCCTCTTTGTGTCTCATTTTAAATTGGGATACTGTTGTACTTAATCTGGTGTTAAAGCATAGTGGTAGTAGCAAAGCTCAGTATATGCACTTTGCTGCAGAAGTCATGTGATATGAGTCTATTCACAAGTTATGGTGTGGGATATTATGTATTTATAGATTTCTCAGAAAACGGGAGTCACGTTTGTTAATTGCACACTTATTTTTCTGTAAGTGATTGTAGTATGAATTTTTTTAGACGCTCTCTGTGACTAGTCTTAAAGGAATCAGTTTATAAAAGTATATTTGCTAGTCAAATTTATAAGCAGGATTCATTGCCTTCTGGGGCAGGCTGCACTGGCACCCTTGCTGGTAATGGGAAATCACTTCTTGTCATTTTTGGACAATCTTTTTGCTGTTTTTGAAGTGGGCCCCAAGAGCAGTGTTCATGGGCCAAAGCTGGCCCTATAGTCTATTTTTGACTGATACAAAGAGTTTCTAAGTTATTTTTTCCCTTAAACATGGGATTTGCATGGGCAAATAATCAGGCCATGTACAGCAAACACCCCCTCTACTTCCTCTCCCCTAGTGCATCTCCAAATGTGTGTGAACACTCTTCTGTCCCCATGCCCCAATGAAGCACAAACTCTGCATAAGGACATGTTGCACTTGCCATACATGGCTGTAGACTTCCTTTAGGTGGGAAGCATACAAGTCTTGGAACTGATGTTGTTTACTAGGTCTACTCACACAGCCTTGGGGTCAGACAGATCAATTATGACTAGTGGGAGAAGAGCATAATCTTCCTGTCTTCTCCCATGCCTTGACTGTCTGAGTTAACTACTTAGGTGTTTTTGTGAGTACTATTTTAGATTGACAGCTCCATTCCATACTCTCTTCTCATGTTTATGAAGGCTGGTGGGAAAGTGGTTGGTCTCATCAACCTAATGAAATGTTCATCCAGCCTTTTGGGAAATATTTGCTGGCTCTTGTTCCCCATATTCTTTCTGATGTTGCCCTGTCTTCATTCACTATCTATATAGGCCAGAACTGCAGGGCATTGGCAAAGAGGTTGCTCTTGGCACAGTTGAGCCATGGAAGCCAGGGCGGGATCTGCATACCACAGTGATAACAACAAAGAGTTTTGTGGAACTTTAAGGGCTAACAGATTTATTGTGGCTGAAATACTTGTGATCTAGAGCCCACTTCATAAGAGCGTTCTCTTCAATTCACAGATGGACAATTACTGAGAAAAAGAATCTATATATAGTAGATTCAAAAAGCCATGAGAGCAAGAAATCTAGTAAGCCTGTGACATTTCTGCATAAAGTGCATACTGAAGATTGTTTTCTGCTGTGATCAATCAGTCTGTACTAGGTAGTTCTTAAAACTATACAATTGATGCTTTGAAGAGAAAAGAAAAGAAAATACCAACAGACACTGCCTTTGTGATCCTGTTCATCCAGGCATCCCACTTTTGAGGTCCTAGTCCTAATAATATTGGCCGTATCATTTTGGACTTGTTCTCCTGCCCATTTATTTTTCCTGTCTATGTAAGACAGGCAAGTTAGCCTCTGCTGTGGAACAAATGGGTGCACTGGCAACATAAAAGCAACAGCGACATTCAAAAACCAGCCAGAGAACAGACCAGTTTTTGAACCTAGAACATCTTTCTATTTTCCTCAAGGATTCACTGCTTCAATAAAAATTACGCAAAGGGAAACTGCTGAAACAGTTCAATTAGTATGTATAGGGAAATTGCATACTACAGTCTTCATTTATATCTTCATTGGAACCATGGCTTTCTGTCCCACTGCAGCTATGAAATTTGTATTGCAAAGCTAGGGAGATTGTATTAACATCTATCAGTGCTGTTCTCATCTGGTATAAATCTGAACTTTGTACAGAAGCACCACAGACATGCTGGGTTTCTTGTGTGTCTTGATCTTTTGGTCCCACTGGTTAGACACATTTTCTTTCTACTTATGTTTATGCCAAGGGTAGAGATCCATCTCATTAAGTGTGCTCTAGTCCACAAAAGCTTAAATGGCTGTTGGTCTTAAAGTGCCACCAGCCCCTTTGTTGGTTTTGCTGTAAGAGTCTAACAGTCACCACAGGGAATAGTTGCAAGAATTGTCCCCATTCCCTCCCTGCTTCTATTACTGATTTGAAGTTTGTCATTGCTGACAGCTAGTTTTAACTTATCCTGTGTATGGGCAAACAACAGCTATCAATGCCTCTGACAAAGAAGCTCATTTTTATGAAATCTTTTTATGCTTTCCCAGCCTTCCTTTCTCCTCATCTGCTATTTAGCTGGAAGATTTTTGGCAGGATAGGCGTAGGGAGCATGGTGACGAAAGGCTGGAGAAACACAGATTTTCCATGTCAGGTTGTAGCATCATGTCTGCAGTAAACAATGCAGTGAAGCTTAAGGTGAGAAAAAAAGTAGGATTTTACTCTGGCCAGTCCTACTGTAGCTGTGAGTACCTGTCTACTGCAGGGAAGGTAAACAGCAGCTCCCCTCAGAATCCCTTACTGAACATACATGAATTACAAAAGGGGAAGAACAGATAAGCCTAGCTTACCAGGTCTACCCATTACCCAGTTTTTCTTTTTAAAGAGCACAGATTGGCCACCAAAACAAAAACTGGAAGACAGTTGAAGGCTGGTGAAAAAAATTTGTCTCTGGATGCATTTTGAAATAAGCTTTACAGTTGTCTCTAGAAGATTGAAAATGTTTTTGTTTATTTATGCACGGCTTACTTGAGCTGATTGTTTCATTTCACATGTGCATGGTGTTAGGGCCTTTCCACCCTACACTGTTATATTGCTATTATTCCACTTTTCAACATCCTATGGAATTCTGGGGTTTACAGTTTACTGAGTCCAAAGAGCTCTCTGGCTGCAAATTCTTAATGCCCCTCCATAAACTGTAAACCCCAGGATTCCATAGGATGTTGAAAGTGGAATAATAGCAGTATAACAGTGTAGTGTGGAAAGGCCCTTAGGTTTGGATAAAAATTTCACCAAGACTCATCAAACTGCTCTTATTTATTTGTTTGTTTGTTTGTTTGTTTATTTATGGTCTAGAAACCTATCCCTATTTTCCCCATGTTATTTCTGCTCTGATACCAAAGTTTCTGTTAAAGAAGTAATGCCCAGGACCATATCTATTTTGTTAACTGAGGTGTACCTGTATCTACCATCTTTTTTATGAAACAGATTCTGGGTTCTCTTCCATTTATCATGTCCTTCTTAAGCTCTGCTCAAAAATGTCATTTTCTTGTATTGTGTGTCCCCAACAGATACATTTAGGAGATCTGACCATATCTGACACTTCCTAGAGACTTCTGTAATGCAGTTGTCTTGATTCTTTTAACACAAGAAAAGTTAAGGAGAGGAAAGGAATGAAGCAGCTAGAAAGAAAAAGTATACTGAATATAACTGTGGGGGAAGCTGTGTCTTCTACTTGAGGCTAATAGTTGTATTTCTCCCCCTCCTCCAGTGCTCTGAGGTTGACCTGTGGGTGCTGTGGTTTGTGGGTTTGTGTTCAACTCTAGTATTCTTTGTTGCTTGTTTCTCTCTCCTTTGCCAAGTGCTGTCCTGCCAGCCCCAGTGTAGCTGCTTTGGTCAATGACAGAATGCAGGGGGTGGGCAGCTTGGTGAGTAAACAGAGGCTTCTTGATGGCCAGTGAACTCATCTCGTGACAGCCAGCCTGCGGCTGCTCCAGGGAAAACCAGTGGTTAGCCATTCCCAGAGGAGCGGCTCTGTTTTCCTGCTGTTGATGATCTGCTCTCGGTGCCCGTCTAACGTATAAACTTTAATGGCCAGTTTAAATGGTTCCTGCCGTGAGCACTTCGGTGCCAGATTTAGTGCTTTAATTTGGAAACTTTCTCCCTTTGTGGTCGTAGGGAGGAAAAGGTCTTGGGCCACTTGGGGCCAGTCATGAGGATTTGTGGGTGCTGAGGAGACAGTGCTTCCAGTTGCTGATGACATCGGACAGAGGTGGCTGGACTGAACTAGGGGCCTGGCCAGGAAATTCTTGGTCATTGTCATTCTGCTTTACACCTCCCTCCATACAGAAGATAGCCACCTACATTATTGAAGAAGATGGAGACTGCATTACAACAGGGGAACCCTGTACTGTCACACCTGGATCTTCCTGAACCAGATGGTCTTGGCTGTAACTTTCTTAAGTATGTGCACCTGTGTGTGTGTGTAAGACATATAGTTTTTGAGCCATTATCATCTGTTTTCCTGGGCCACCTTTTCTTCTATAGCACAAGTTGCATTCTGTTGCATGACAGCTGAGAGAGAGTCTGAGTTTCTCCCATATTTATCTGGGTTACGTAAGATTACAGAACTGCAGTTGGAATGGACCTGAAGATTTCATTCAGGCCCATACATAAAAGGAGGATGTTCCATAAGCAAAAATATCCCCATGTCCTTATGAGATCTGGCTCAGATGATTCAAGTGTACGTGTACTGCAGGAAGATGGTACAAGTGGATGCCATGCCAAGCCCAAGGGCTTTTACATGGCAAGAAATAATTTGAGTAAAACAGACCCAGATGTCTTCAAGTCTCCATGAAGGCAAACATCCAAATGCTGCAGTAAAGATTCAAAGACAAGTAACCTTTTCAATAAAAAGGCCACACTGGCAACTAAATAAGTGAATTTGTACACCGACAAATAATTAATATGATTTAGTTATCACTTGCAAGCTGTGTCTTACAGATGTTCTTCTCAAGCATCCTCTTAGGTGTTCTGCAGCCTGAGGGCATTAAATTTTTCTTTCTGCCCTCTCTTGTTCCTTTACACGCAGAACAAATGTGCTGCATCTTTGCATTCCTAAATCCTTCAGTTATGAATGAGCTTCTGTTTCACAAGGAGGCTCTCCAAATGTGTTTTTTTTATTATTATTATTTATTTGTATCCCGCCTCTCTATATGGATCGAGGCGGCGAACAGCTTACAAATAGCATGTATTTTGAAACATTTCTATACATGCCCCCAACAAGCTGGGTACTCATTTTACTGACCTGCGAAAGGATGGAAGGCTGAGTCAACCTTGGAGCCGGGCAGGATCGAGCTCGTATCCTTCTGTGTGTGTGCCATATAGATCGGACGTAAATTTGAAGTTCCTCACACTACACCATCCATGTGAGTCTGGTTTTGTTTACTGGTAAGCTTAGTTCTCAAAAGCAGCAAGTGTCTTATCTGGTGGACTCACTCCATTCATATATATGAAGGTGAGTACAGGGTTATGTTGTCTTGTATGTTTGGGACAGACTGTAGGGGTTGCAGATGTACAGAACAGAAGCTGTGGACCCTAGTAGGATTTAGTATGGAGGGCTGCCCCAGAGGATTGAAGCAGAGCCTTGGAAACAGTTTCCTACCAAGGTAACACAAAAAGCCAGTGTAGAGGCAAAGGTCTAAATTAGAGGTCAAGAAACTGGCCTTCCATATGTTATTGGGCTCCAATTTCCAACATTAGTCACCACTGGTCAGGCAGGCAGGGGCTGCTGGAATTTGGAATCCAACAATACCTGGAGAGTTACAGATTCCTCAGGTGTAGTCTAAACTAAGGATTTCAGTTGAAGGAGGTTAGAAATATGGATAAGGAAGCAGCAAACAAGAAAGAAGGTGTGCATAAGGAGATTGGCAGACAGAGATGGCAGCATGTATAGAGTACCTAAAGTGGAGGGGCCCACAGGCAAGGCAGAATCTTGCTGCTGTCCAGACAAAGACCTAGTTTCTGATCCAGAAGCATGAATAGTCAGACCAGATGGACATAGGAAGAGCACTAGTGTGCAAATTAGTTGGCTTCCAGTTCTGAGACTTTGATAGATTATGAGTATAGTTTCAATGAAAGATCAGGTGTTGACACAGGTAAGTATTTACCAACTGTATACTTTCTCTGACTAAATATCATAAAGACCAGATCCTATCTGATCTTGGAAGCTAAGCAGGGTCACCCCTGGTTAGTACTTGGATGAGAAACATCCAACAAATACCATGTGCTGTAGGCTGTATTTCAGAGGAAGGAACTGGTAAAACCGCTTCTAAGTATTTCTTGCCTAAGAAAACCCTATGAAATTCATGGGGTTGTTCTAAGTCAACAGGCAACTTGAAGGTACATACATCCACAGACGGTCAGTAAAAAAAATATTCCATAACTTTTCAGAACAAGCTTTGAATAGATGTCACTCCCCTTTTGTACCCTGGGCCTCTCCAACGACAGCTGACTATGGTGGGGTAAACTGCCAAGAGGTGGGGGAGATAGTTTGGCAGAAGGCTGTGCCACAGTGATTGAAGGAAAACCCATGGTGGGTACCAAGGTCTCTATTTATAGAGCTCCCATCTTGAGAAGCAAAGGAGTGACCATGCTTTCATGCCATGCTCCTTTCAAGTGGTTGGCATGTTCCTTCCACATCAACCATTTGTACAGCTGCTTCCTTTGGGGGAAGGGGGAAAGGAGTAGGTGTGGCTGGAAGGGAAAATGGTTCTGTTTTCAGGCATTTCTAGGGGTGGGGAGAGTGAGATGCTGTCTCTCAGCTCTCAGTGATTCACTAGCATGAGCCTGTGTCCTGTTGTAGTAGACAACGCAGGTATGTGCGTACATTTCAGTAAAATTTGAAAAAAATCTAAAGCCACATTTAATTTCTCAAAGAAAGTGAAATAGTACATGTATAGTGTTGTTTTGTGATCATAATTGGGAAAGGATATTAGTCAATTAACAAATTTCAAAATAGTATGACATGCCCTGGTAAGACACCAACTATGCTGCAAACACAGTTAGTATAGAAAACTTTATTCTATTCCTGATAGCCAAGAGCTTGGGAAAATTACTTGAGGACTACCAAACTCAGAATTCCCCTCCCAGCATGGTTAATGGGCAGTAGCTAATTCTGGGAACTGAAATCCCCAAATACAGCCAGCCCTCCACATTTACGGGTTTCACTTTTGTGGATTTGATTATTCACGGATTATTTGCTGTCAGCTCTGCTGCTGCCCTAATAGGGACTGCAAGCTCTGAGCCTAGTAAGTCCCTATTAAAAATGGTGTGGGGCAGCAGTGGAGGTGGTAGTAAGCCCCACCAGCCACCCACTTCTGTCTTGTGAAGGAATCCTGATGCCTCAAAGGAATCCACAGTGGGTTGAATATGCTGATCATACTTTTTTGTATGTAAAATATGGTTTGGGAGATCCTAGAGTTATTCATAGTTTTTCTACTTTCACAGGGTTCCTGTGCCCCTAACACTAGCGAATGTGGAAGGATAACTGTATAACTTTTCCAGGCTCTGCCCCACCTTGCTTCTTTCCTTGTTTCCCCAAATCAGCATGAACTCTCAGCTGAAATTCAGACTCTAGAAAACCATATTGCAAGCAAGCTTCTCTGGACATTTAGCAACCTTGCAGTTCCTCTGGGGATCACAGCTGCACATTCTCCAAATGGATCATCTTGCAAGATGCATGAGGTTGAGAAGAATCTCTGCTCAGCTGATCAGCTTATTTTGAGAACAAGAGTAAGGTTTTAAGAGAATAAGACCATAAAACTGTAGAACTTGTTGGACTAGAGTCCAAAATATTTTTGAGCTGTATAATCAACCACATCATGTAGTGGAGTTAAAGTGAAGGAACTTCATTTGCAGCATTATTTTGTGTAATGTGCTTGCAGACAGGCACATCTGAAAGCAGTGATGGGTTTTGTAGCAGGATGACTTTGCCTAGTGGTTGAAGTGTTCATCTCCATTTTTAAAGGCAGTGGGGGTTGAACCTTATTTTGTCAGGATTCATGTCATAACTTGGGGGTTGAGCCGATCTAGTTCTATAAATTAATCTGTTGCAGTCTTCAAATCCAGTTTAGGGATACAAGACACTTAAGATACACATATATGTTTTATTTACCAGATGCTTATCTTGGCAGTTTTGTCCAGAAGTTCCATGACCTCACACATGACATATAAAAGAATAAAAGCCTCAGTCAGCCATTTAAGGCACGGAAAGTGACTGAAATATAATTCAGATCAAAACTGAGTGATATCAGATAAGCAGTATTTAAATCATGTTAGAACCTAGCTGATGGGAAGGTCATCAGTATGTTTAAATTACATTCACATACAGCAGTATATGAGGAAGGCAATGGAGAACCACCTCCAAATATTCCTTGCCTAAAAAAACCCCTATGAAATCCATGGCATCACAACATGTTAACAGACTATTTGAAGGCACATAAATACACACATTTAAGATTCCCAGGAGTACCTTGTAGTTAAAAAAAAAAAAGGGTGCCCCATGAGTATCCACGGCCAAGAAGGACCAGTTCTTTTTAATACTCACCTCTCTTCATAAGGAAGGTACAATCTGGGGTTTCTGATGGATGGCCTAAGTGCTAGTGTGTGTACTTTCAAGTACTGAGGCCTGTTCTTAATAGAATGACTTGAGATGGAAAAGAGGTTTCTGGAGATGACACACTTCTTATTAGTAATGCTGACCCTTACTGTATGGTAACTTCTTGTTTCCTGGATCAGATCTTTAGTTTTTCTTTGCCTTGCCTTGTATCCCCTGAGTGTGCCTTGCAAACTTGAACTTTATGTTTTAGGATAAAAAGGCATTAAAAAAATCCAGTAGCATATTTGAGACTAACTGGGAAAAATCAATTTCTAGCATAAGTTAAGTGAACTACAGTCCTCGTCATTAGATGCATAGAGATGAAGTGGACTGTAATCCATGAAAGCTTATGCTAGAATTTTTTCCCCCGATAGTCTCAAAGATGCTACTGGCTTTTTATGCTAAAACAGAATAACATTGATATCTCCTTGAAATTTATTCTTTAGGGCAGCCTTCAAGCTAGTGTCCTCTAGATATGCTGAACTGTATCTCACATTGTTCCCAGCCAGCCAGACTGCATTACAAATTGGATAGTGAAAGAGGCTAGGACAGCCAATTGCCATGCTGTCTGAGGATTATAGACATTTTAGTCCAATGTGTCTGGATGATGTCAGACATGAAGAATGCTTTCTTAGAGTCTTTTTGAGGTGGTAGTACCTAGCAATCCCTCCTCTTGATTTTGTTGTTGTCATAGATCTTCTCATACCTCTGTGATCTGCTCCTGAACCTTAGTCTTGAGCCCTATATTTCATCTATCCCTTCTATTTGGTCCTCCAAATTCTGACTCTGGTTTTCTTGCCAGTGTTGCACCATCCTCTGCTTTGTTCCGATCCTGATTTTATCAAATGTTAGTGTCACAATCTTCTCTTGTTGGACCTGGATTTCCCAGTCCTGTCAACTTTTCTTCTAGCTCTCTGGTCCTGCATAAACTCTGGTGCAGCTCCTGAAAGGGGTTTTGTCTGGATAGGCTGTATGGACACATTATGTCCATATATTTAGTTAACACATGAAGTCAACTTCCAAGTTTGGATCCTGTCAGCAATTCCTTGATGGGTCTTGCCTTAGATGACTGCCTCCAGTACTTCTGGCTAAAGATGACAGCCTTATTCTATTGGGTTGAGCAAACCAGAGGTGTTTGCACCAGCCAGATGGTGTCCTAAACCCTCTGTGAAGTGGAATGGAAACAATTTCTTTTGGGTTTGACTTCTAATGGCAGATGTGGTTTGTTTCACTGTGTGTCCTTTAGAGAATTACATACACTCTTCATAAAATTAGAAGATCTGAAGGAATCTCATGGGTCATTTAAGTGAATCACCATTCCTAAGGCAATGTACTAAATACTGAAGTTTCCCTCAAAAAGTAGAGGCTTCTCCAGACCTTTCTTGTTAAACTTTCTAAGGAAAGAGATTCCACAGCTTCTCTGGTACCGTGTTTCATTGCTGATGCACTGTTATGGTTGGACATTTTTGTTCATATTCATCTTGAATGCACCATTCTAACAAAAGTGCCTATAGCTGGACATACTTGTTCTTCTTGTGGAAAAGAGTATACAGAATCATTGAAAACTGTCAACATATTCTCCAGTCCTCCCTGCATCATGCAAGAATATGGTCAATGTGCCTGACTGCCTTATTTCTTTCTTCATAGTGTACCTTCATGCATATTGTGAATACTTTTCAGTTTGTCAACATTCTTCTTGATTTCTGCTTCTCAGAACTTAGTGCAGTACTTGAAATGCAGTACCCATCTTTAGAAGAGTGATATGATCCCAGAGACTTTAAAAGCAGAATTGACTTTGGAGTAAGTGGCTGTCATTGTTGAATCATGTCTCATATATAATCCGTCATAGTCCTTCCTGGCATTGATAATTTACTGCATGGTCCAGCCTTCCTAGCCTGACATCTTCCTGTCTTTTGGACTTTCATGTCCATCATTCTTCATCACTAGATACTGGCTGTGGTAGAGAAGAGTTGTAGTCTAAGAGATCTAGGCAGTACCAGTTTGAGAAAGGGTGACTTAGACACTTACTCAGACTGCTTACATTTCTGCATTTAGTTCTATAAGAGGCTTGTGAATTCAGAGGGCTGTTGCATTCTTCTCTGGTGCAAGTGGCTACACTCAGGTCCTGAATGTAGTTATATCCAATCTGGATTGAAGACCTTATTGAGCATGGCTGTTGTTGTCTTTGCACGTAGTAAAAGCAGACTAAGAGAGGAGGCCTATTTTTATCCATTTTAGTTCATTGAAACAAAAACACAAGTGATCAAAGCTTGCCCCCTACCTGTTTTTTTAATGGGGAGCCCCCTTTCTGTCTATTATATTCAATTGAGAATGGCCAAATGAACCTGGATGATATCACACAAGAAAGGGATGTACACAGCATGATTAAGGCCATTGTTGTTGTGGTGGTGGTGGTTGTATTGTGCCTTCAAGTCATTTCTAAATTATAATGACTCTGAAGCAAATCTGTCACTTTCTTGGTAAGGTTTGCCATTGGCTTCCTCAGAGCTAAAAGTCTGTGGCTTACCCAAGGTCACCCGCAGAATCTCTGTGACTGAGCAGGGATTTAAACCCTGGTCTCTCAGAATCTTAGTCCAGTAGTCAAACCACTATACCATGCTGGTTCTTAGTTTGAATGAAAGACTGAGACTTACAATAATACTGATACTGTTGATAGCAAAGTTATACTGTGTAAGCAGAATCCAGCTATAATACTGAAAATAGACCAGTAACAATAGGTTATGGTATTTGCTGGCATATAAGATGCACTGGCGTATAAGACGCATCCCATTTTCAAACAGTATTTTTTGAGAAAAAAGTGAGTTTTATACACCAGCAAATACAGTATTCTTTTATTTTCTCTATAATTTTTTCTCTTTACCTCTGCCATATCCCAGTGCCTTAGGGTTCCTAATGAACATATTGAGTTGTGTTGCTGAAATATACCTTCAGGATGATATGAGATTAAAGTGTATACCTGCTGCACCAAAATATGAGCTAGACTAGTGGTAAATCAGGTGTGTGTGCATGCGTGCGCGCCCAGAGAGAGTTATAAGGAGCCGAGAATGCTGCTTGTAAGGTTATAGGGAAGTAGCTCTGATGTAGTGTTTTGAGTGTTGGACTATTACCCTAGAGATCTTCTTGGCCATGGAAACCCACTGGGTGACCTTGACCACATCACATACTCTCAGCCCCCAGAAAAGTCCATTATAGGCTCACCTTAGGGTCACTGTAAATTGGAAATGACTTGAAGGCACACAACAATGACAAAGTTGTGACATCTAGCAAAAGATCAAATAAGGAGTGCTGATGTTCTTTTAGGAATTCCAATATGGAGGGTTAATGGACCCTGGCACAATATAAGAGTTCTTGTCTTTCACTTGCTGAATTTTCATTTCAGTATCAGTGTTTCCTCAGTTAGTACAGAATTGTTAGTCTATCCTGTGAAGTGTTTGCAGTTCCTCTCAGTCCTGTAGCATTTATATCTCAAGAACTATATATGTGGAGTCTATATTACTGGGAACAATTTAAACATCAGTATACACAACTGAATGTTTGGAATGTTGACTTAGAGAATAGCTTTATAAGACCTTTCTCTTTTCAATTAGTTTCTAGAGATCATGGTAGGTTTCTTTCGTATGTTAAGTGATGTTAATATGCAGGATACCTTCACTGACAATCCTTAAGTATCCTATTTTCCAGGAGGGCATGAGGGAACACAAGCGAGGCAAGGGGAACAATTTTTACCTCTTTGATGGTCTGATTTCCAGTCCTAGAGTGACCAGAAATTGCAACTGGAAGTTGTTTCTCATGGTGAATTCCAGGTTCTTTGGGCTGATTTTAGCCTGGGAAGGGGGGAGTTAGGACACGAGAGAGAGTGTTAACAAATCTTAATTGAGCTTTTTCTTTGGCATCTTGTGGATTTTTTTTTCACCTTTTAAAAAGAATCAACTCAACCTCATCTAAAGGTTTCTTTTAATTTTACATACTAACTTTTTAGAACTACTAAAACTTTGTATGAAAAAATACTATTTCAGACATCTATAATCATTTACCCTAATAATAAGATAACACCTTCCCCCACCCTTTTCTTTTCTCTTTTCCTTTCTTTTCTTTTCTTTTCTGTGCTTTCTGAGAGGATATACAGATTTATTTCTAAATACAAAAGCACAGCCTGAAGAACTGTTCCACTATCTGTCCATGCTTGTCTTTTTAACATCAGTCCTCTACTCACTAACATGGCAAATTGTTTTGGAAGTTGGGGAAATTTCCAAAAAATTTTATGACATGGCAAAGAAGAGTAAAGTTCTTTCTTGTTCAGAGTAAGAAAAAGGAATGAAAAAAAAAATCCTGCTGGGTGTGTGGAAGTATTTATGCACGTATAAAGCACTGTCTGGACAGTGTCCATAGCCCCTGATTGTTTCTTACAAGTAAAGGATGTTTAGTTTAGTTTAAGTAGCAAAGTGAATAAAATAAAGTGGAGTAAATTGCTGAAGTCAGTATTTCATTTTCATTCCACTCTTCCCCCAGGAGCTCAGAGCAACATCCATCATCTTCTTTTTCCCCTTACTCTCACAACAACCTTGTAAGGTAGATTAGATTGAACGAAAATGATTGGTCTAAGGTCACTGGCTTAGCTTTGTGGTTGAATAAAAAATTCAAGCTAGAACAGCCAGACTTGTGGCTAGGACTTTAATCACTGTACAATAATGTCAGCTTTTGGCTCTGTGTTTTGTTTTGAATGGAGGTATCCCATCACTATGCAAGAGGTAAAACTGTTGGAGGACCTAATCAAGTTTTGAAACATTCATCTATCAAATGTTGGCCAACAATACCCATCAAATGGTAAAATGATGTATTCAATCCATGCCTAAATATGTAGTGTTGGGAAGGAGAGATTTCCTTACCCTCTATGCTGCAGATGAATGCTGTGCTAGCCATAGGTTCACCTACTTTTAATGGCAAGCTCTGCCTGTGTCACTCCACCTCCCAGTGATGGTGGCAGGAGAATTTAGAAGGAGGCAGAGCTCCCTCAGGATGAGAGGGCCTGGGGCACTTAGCCAGAAGCAAGGAGTTTCAATGGCTAGGGGTGTGATCACAGCCATGCTGATTTCTATGCATTGTAGTAATGTGTGCTTTGGTAATCTTTCAAAGCATTGTTGCTTTGAAGGAGATTTCTTTCATTCTTGCCAACTTAACTATGTTGTTTATCTGAGGGAGGCTTGCCCAACCTGCCATCCTCCAGATGTGTTGGCTACAATTTCCATCATTCTCTGTCTGCATAACCACTGGTCCCCACTGCCATCTGGGATCTCTCTCTCTCTCTCTCTCTCTCTCTCTCTGTGTGTGTGTGTGTGTTGTGTGAGTTGCTGAGTTACTTCTCCTCCTGAAGAGTAAATCTGTGAATGAGCCAGGTGCAGTATTGATTTCTCTCCTCCTGTGGTGCTCCCAACCTGTGACAAGTTTTGTTGCCATGGATGCCATGCCTTCCATACCTTTTCGGCCCTCTATTTGTAACAAAGAAGGGACCAAAACACATTTTGACACAGGAGTTTCCAGTTCAGTCCGCTACATCTCAAAATTAAAACAGGTGGGCACAGTGCAAGCCTGGAGACATATGTAGGCCCCCACAAAGGCTGTTTTTCTTTCCCTTGCCCCCTTCAGACATCTTGGAGCACCCTTGTTCTGGTAACAGGCACAAAAAAGGGGGGGGAAGTGAATTGCCTGCTTCTTTGTATCTTCCAGGAGTGGCCATTCACCTTTTCAGTTGGTCACAGTAACCTTCTCGCAGGCACCACTTAACATTAAAAAACTGACAAACCTGTAATTTCTCCCTTGTTTTTTGACATTTTGGCACTCTGAGTGACCCCCAGAGTGTCCCTGTGGCTGAAAATTGATCCCTACACCCACTGTAGTTGCCTGGTCATGAGTTAAAGGATCCAGTAGCAGCTGTGTCAGTCAGAGCAGATAATATTGGGTTGTGTGATCAAATAACCTGAAAAACCAACCTAACCTGGAGCAAAGTAGACTTTCTCTGTGTAGTGAAGTAGAAATGGAGCTCTTTGTGAGCCAGAATTAGCCCTAAGGCTCCAGATGCTGATTCCTTTACTGCAGGAGT
The DNA here is from genome assembly GCA_948474755.1 of Ctenosaura bakeri. NCBI lineage: Eukaryota > Metazoa > Chordata > Lepidosauria > Squamata > Iguanidae > Ctenosaura > Ctenosaura bakeri. Next base: position 257,992 of record CAOLHI010001784.1, read on the forward strand.
AGGCATGCTGTGGGGATTGGAGGCCATTTCCAGGTTTTTCTACCCCTCAGTGGGCTACACCACTGTCATTGTTGTTAAACTGGAAATGATCTTCCAGCACCCAGAAGTTGTTTCTGGTAACTTGGGTTTTTTCTGCTGTTTTGGGATAGGTTGGGGCCTGAAGGAGCATTTTTAAAGAGAAACCACATTGACCAGAGTGATTTTGGCTGAAAGGGGAGGAGGGGTTTGCTGAAATTGGTTTTGGGGAGACAGTGGTTTGGGCAGGTTGGCCGAGGTAGAGGAAGCAAGGGCCACAAAGGAAGCTCCCCAAAAGCTAAATGCAGTTTATTAGTCTCCTGATTCCCATTGCTGCTTTACTGTTACAAAGCATTGTGTTTTATCTTAATCTGTGTTGCCACAAAAGATTTTATTGGAGTGACATACATGTGTTACATTATTAACATAGGACTGACCTTTTTCAATTTAAAGTTTGCCGAATGGTGGCAAAGAAGAAATTAAAGAGAATGATTTCTACTTGTAATTTTGAAAAATAATCTTAGTACTCATGTAAAACTGCTTTCAGGTATTGGAAACATTCTTCAAATATTACTTAGCTTTTATTTTTGGTGCAATTTCAGTTAAACTATTGGTTGTTGCCCGACATGAGGTATAGAAGGTGTGTTCATGATTCCATTTGCCTTTGATGTTAGAAGTAAAGGGTAAGGGGCTTTGGTAGTGCAAACAGTTTTCTATACACAAGTGCATTTTTATGACTCTGTGGTTCCTTTGGAGTACAGATCCTTGATCTTTGCTGTGTTTGCACTGTGCCTTCCAATAAACAACGGTGAATAGTTAAAGGATCCCTAGTACTAACAGGGGTGACTGGGCTGTAAGGGTGAGCAAGGGAATCTCCAGCACCAGTGCAATCTTGTTAGTTTTGTTCCTCGAGAGGAATTTCCCTGGAGGAGTGACTGGTAGGGCATGCAGTGGCGACAGGGATTGGTTATAAGCAAAGTGTTCAGTGTTCTCTCCCCACCTTGATTACTAAGCAAACTCCATTGAGCCTGGGAATGGAATGCTGAGAGCAAGGCCAAACAGTGCTCAGAGTGTTTAGCTGGAGCCAGTGTGGGCTCAAGGGTCGCCATTGAAGACAGGAGGACCTTACCTTCAGCTGGTAAAGTTGGGCTGAGCTATACAACAGAGAACTTCCTACAGTCACGGGTGATTTCCTTGCACATATAGATGCGGAGCTGCATGGCCATCTCTTTATGTATGTGCTAATTTCCCTACACACAATGCTGGTTCAGCAGAGGAGATGGATCTTTTAACAATTTGTTCCCATCTCTTTATACCCATGTTTATATACAACTGTTACCTGAGGGTAACATTCCAAGCATCTGTGGGCTGAACTATAGCCTGTAAAAGTTGAAATCATTATATGGCAGGTCCAGGAACTTGTTATCTGCTCTTGAGACCACACAGGAGCTGCATGGACTGCCTAAAATACCAAAAAGCAAAACCAAAATATAATAGAATGGAAATGCCTAGATGTCAACTTCTAGTTCTTCCAACCTATTGAAAAGGTGAATTGCCTCTGCCGGAGATAGTGCATCTCTGCACTGTGTATTGATTACGGTACTACAAGACTCTTGTATTTCACTGCAGGATGCTAATATCCAATATAGCTGCCTCTCTGATGTGTCATGTTTACATTAGGGTTTGACTTTATTTTCATTTGGGCTTTTTTGTAGGTAAATCCCATGGAAGACCGATGTATGAGGGGTATCACTGGATTTGGCCTTGGGGAACTTGAATTTCAGTGTCAGCTCGGTAGATAGCAACAAATAGATTGCCGACTTTCCGCCTTGCTTACCCAATCTGTAAATTTAGTACCATCATGAAAGAGCAGCCTCAGAGTTTGTTTCAGGAGATGAGCAAGGAGATAAAGGCCAGAGTCCTTTGTAGGCATTACAGCAGCATAAATACTGGTTATACCAGCAGTTGTATTATTTGAATACTAATGGAAGGAGATGTCCTTATGCTAGTGGTTCTCCATTTAACCTCAGTGCAACAGCATGTGGACAGAGCTCCAGCTCCACCCCTTGACCAGAAGAACCACTGAAACACCCCAAGAATGGTCACTGGATTGGGTAGGAAGCTACTAGCCATATTGCCCTGCCTTCACTGTCACTGTTATGGTTTATGCCCTGCTGCCACTAGTGAACAGGTTCCTGATCAAAGGCTGAGCAGCCCTTAGTTCTTGACAAGTACTGAAGAAATGATGACACATTTAAGGAATGATACTCATGTGGCGGTTCTTCTGCAGCTTAACTTGGAGGCCTTGGTGCAATGGATATTTTCTCCTCCCACCCAGCTGGCAACACAATTCGTAATTCAGGTATAATTTGAAAGCTCATTACAGTAGTCAGCCTTTTCCCTCCTCTTGGCTTGTGTAGGGTGCCTCTGTTTCCCTTGCCCTGAGTCTACAGGAGTGATTCCATGACAGTGAATGTTTTATTAGCAGCAGGTGTCTGAGTATCCATCGAAACCTGAGCTGTCTCTGTCCTCTCACCTGACGATGAACCCAGGGCCAGGGCACTCCTGCCCGATGCCAGAGATTACTGCTGCCCATAACCTGACAGGCTCATCCCACTGCTAGAGACAGGCGTATAATGTGCAATTTCACAGTGGTATGGCACTCTTTTTGCTGGGTGCACTGATCCATCGTGGCCCTCCCCGTTCTGCAGCCTTGGGTGCTGTCAGTTTGGGATTAGGGCCACAATTTAGTGGCTGCCACTAATACCTCTTCAGGGACTGGATCACTGTCTGGCAGGAAACGAAAGGGAAAACCACCTTAGGAATTTGAGGGAAATTGGCACTGAAGACTGAGAGGCCTACCCAGTGTGAGCTGGGGAAATTCCTCCTCAGATCAGGAGTGTGCTCTGAGAGAACAGACTCTACTTGGTGACACTTCCTTTCCAGTCAGGGCCACTGAATGGCAATTGATCAGCCTCCCTTGGGAACTCACCTATAGTATGTGGGGTTCCTAGATATAATCACTGGTGTGAGAGAAGTGCCCATACCAGGACAATGTGCAAGACCAAAGCTGCTGCCATTGCCTGGGAATTCAGGGAGAAGGAAGGTGGAGGGACCATGTGAGATGCAGATTCTCAGCTCATAGTTCTTTGTAGAAGAGAAAGGCAGTGTGTCCTCCCCTTCCTCTCCTGCCAGCCACCCATTTATGGATGTTCCCAGGTAAGATAGCAGGTGGCTCCAAAGTAAGGCACTCTCTAGAGATTCTCTGTTTTGTTCACCAATATATGAGAGCTATCACTGGATTTGGCCCTGGGGAACCTGAATTCAGTGCCAGCTCAGTTGATAACAACAGATAGATTGCCTCCTCTCCAGCTTGCTTAACCAATCTGTAAATTTAGCACCATCATGAAAGAAAGGTATGTGTGTATGTGCCTTCAAGTTACTGACCGACTTATGGTGGCCTCATGAGTTTCATATGTTTTCTTAGGCAAGAGGTCTCCCATCCAAACACTAACCACAACTAACCCTGCTTAGCTTCCAAGATCAGATGGGATCTGGTGTGAAAGACAGGACTAGAATTGTTCCATAAGTATTTAATGGTAAGTCCTGTAAAAATGTGGATATATTTAAAACCTCTATTAATAATTACATTGGCCCACCTGCTGGCTCAGTGACTGAGAATGCTATTGACTATGTGTTCTGCTGCGTCCTTAATTGTGCCCTGTGAAGTACATTTAATGAGATGTTGCTTTGCTAAAGTATACATGTCAAGTGATGTATGTATGAAATTTTGTATTAGCATTGTATCTTTCACTTTCAGAGCTCTCCTATGTTGGCTCTAGTGACACCAAAGGTAGGAATCTTTTGGCCCTCTTGGTTTTGTTGGATTGCAACCCATGTAAGCCCTAGCCAGTAGAGTAAATGGCAAAGGAGCATGAGAGCTATAGTCCAACAACATCTGGAAAACCATACTCAGATTATTGCCCTTACTTATAGCAGGTATGGAGAATCTTTGACCCACCAGATATTGTTGGACTGCAGTTCCCATCAGCCCTATCCAGCACAGCCAGGGGTGAGAGATGGATACTGCAGCCCAACAATGCCTGGAAGACCACCTAATTCCCACATCATCCCTGCAGGGTGCCCTGTACTGTGTTGTCCTCTGTGGCCCTCTGACATAATCCCATTATTTTGCTTTCTAGTTTGTCATATCTGCATTTTTGTGCTCTGAGAGGGAGGGAGGTGTGTGTGTGTGTGTGTGTGTGTAAAAGAGAAAGAAGGGTGAGAGAACAGTATCCTAGAGCCTTCTCTTCCAAGCACACAATTCAGCTTGGTGCTTGCCCTCCCTCTTCCGTTGCCAGGCTTAGCTGCCTGAAGTGTCACTTCCTTGCTGGTTCCCTGGACCCAGCACTGCAGGCTTTGTTGGCTGAGACAGTTTAGCTTTGACTGGTTGTGCGTTGCCCTGGAATGCAGGGCCGTGCTGGCCCTCTGCCAGACCAAACATCCCCACCCTAGCGCACGACACAAGGTGATAAGAATGAGTGCTCAGAGTGGCCGAGATCTCTCACGGAGAGGCAGGTATCTTGTGCCCAGCCCATGACCTTCCCACCACATGACCTTAGAGGCCATCGTTAATCTCCTGCATGTGTGCAGATATATGTGTTTCTTTTCCTTCAGCATCTCTATGAAATGTTCTCAGTGGCTGGGTAGGCCAAACCCACAGTGCCTGCTGCCCGAGACCGACTCCAGGCAGACTGCTTTGATGGGTAGGGGATTGACTATATATTTGGCATTCCAGCTGCAACATGTGGAGGGTGTGAAAGCCTTTGCTTGACAAATTCAGAGGGCTGTCGCCTCTGAGCCAGCCAGCCAGCCAGCCAGGCCACGGATATTTTTAGGCTCCAAATGTCAAGGAATTTTTCACCTTCTGTTTTTTGTTTTTTGTGTTTTTCAGTTTGTTTTGTTTCTTTTCCTTTTTAAAGGGAATTTTTAGCTCAGGCGGTGAAAGGTGCCCCTGACTGACAGGCTCAGAGACTGAATCCTCTATTTATCACCAGGCAGGTAACGATTTCCACATGCCACCCACCCTGTCTCCATGGCCCATTCAAGCCTTGGTAGCTACAATAACCCTTTCCTTGCCTGCTGTACCCACATCCATCCAAGTGATGTGTATATCTGAGCTGGCAAAGCTGATCAGAGGTCCAAGCAATCCTCCCGGCTATGATTACTCTCCCCTTTTCATTCAGTCTGGAATCTTGATAATGCTACTGAGCTTGAGAACAACTGTCTCCTAAGAGCTGATCTAGACATTCTTTCAGAGTTTGATTTCCATCTCCCTCCCTCCTCATACTCTATCTTCTCATCTCAAAGTCCATTTCTTTATGAATGGTTTGTGCCACATTCTGTGCTATGTGCAATGAGAACAGTACTTCTCAGTCTTCACATGGCAGCTTGATGGAGAACTTTTGATCTTGGTAGCTTGCTCCTGGATCCCTTGTACCTGGATGGCTCCCACCAGGGGGCGCCAGAAACCTTCTGTTTGGTCTCCTGTTGCTGTGGTGTCTGACAGAAACCAGGACTGGGTAGACCTTTCTTGACTTCTCAGAGACTAGTATGAAGCATGCCCCATCAATGTCATAACAGTCACAGTTTTTAGCCTGAGGTCATCACCTCTATTTTCTAGGGCGCAAGAAACAGGATTTCAGGAGTGAGGCCATTTTGAGCCCACCATCTTTAGCTGGACACTGGAATCATTACATATGATGTGTAAAGCCGCTTCCAAGAATCTGAGGAGAATAGCGAGATGATGGAACTTAAAATTACTAGGCAGCAATGTTCTTTCTTGACCCTAAACCTTAAAGCATTTAGATTATGTCCCACTCTCCCAACAGTGTGTATTTAAAGAACTACAACAACCTTCTTTCCTATTATACCCCACAGCACAACTTGAGCTTTGGTAGTGGACTCTTCACCCTCTGACTGCTCACCTTGCACTGCCTGGTATTTTATTTCCTCCTTGTTGATAGGAGGTTCCTGTTCCTTTAGAAGCAAGGTGTTCTCAAAGTTCAAGGGACTTTTTCTGGGAATAGTATACTTCCTGGAAATATATATTACAGTGTAGAATTTGCAGTTCAGCCAATTTGCATCTGCTCTTTTCCATTGCACCTGTAACTATTGTCCGGAAGTGTCGATTTGCCCTTTTTCAGCAGCATCTTTACAGGTAACTTGTTTTGATTTCAATAATAGGCAATCTGGTGGGTGGGCGGATCAGCAGAAAGGTCTGACAAGAGCTGTCCCTTCTGGTTCTGAGCAGTGTCTTGAACAATAACCTTTACCAGGAACAGAGACCTGACTTTTATGTAGAAGGAAGACATGTGTATGGGGGAAACCTCTGTTAGGATGAAGAATAAGGAGTGTTCCTATAAACTGGTGCCCTTGTAGTTGGGGAGATCCCCTTAGGAAACAATTTAGAATACTTGCGCTTGTGCCAAACACTTGGCCAGATCTTGAGCCGGGGGGCGGGGGAGCAGCCTTCTTTTCATGTGGCTGCCTGCAAGCTTTTGTTGGCATCTACAGGATCTGCCCAACTCACGAGCTGTTCAGAATTTTTACATCACCTCTTTCGTCCTGTGTTATGTGTGTCTTGGCCAGGGCAGAATCCCACTGCAGCCTACGCAACAGAAAAGCCCATTCTGCTGAAGAGAGTCCAGGTGAGAGGAGGTGGGCGAGATAGGTGTCCCAAAGCCTGAATAAATGGGGTGGGGGAGGGAGCTGGACCAAAGCCTATTGGTTCTGTGGGCCATGAATAGGACAGCTGTGCCCTCTTAGGTCTCCCTTCCTCCCCTGAACCAAAAAGGCTGAAATAACATTCAAGACAAGAGACTAGGCAAATAGCCATCTATTTTCTGGATTATGTCCCTTTCCTCAGCAGCTGGGAACCAAATGCCTATGCAGATTCCAGATTCCAAGGCAGGCATCCAAATAACCAGACAGTGCACTCGCCTGAATGTGAGCTGCCAGGTACTTTGCACACTGTTCTTGTTAGCAGGATTAGAAGCCAATGTCCCAGACGTGTTGCCTTCTCTGATTTTGGATCTGAGTACACAGGCCATTTCAAGGGCCACTACACCTGTGCTGTGTCCCTTTGAGGAAATTTTGGGTCCAGAGTCCTAGACTGTCTGCACTCTCCAAATGTGAAGCCGGCTGTTCAGTTAGAATTTCCACAGAAGACTGACATCCAGATCTTGGGGGCAGAGGGGGATGCCCCTGTGTCCTGAGTACAGATGCACTCATACTCTGGCAAAACTGAAGGTGTGTATAGAGACTGTCTCAAGGAAGTTGCAGGCAGATGTCTACCCTGTGACTAATCTCTGGTCCCCCCTCCCCCCTTGTTTTTGTGGTGGTGCCTGAGACACTTGACTCAGTGGCAGACTTACCCAGGCATCCACCACTTCCTCAAGATGGAACACTGCTCCCACATGCTGTCTATTTCCTGTGCTGCTTCTGGGCCTACCAATGATTAATATAAGGGAAGTGGGTGCTTTGAGTTTACTCAAGAACCACAAATCCTTCATCCCAGCCTACTACCTTGGCAGCTTTATCTACCTCATTCCCCAATGCATCAAATTCCCCATAAGTGCATAATCTCAGCTGATTCTGCAGCAGACCTCTGCATTCTCTATCTCTGCTGTGTTGCCTAATCCTGACAAGAGGTGTGCTTGCTGTTCATGAACCATGTCTGTGGCCTCTGGTTGCTCTCTGCCTTATAGGTTCTTGTCTCACCAACCCAGGCTCCTGTATCATTTCATGGGGGACATGTGGCTAGATAACAGTACGTGTGAAAGGGATCTAGGAATCTTAGTGGACCACAAGCTGAATATGAGTCAGCAGTGTGATGTGGCAGCCAAGAAAACCAATGCGATCAATAGGAGTATGTTGTCTAGATCAAGGGAGGTATTGGTACCACTCTATTCTGCATTGGTTAGACCTTATTTAGAATGCTGTGTCCAGTTCTGGACACCTGAGTTCAAGGATATCGTCAAGCTGGAGTGTGTCCAGAGGAGGGCAACCAAAACAGAGAAGGGTTTGGAAGCCATGCCCTATGAGGAGCAGCTTAGGGAGCTGGGGATGTTTAGTCTACAGAAGAAAAGGTTAAGAGGGACATGATAGCCATTTTTAAATATTTGACGGGATGTCATGTCAAGGAGGGAGCAGGCTTGTTTTTTGCTGCTCCAGAGACTAGGATGAGGAGCAATGGATTCGAGCTGCAGGAAAGGAGATTACACCTGAACCTCAAGAAGCACTTCCTGACTGTCAGAGCTGTCCAGCAGTGGAATATGTTGCCTCAGAGTGTGGTGGAGTCTTCTCCTTTGGAGGTTTTTAAGCAGAGGCTGGATGGTCATCTGTTGGGAGTGCTTTGATGTAGGTGCCTGCATGGCAGAGGGTTGGACCGCATGGCCCTTGTGGTCTGCTCCAACTCTGTGATTCTATGATTCTATATCTTTGAACAGTTACAAGGCAATGCCATGCTGCTGTTAATGCTCCTTATGTTCAGGAGTGGTACATGCCACGGAGTGTTGTCAAACCATGTGCCTTGCTAGTTGTCTCCTGGGTGTGGAGAGAACCCTATCCTTGTGTAGTGAGAGACAGAAATAACTTAAGAAAGCCATCTGAAAGAGAATGGTAAATTGTAGGTGTGTGTGTGTGTGTGTACATATACATGCACGCACGCACGCAAGCACATACATACACGCCTACAATTTACCATTCTCTTGTATATATAATACATTGGTTCAGATTCTGTCAACGGAAAATTGCACCATAATGTTTCAGGAGTTTGAAATAATGCAAAAAAATTAAAACTAGGTGCTGGCTATTAGCTGGGAAGCTGAAGACTGCTTCTGTAAAATACTATTCATCACAGGAAGATGTATAAAAGATGGTCACCAAATAGCATCAGTGTAAATCAGAGCTACAAGCTAGGATGCACAGAGGTCATTTGAATATAGAAAAAGAATGACATCTTTGCAAAACCAGGACCTAAAGGTTTAAATCAGAACAGTTTTCACACATGGCATGTATTTCAGTGCTGAAAGCAAAAAATTGTGTCTTGTCCTTTTCTGAGTGCATACTCCCAACTGAACACTTGTGAGCTAAACTGGCATCTAAAGGAAGGATGTCAAAGTTCTTTCTATGTGGAGTTTCAACCTGCTGCTGTTTGCAGGATTGAAATGGGTTAAAAATTGACAGAGGTCTTTTGGCCTTTATTATGTTTTGGCAAGCACAGTCTTATGTGTAAGGAGTCTGAAGTGTCTTCAGTTAAACAGCACATGAATGCCTAGAACTCCAAAAAAAAAAAAACCTAGTATGAGGAACAGGGAAAGCTAGCTGAAGTATGAAGGTTGGTACAGTTTGACACACTATCTTGTGTCAGGACTTGTACACTGCCTACTGCCAGCAGGATTGGGAGCAGTGATCACTGAATCCATACAATTCCTGGCAGGCGTTTGTGTGTCTAATGGCAACTTAGAGATGATTGCGCCCTCTTTCCTGTGCTATCCCCAGTGTGGGATGAGAGTATTACGACTGTGCTCTTCTCTCACTGGTGCTAGGAGCTGCCTTTGGCTCCTCTTGACGCGGTGTGGTTTGCAGAATGACTCAGGGTGGGCGGCGGGATCAAAGGTGTCTCTCCTGGCTCAGCCGGGATGGATTCCACTGGCTGCTCTGCAATGTGTTTTCTTTCCACTGCCCCCTCGCCAGCTACTTATTTACCTTTTGCTTTCTCTCCTCATGCAGCATAGAATAACCCACTCTCTGTCCTCCCCACTGTGCATGTGCACTCCCCTCTGTTGCTAGTGGCTTTGCAGGCTCTGCATGGCATAGCACTGTGCATGAATGGCTCTTTCTTTATAAAGATTCTTAAGCAGGGGTGAAGAGCAAAATGACACCACCCCCTCCTTTCAGCTATCAGTTTGTCACTAACAGTATGTCTTTCCAGGACTTCAGGATCCAGCCAGCCCTACTAGAACCAAACTGGCATTAGTTTCCATGTGAGTGGAAGAAGCTGCTCTATACTTAGTCAAAGCATTGCTCAGTCTAGTCTACTACTGTTCGCTCCAGCTGGCACAGGTTCTCCAAAGGAATCCTTCTAGTTGGAGATGCCAGGATTGGACCTGGGACCTTCTGTATGAAAAGTGCATGGTCTGCTAGTGAACTATGGCCCACTTGCTTCCTCATGGATTTTACAGCTGTGAGATGGTAGTGTGCTCCTCTCAGTTCAGCTGAGGAAGGACCATGACACTACCTTCTTGGGACCAAGGGGAATAAGAATTGCTAGCTCTGAAGAGCTACAATGCCAACAAGTTTTCCACTTCTCTTCAGTATCACATCTTGATATTATTCAAGACTTCAGTTTACTAATTTGAAATAAGACACTGGGGAAGGTAGAAATACCTTGTACCAAATCAGGTTATTTGTCCATTTTACTCAATGTTGTCTATACTGACTGGAAATCATGTTTCAGTCTTTCTCAGACCTATATGCAGAAGCCTTGCATTTCTGGAGACAAAACACATGCCCTTTCACAATGTTGTTGGCTTTCCCAGGTTGGAAGATCCAGAAGGCCTTTGGATTACATAAAATGTACGTGCAATGAATTGCAAAACAAAACAAAACAAAATATAAATTCAGTCTTCTACCTCACTTTTGCTTTCTAAGATAAAGATGTAATGGTTGCCCTCCAGTACACCAGCTTTTGATGTTTTGAAGTCTGTTCTTCATGTGAAACCTCTCTTGGAAGTGCCCATCTTACATGATTGGCATGAACTGTCTTATTGTTTTTAAATCTAAACTGCCAGGGTTTGTCCCTTTTTTATGTTTTTGGAAAGCCTAATGATTAAATCTTCTCCAAACCAGTCAGTCCAGCTTCCTCTCCTGACAGGCCTAAGCCAGCAGGAGGATGAATAATCTACAGTTGGATCTTTTCTTTGTTATCATAGATATAGGGTGGAAGAGGAAACTTAAAATAAGCAAGAGTCAGGTTTAAATGATCCCTGCTTAGCAGAACTGGATTGCTGAGCAATTATTGTTTGTCATACATAGGAATACTCATGAAGAATCCATGGAGCATCCAGTATTTCATAGTAACATCCTCCACCAATTAGGCTGCATGTTTCACATTTCTTAAGCAAATCTTGCCGTGGCAAAGTGGCACTTGTTGAAACGCACAAATTTAATTGTGTGGTCCAATTTAACTGGATAGTCACAAAAATTTTGGCAAGCTGCTTGCATTTTTGGAGCTGTAATGGTACTTCCTAGTAGTCTATATAAAATATGCCCTCCCATGTTCTACTTGATGGACTCCTAGCTTTCCATAAACTGGCCAGGACATAAAGCTGTATGCAGAGTTCTGCAGCAGTTTCAAACTTTTGTGCACACTCCCAATGCATTTCTTCTGTCTTGTTTAAAAGCAGCGAATGTTTTCGCTGCTGTATCTGAAGCGGTGCTCCTCAGACTATCTAATTTTGGGGACCTTCAAGGTTTTTCTGCCTGATGTGCCAGAGACTGGCACCATGTTTGTGCTCATTAACTACAACTCTTTCTCTCCTGGAAACTTGCCATGGACCAACAGCCAATAGTTTGCAAACCGACACAAGTCCACAGACCACCACTTAGAGTTGTACTGCTCTTGAGGATACTTCCTCAAGCTTGCCTACTTTTATAAACCTGTGTGCTTTGGAAAATGACTCTTGTTCCATTTTACATTGAAGTCTGGTTCTGCTGGTCTGCCTGCATCAAAAAATGTAAAATATTTTGAATGCCATCTGACAGCATTAATAAGTACATTAGTTATGTTGCAATAGATTACAGTGCTAGTATGTTGAATTGAATGTATTCAGTGACACAAGTTTCTTATTATTACTGTAACAAATACTCAGAAAGTCTTGAAATTGGGAATTCTACCTTTTTTTCTTTGAGTCGTCATGACACCAGATTAACATGTTTAAAATGTTTAGGGAGATGATCAGAACAGGGTTTATGCTGTGTAGTTCATGCCAGCCCATAACCTGGAACAAGCAGTCCACTCATGCAAGTGGCCCTGGAACAACTGCACAAATGATTGTGTTAACTAGGTCTGCCAGTTTGTACACCTTCACAGCCAAGAAGCTGGAAGGGCCTGCCCAACCATAAAGTTTGATCTCTCTGGCATCTCACACTGGCTTATAGGAGGAGGAAAAAGGGACAAGGGAGAGATCTGCCACCAGTGGTGTGCTTTTTACTTCTACAATACCTCAGGATCTGGACAGCCACACTGGAACCCAACTGGCATGAATGAGTTTCTGTCTGGTTCAATGAAGCTGCCCTGTACTGAATCAGTCCTGCTTTCCCACTTTATCAAAGAATGAGGTAAGGCTGAAGAGGCTACCTGAATGGTCCATGTGCGGTTTCATATTGGCAAGGCTGATTATACTCAACTCCAACAAACACCAAGTACATGGCATGGAAGGTTTATATTTGTCTCCCTCACTGTGGCTCAACCATTAAAAAAATATATACACTAGGCCCTCAATATCTGCTAGGGTTTGGTTCCAAGACTCTCTGTGGATACCAAAATTTGTGGGTGCTCAAGTCTCATTATGTGTAATGGTAGAATAAAATGACGTCCCTGATACAAAATGGGAAAATCAGAGTTTGCTTTGGTTTGCTGTGGTTGGTTGAATCCGTGGATACAGAATCCACAGATATGGAGAGCCGATTGTAGACCCAAATGCTGTAGGATGTGCAAAATGAGTCACTGGCAATACAGAAAAGTGATATTGGCCTGTGCCTTTTCTGATATGAGCTGAGCCTACAGCTAGGCATGATTTTGGGAGGTCTCTGATTAGGTCTCTGTTGCTGTCTTTTGAAAGCTGAACAGCACCTCTTCCCCATAGCCAGTTTTATGGGTGGTATCAGGTGTGGTTAGTCTTTTCCTGCCCTGTGACGTTTCTCCAGTTTGATGTCTTCCCATCAAGCTATTTGCTCTGTGGGATAAAACATGAGAGTACCAATATGGTTGGGGGTGAGGGAATCAGTATGCAGCACTTTCTCCTGGCTTTCATGCTTTTTAACATTTTATATCTTTTGTTTTGGTACCTCAGATTTGTTGACTTGCACCCCAGACCAGCTTCCACTCTTATTTTTATTCCTTGTGCTTCAGTTTATATCTTCTCTCCAGAAAGTCGTGGGGGTGTACTTGATTCTCCTATTCACCTTTCATGACAACCCTGTGAGGGAGAGGAGGCTGAGAGTTGGTGACTAGGCTAAAATCACCCACAGCGTTGCATGACTGAGTGCCAGCCAGTTGCTCTGTTTCTCTTTTTAGTGATTTATTCTGGTTATGGGGAGGAATGCATCAAGCAAAGGGAAAGGCTAATTGGCTTATATTAGGTTAATTGGCAGGGACATCTATTTTCATGCATGGGTGGACGCCCTGGACCCTATGAGCTACATGAGACTTCTGAGTTCTCACTCGCACTAGAAGTATTACTCTCTTTCTGCATGTCCTAGACATGAAATTCGACAGTGTCCACACTCTCTGCATGCTTTATTTTTCTTATGCTTTGTAGCTTTAGCAGCCAGAGGAAGAGGAATTTCTGCTGTTGCACTGTCCAAATTAACCAGGTTGCAGCCCCTTGGTGAACTCCTTCCTTCCAAGGAAGTTGTTGTCCTCTATTTAAGTCCTTCATGCTTCTTTATTTCTTTCTTTCTTATCCCATCCTTCCTCTGAGGAGTTCAGCCTGTTATGTATGGGTCCATTCCCTTGCCATTATGTCCTCACAACAGTCTTGTGAGGTAGATTAGATCAAGAGCTAATGACCAGGCCAAGGCCAACTGATGAGCTTTGTGGCTGCTTGGGAGTTTTGAAACAAGGTCTCACTAGTTCTAGTCTGACCCCACACTCACTTTCTGTTAGCATTGCTTTTTGGCTCCTGCTCTAGTCATTGGTGATATAGGAGCAAGGAAATGATAAAGCTGTGACATCATTTCCTGCTTTTCATATCTGTTATAAATAGAAAACATAGGGAGTTCTGAAAGCACATTTTTGTAAGTATTTTGTAAGTAACTGTAATAATAAATGAAGGGAATGTGTTTGCTGTGTGACTAGTTGGTTACTGAAAATCATATATAGTACTGCATTTATCTTGAATCACTCTCTAATGTGTAATTAATTTGGGTTTTAGCCATTGGGAGAATGCTGGCGCATCAGCCCAGCTTGGGGTAAGCATTTTTGTTTTCTTTAGTGGTTCTTTGGCCACACTGAGAATATTTTTTTTCAAAAACACCTTCAGTTGATCTATACAAAAGGATGCCATTGTTTGGTAGGGCTTAGATTATTATATTTCCTAGGACTGGGGTAGGCAGTCTGATGCTCTCTACATATTTGGACTATAACTCACATCATCCCTGATCAGCATTGGCTGGATACATGGGAATTGTAGTCTACATCATCAAGAGGGACTCAATTGCCTACTATGAACCTAGGATCCAGTGCCTGCATGCACCAGTTATTGTTTACAGCACTAAGTGTGGTGATTAAGAGGTAGTTAAACCCATGGCAGCCAATGGATTATTATTACCCCACCAAAGCTATTCAACATTCATATTTGTGAGGATGATGCACAAGGAAGTCTGCTCCTTGGCTGTGGGGACTCATTTATCACGTGGGCTGGTTGTCAGGCCACTCCAAATTTCATTGGAAAGATGTGCCATTCAGAACTCGATCTCCACAATGACTGAATAATCTTTCCTATAGGGTGCATGTACACTTCATCTTCAGAATAACCTTGTGAACTTATCCAGTCATACTTCTATATGAGGATTTTAAGCAGGAACACTAACATCTACACTATTGAACCCCAGTTTCCCAGTCCCAGTAAGCCCATTACCACCACCTTAAGTCAAGGAGATAACTTAGATTGGCACTTTATACTCCTAAATTGAGAGCTTGCTATGGTTTTTGAACTGCATTTGGCAATGTTTAGCCAAAAAAGAAATAAAGTTTCTAAAAAACCTTGCTTTTAAGTGCCCCACCTAAGGTTACACAGGGTCTCTGTGGCAGAGCTGGAAACTTAACTCATTTCCTCTAAACTCTGGGCGAGGGTCTGAACTTGAGAGCTGTTCCCTTTCTCTTGGTATACTTTCCCTCAAGCTCCTCTTAACCTCATCCCTTTCCTTGAAGCTTTATTCCTGGGGCAGAAATATTTCCACATACCTTGTAAACAGCTCAAAACTACACAAAGGAAAGGGAGGTGGGTGGGGATGATTCCATATGGGGCTTTTACAATGTCCTCCCCCCATCCCCACAGCCCTACAACCTCTCAAAATGGAGAGCTGTGAGAAAGGCCTGTAACCCAAGCCAGGAAAACAGCAGCAAAAGGGGAAAATAAAAGGTTATTGAGCAGCAGGCAGGGTTGCTGTGGTCTCAGAGCGAGCATAGACCGTCAGTTGTTAGGTGGGTGCCTCAGTGGGGAAAGACTGCCTTGATTATGTGTTATGCGGCAGTTACACAGGGACAGCGGCCTTGCATTCCCCGTTCCACAGTGCCGGCCTTTATGTGCCTGACATTTACTCTCCAAGCGTCGGGGCTACAGGGGGGAAAGGAAAACATTGTGTGCAGCGCTCGGCCACGCTGGCCTGTCACGCTCCCCACTTCCGCCCTGCTGGCTTCTTCCTGTTTGCCCCACTGGCCGCCCTGCCTACGACCCCTCTCTCCCCCTCAGCCATTGCATGACCCTCCTGGGGCTTTCCTGTCTGGTGGGGTCCCTGGGATGACCTGGAAGCTGAGAGCTGCCTGCATATTGGCCTGCTGGGCAAATCCGTGGGCTTCTTCCTTGGTACTCGGGATACCAGGATTGGAAAGCATCGCAGCAGGCAGCTTGAGCAGCACTTCCCCCTTTGCCTTTGCTGCCCCCTTCTGACTTGGAGTTACTGTGTGCCTGTGGGGCACTGGGCCAGAGTGAAATCAGAGCTGCTTTCCTATGCCTGATCCCACCCCACCCCACAAGCCAGCATTACTTCTAGTCTTTTCATCCCTGCTGCTCACAGTTTTGTTTGCTCTCTTTTTAGGAACAGCCATTTCCTTCCTTTGTGGACGCAGGCCTTGTAAGTCCTTTGAATCCAATGCATATCAGCTTACCCTGAGTGCCCTGATTAGCTTTGGTTTACCCTCTGCACCAAAGTTGGGGTAGTTGGATAGGAAATTTCGGCCAGGACTTCAGATTGCTTTAGTAGCTCAGCGGCTATGTAGGTTTTCTGCATTTGTTAGCTTGAATCTCTGTGCTTCTTATCTCAAAGATGTTGGCTTTCCAAGAGATGTGGTACAGGGCTGACAGCAGTGTGTGTCCAGGTAGCACTGTGGTAGCTGGATTCATGGTGACAAGAACAGTGACTTGTCCTGTTCTTTGTTTTCCTACGGGAATATGTTTGCCAATTTCAGCTAACTATTGCCCCTTGCTCCTCTTGCCTCTAAGGTGGCTGCTGGTTCTGTAAACTCTCCTTCTTATAATATAATGGTTTGCTTAAGTGGTCAACAGTCAGGGTTTCAACAGGATTTAGTTAAGAAGAAGCACTCCAGGTGGCAGTAGTTCTCTTCTGGTGGTCCCAGAATACATCTATACAATTACGGTGTGTTAAGAAAAAGCCAGTAGAACTTTATATCTGTTTGTGGGCCTGTGGACTAGAGAGGATGGGAGTTGTAGTCCAACACATCTGGAAGACACCAGGCTTCAGGAGCCTGCTATACTGAGTCTCTTTTGTTTCTTCAAAGCCTTGGATGGCCCACAATGTCTCCAGTTCACTCCCTATGGCTTGGCATGGATGACACCAGTCCTGTGCCTTGGGTCCCACCCTGCTCTGCCACAAGGAACCAACAACGCTCAGTGCCTTATTTCCCTTCTCCACCCCCCACCCCCACTCCAGCGCACACCCCTCCACTCTCCTGGCCACAGGGTGATTTATTAAGCATGCCCTCCCTCGATGGAACATGTGCTGAGGTTGCCCACGGGAATGTGGGCAGATCTGACAGTTGCACCGCCACAGCCGAGGCTGTAATTTCAAAGCCTGCCCCAATCAGTTAAAAATATATTAAAAAATTGGAATGTGGGCTTTGCCAGGGAAAATGTTTGTAACCACTTGGCAAGCTCTGGTGTGATAATGAAAGGGTCCAGCCTGCTCCTGGGGAATGACCGATTTAGAGACTGTGCTTGCATAGGGACTTGGTCATTGGACCCTGAAGCTGTAGCCAATGTGCTCCCCGCCTTCCTGCCTCCAAACACATACACACAGAGCACTCACAAACCACTGCAGTGTTCATTGCAGCTTGCTTCCTATCTGAAGATATGGGGGAGGAGAAGAGAGTCTAAAGCACTGAGGAGAGGGTCTTTTGTTTTAGGGAAAGATGGTCTGAACATAGCCATTTTCTCTGCTGTGTGTAGTAGTAAGTGTCAGTGTCTGGTCTGCTGTAGGGCGCCAGAAAACTGGTATGCAGACATAGTAAGAAACTCCAGGTACTGCCCACAAGGACATTAGAAATGAACATTCCTAATGACAACGGCATGGCTGAGACAGGCAAGTGGTTCATGCAGAAGCTACCAGTTGTATACTACCATGCTGTCCAAGATTCTAATAGCAGGGCATGTTATCTCTTGGAGGCCATGTGAGGACTGTTTTTTATAGTTGGTTTGCAAGTTCAACAGGTACAGTAGCTGCTTACTTGATATGAAATTCCACTAAGTTCCATTAGGCTTATTCCCACATAAATGTGGATAGGATTGCAGCACATTGATTGGCAAAATAAGACACAGCATGGATTAAGTAAAAGTAAATGTGACAGTAACATACCTGAGAAGGAGATGCTACTCTGAGATGCCATAAGCTACCACTGTATATGCACACTGTCTGTTGTAATAAATGTAATGTGTTTAGAACAGTAAGGAACTTCAGCTCAGTGGCAGAATACATACCTCATGTTCTGGAGGTCTCAGGTTTCATCACTGGCATCTCCAACTTCAAAACAAGAAAAAAATCATTAGATAGTAGATGATGTGCCCATGACCTCATCTGTTAGAGTATATAATTTCATTTATTTAAACTGTTTCTTTATTATTATTCACCAAAGTTCCATGGTAGTTCAAACAATAAAAGTAATTGAAATAACAGTAAAAGATATAACACAATCTGAAAACAAGTGTGCATCGATTAAGATAGAATGGAGAAGAATTCTGGTTGATTCCCAAAGGACAAGTGAAACAATGAAACACTGGGCTAGCTGGACAAATGGTCTGACAAGGTATAAAGCAGCATCTCAACTAGCTTGGCTTTGTGGAACATTTTTGAAAAAGAATCATAAATCACAGAAGAGTTAGCCTGTCTTTTTTATATCAGTAATGCAATAATAATCCAGCAGTCTTCTTTCTGTTTACTGGTTTACAAACTTAAATAGATTGAGACACAGGCAAGTTGTGTTGTCCCAATTTACAACATTTCAAATTTACATTTCTAAATGTATGTATGTATGTATGTATGTATGTATGTATGTAAGTCTCACCCACAAGGCATAACTCTTCCAGAATACCCATGCAATTGATTGAGATAGGAAAGCAAGGAGGGAGAGCTGAAAGAATGAAAAGGTGAGCTGAAGGCTGTTTGGAGTTTTGTTGGGGAGTTTTGAGCAGTACAAAGAGATGATTGGACTTGTTTTCTTTTGGTTGAGGTAGTGGGGAAGGAGAGCGACTGCAGTGCTGGTGCTTGTGGAAGGAAAGGTTTTCCTGTACCTGCTTAGAAGGGGGAGTATGAAGGGAGGAAGAAACTGGAATCTTGGAGTTTTGGTGTGGCTGGAATGGGGTTTCATTTTTTGCTTAGGTGGGTGCTCAGCAACACAATCCACTTTCTTTACTTGGTAAGCCTGCTGGAAAGGACACTGCAGGAGATGTACTGCCTTTCCCCCATGGTCCCCTTTGCACTTGCTGAAGGAAGCACAGCAGGAGGTATGCGGCCTTTCTCTCCTCATGTGATTTCTCCATCTGGGAAGCTTGCTGGGAAGACACAGGAGAAGAACACAGTTCTTACCAGTTGCTTTCTGTCTGTGTGTTCTTTTAAACTGCACTTTAATGGCAAATTAACTCACCCAGCTAAGCCCTTTTGGGGTCAACAGTTACTGCATCTTTTGGTCCTTCTGGACAGCATTGGCAGATCTCTCTAGCCTGGAAAAGTAAACTCTGATGTTTTATGTTTTAAACCTCTTTGAAACTGGTTCTAAGTAAAAATGCTAATTTTGTGGCTCCTTCTGCTGTGTCAGAATGTATCCCCTTGATCTCTAGCATTTCCCTATGAAACTGACTCCCTCCATTTACATCATTCTCAATTTACATCATGAGTCCAGAAATTCAGCTGTGAAGTAAATCAAGACCCACCTTTATTCTGTTTAGGACAGTTGGCATTAGATATGATAGGAAACTTCCCTAAATCAGGCAAATGATTGTTTGAGACTGAGCCTTAAATAAAACTTGCAATGCAGTCCTGTATAGATTTATTTCTAAATAAGCCCTGTTAAATTCAGTGTGACCTAAATCTAGACAAATGTGTTTTATGATTTCAACCTACTGATGAGCATAAATTAACAATTATATTGTAAAAGTAGATTTATTTTTCTTTAGAGATAGGATTATTATGAATATATTCAGATATTTCTCTAATCTAGTTTATTTTCAGGAAACTCAGAGCTATTATTAAGCACCACGAGTCAACTGCTTAAGGTAGCTTATTTAAAAGGGCCGAAAATTCTCTATTTAATTTATTATTATTATATTTTTACATTCTAGCAGGGTCCTGTGGGATTTTTTGTCACAGAGGCCAGAATAATCTTGGATGCAGTGCCTCTTGCTTGATTCAGTGGGTTGGGTTTGATGAGTGTTTAAATAATAAAATTTCTTGGGTCACCTCCAAGGAGACCCCCTTCCACAACAAAATACCTTTGAGGCTGCAGCATTAGTACTCCTGGGTGCACGCCAGGCCTGAAGCCTGGGATAAATGTAGTGTGGTCCAGAACGTACCGTAACTCCTCTCAGAGGTGCCTATTGCATAATAAAGATAGCTAGAGCAGTTAGTAAGGTGTCTTCTCAGAAAAGTATTCCAAATTTTCTCATTTATAAATCTTTAGAAGATTTTTAAGGAGCCCCATATATCTTTGCAAGAACAAAGTTTTAAAAAAATCATTACTCTGATCCGAAAGGCTTCCACAAAGGACAGTTTTATTCTTGTGACTGTTGAGCTCCTGACTGTCTAACTTTTGGTCAGCTAAGAAGGGAATACAGCTAACATTGCCTTTCTTTGATCTTGCTTTCTGTTTAACAAAGTAATGTTGTTGCCCAACCTATAAATATTCCTTCCTAGCTAGATAAATGGCATTAATCCAACACAATAAATGATTCCTACTATGTAGGATGTGGTCCCTCCTAGATCGTTTCCTGCAGAGTAAATGCTCATTGTTTGCTGGTCATTGTTAATCTATCAGCACGATTTAATTAAGTCTTTGATTTGAGATGGTAATTAAGTTTGATACCCACATAACCCATGGTGAATGTGCTGATTATCCTTGAATTCTTTGCTTACTGTCCAAAGAATACCAGGGAGGAGGCTAATCATCTCGGGAAAGGCATTCCATAGTATAGGAGTGGACACCAAGAAGGTCCTTTTCTATGTCTCCACCAAACATAACTCTGCAGGTGGTGGGCATGAGAGAAGGACCTCTCTTGTAGATCTTAAACCCTAGGCAGGCTTATATGGGGAAATACTGTCTTTCAGATAACCTGGACCTGAGTAGTATAGGGCTTTATTTATAGGTCATAGCCAGCACTTTGAGTTGTGCCCAGAAATAGACTGTTAGCCAGTAAAGCTGTTGTAACTGG
Source organism: Ctenosaura bakeri (assembly GCA_948474755.1). Taxonomy (NCBI): domain Eukaryota; kingdom Metazoa; phylum Chordata; class Lepidosauria; order Squamata; family Iguanidae; genus Ctenosaura; species Ctenosaura bakeri. The sequence goes on from CAOLHI010001784.1 coordinate 278,952, forward strand.
GGTCTTAAATGTTCCATATAACCAACCCTGGTTAGCAGTCTGCCTCCCATATTTTGAATCTGCCCTGTAGCAGGAGTGGGAGACTTGACCTTTCAGATAGTTTTGGACTGAATGAAAGTTGTAGGCCAAATGTACTTAAAGGGCCACAGCTGTATACCCTTTTCTTCTTGCTGTAGTGACAGATAAATGGATTCCCTAGATATCATGTGCAAGGGACAAACACCAAGGGAAGTGTTCTGTATTCAAACCCTGTTTGTAAGCTTCTTGGAGCAATTGGGAATAAAATGGTATGCTAAATGTTAAAAAGTGACTCTTCCTAAACCCTTACCATAATGTAGCCTTTTTGATCCAGGAGCTCTCCAGAAGTTTTGAGGAAGAATTCCCATTGCATCCCTGATCATTGGACGTGATGGCTGCAGCTGATGGGAGCCGTCATATAAACTACCTGGAAGATCCCAGGTTGAGGAAGGCTGCTCTGAATGGAGTACAAGAGAGAGAGGGAGTCTGCACTAAACCACTCCCTTTTAAACCAAAATTGCTACCTACCTTAAAAAGGTAAATTAATAAGGTAATAAAGACAAGTGATTTGCCTCAGTCTTTTAAAAAAATCCTTATGTTTTTATCTTGCCTTTTCACAAAAAAAGTAGTGTTCAAGATAGCTAACAGAATCACTAAAAACAAAGTAAACTATACATTTGTTTAAATAGTTCCCTAGAACAAGTTAAACCAGTAATTTGGTCCACCAGATTGAAGAAAATATTAATAGAATACTAGACAAAGGTAGGATTTAGCATCAAATCCCTCCTCACAAATAATTTCCTTTTACAACTATATGTTCCTTCCCAAATTAATTGCTACCTTTGTTTCTCACCCCCAGAGAAAGAAAATGCTTGACTTTTGTCTCTCACAACATGTTCTGTCTCATGTCAGTACCCTTTTTCTGTCCAGATCCCTAATTTTTCTCCTCATTTCAGGTTTGGAGGAAATCTGCCCTTTAGCCTTCATCTGTGCTGCAGCTTGGTTATAAAGCCCCTGTTTGCCTTGCTCTGCCTGCTAGTTCCATCATATATAAATTTGTATTTATTTATATGAGCATCACACTTCTTCTCCAAGGATCGTAGTGCAGAATACCTGGCTCCCCCTCCCCCATTATCTGTACAACAACCCCATGAGGGAGGTTAAGCTGGAGAGGTGTGGCTGTGGTTGTTCAAGTGACATCAAAGAACTATAATTGTGTAATTGGAAGATACCTGGCTGGCCCAAGATCATCCAGTGAGCTTAATAACTGAGCAGAAATTTGAACCTGGGTCTCTAATCACTGTATCATATTGTTAGACTGATCCCACAAGATCACTACCTCATTCCATCTTCCTCACTGTGCATAGGCATAGCATGGGCAGCTGTGCACTAGTGAAAGCTACTTTTACTGCTCCTATATTAGCTCATTGGCAGTGGCACAAGAGCCTTCAAACACATTGAAAACATGTCCATATTGTTGATTTGAAATGTTTTGCTTTTTGTTTATGTTTACTTTTAATAGAGGAGTTGCCCTTTTCTAACTCATCAGTGTTGATAGACTGGATATGGATGTAAAATTTCTACTACTGTTTTTAGGAAGTTATTGCTAGTGTCAACCCTACTGGGATAGTGAGATAGGGTGGCATAGTGATCTTAGCATTGGACTACAGCCTGGAGACTAGGGTTCAATTCCACACTTGGCCATGAAAACCCGTTGGGTGAACTTGTGTTTGTCACATGCTCTCAGCCCCAGAAAACCCCATGATAGGTTCATCTTAGAGTCACCGTTAGTCAGAAACAACTTGAAGACACACAACAACAACATGCTAGTGACTACACCTTTATGGTTATCTTCTCTGTCATCTCTTCCTGTATGTCGACATTTTTTATTTCTGAATTACAGCTGTCTTGATTAATTGGTAATGTGTTTTGTTTGTCAGACAGGTCTTCCTCAAGAGTTGAGGAGACTTGTCTTTTAGGGGGCATACCGGTTATACATAGTAATACATAGTAATAGCACAGGGGTGGGCAAACTGGGGGTCATGGGCTGCATATGCCCCCCAAGGCATTTTTGTGGTGGTTAACCTGCCTCCAGTGTCCTTCCACCCATTCATTTTTCGAAATGAAAATGGACTTTTTCATGAGCAGCATTTTTAAAATTTAAAACAGGATATACCCCCCATATTCAAAGCTGGTGACTTTCATTTTTAATTCTCTTAAAGATAATCCTGCATTTTCTTGGACTCATGTAACCCAGGGTCAGTCCTGTGGGTGAAAATTTGGCTCTTGAACCATTGGAGGTTGCTCCTTCCTGCTGTAATAACAATGCCCAGTTCTAGTTCAGTCTTGAGCTCTAAAATGGAGAGGAAAATATGGGCATGGGCCTTCATCATGCTTTAATGGAGAGGCATGCACCTTTTTTTGTTGAGGATATTCCCTTGGGGGTAAGCCATCATAGACCACATACCAGCAGGGTTGACACTAGCAGTAGACAGGAGCAGAGCCAAAAGTGAACAAGCCCACTGGTTTTCTCTCTTTCTACTATCCCTTTCTTTCTTTTCCCCCTCTTTTTCTGCCTCTTCCTCTCTACATATCAGGCTTATGGGTAAGGGACAGATCAACTTTGCAGTGGTCTGAACTGATTACTTACAAAAGGGTTTTAAAATTGGGCAAAAGATTAAATGAGACCAGACCAAAGGCCATCAGTTGCCCATCTTTCCTGTAAGGTCTATCCTTTAAATCTGAAAGTTTAAAAAAAAGTACAAAACCATTTAAAAATTGCTCCATTGACTTCCAGAACTAGGAATTAAGAAAGCGAACATGGAATAGTCTTCTTTCTTTATGTGGATGATATGGGATGGGGTGATTGACTTGAGCGGCTGGGAGTATTTCTATGTTTTCTTGGCCAAGTCTGCATTTCTGCACTGCTTGAGGATGCCTGCTTCATTCTTTGAGCCTGCCCTCCTGCCCTTCTGCCACTGCTTAAACTTTTGCAGAAGACACACGCTCTGTTTGCAGCTCTACCTTTTCTTCCATGTATGTCATCCGCTAGTTCTTTCTGCCCCTAAGTACAACTGAGGCTTAATGTGCAGTGGAGCTTAGCTTTAGCTCCTGCTTTTGAGTGTTGGGTAGTACATTTGGAGCCAGTATTGTAGTAGGAAAGGATCAGAGTACCTCCCAAGGTCTTGTTCTTGCTCACATGCAGCTGGGGTTTGATGTAGATGGCTTTGGAGGTCTGAAGCAATGTCTCCCAGACAGGTTTGAGCTGCAGTGACTCTCTGGTGAGAAACTGACCACCAGCACAGATAATTTCAGGATAAGCAATAATCGAAGTGACAAATTTACTCTGCCATCCCAAGCTGAGCAAAATAGGCTTTTACCCAAGATTCTGCACAATTGATTCAGGGATTTATTTATTTAAAAAATTTCTACCCCACCCTATGTCAAAAAGATCTCAGGACAGCTTACGAAGAAAATGAAACAATTTATAAAAGTGTAAAACAATAAAAGATAATTCAAATACTCCAAAAATATATGAAACATGAATTAATGAGTTAAGACCAATTGACAAGAGTAGAACAGTTTAAATGAATGTACATTGGTATTTGAGAGAAATCAATGAGGCCCAAAGCTTTTGATGAACAGCCAAGTTTTTACTTGGTGCCTAAATGAAATGAGTGTTATAACTGCCAGTCAGGCCTCCAAGGGGAAGACATTCCATAATTGAGGTGCTGGAACTGAGAAGGCCCTCTCCCATATTGTATTAACCTCACTGGTGGGACACAGAGCGGGGGGCCCCAGCAGACCTCAATCCTCAGGCAAGCACATATAGGAGGAGATTGTTTTGTACAGCCCAGTCTCCTCTATCCCATGGACTCCAACCCACTTCTGAGATTTAGCTTAATTTTCTCCAAGAGAACAGGAAAACCTTCATGATCGTTTCTTTAAATGTTTCCCCAGTGAGCAGATAACTAACATAACGTTTGTCCTCTCTTCCAGCTGCAGAGTGGATTGAGCAATAGTCCCCTGTTCTCTACTGAATTTTAGTTCATCTTTCCCCCTGGTGGAGTAGAGGCTCAGAATCTCTACCCCAGTACCCTGTAAATTACGGAGCTTCTAGCTGGCTTGCAGTCCATCCGTTAGTGCTCCTCCCCACCTCAGCCTTGAGCTACTGGCATCTGATACATGCTTGGCCTTGTTGTCAGGTAGTCATAACATGGGCAACAGGACAACAGTGTAACCTCCACTTAGTTTGTATACTGACAGCACTTTGCAGCCACCATGCTCAGCTAACACTTCTCACCAGCAGCTCCTGGGCAAAGGAATAGCATGTGGTATTACTTGGCAACTTTTCCCATTGACTCCCTTCATGGATATCTCACTAGAGAAGTTACTTGCTGTCTTCAGGATATTTCTTCCAACTTACAGTCTCTAGACTTATTCACATTCCTGTTAAGCTGTGGTCACCATGAAGGAGCTAGTCCATTGGATTTGGGCAGGGAATATGAGAAGTCAAATTTTCTTTCAGGAAAAGAAAGTGGAAAATGAAGGGAAGGTTTGGACTGGTTGGGATAATTCCTAGCCAGTGACAATGCTGAATGGGGAGTAAAACCCTTAAAGTCCAACACAACTGGCAGGGGGCAGCAGATTGAGGAAAACTATCTGATTATAATACAGATTGGACGATAATTGTAGGTGGCTCAAAGTTTCATTAATGCATGCCACTGAAGAGTTGTTCTATTCTCTGTTTTAGGCAGTAAGGTGGTAGCAGAACTCCAAAGCTGAATGAGACTGTTTTTTTTAAATGATTATTTGTAAATAATGGACACATTTCTAGAAACATGACAAACATCTTTCATTTCGAAGATGTCCCCCTCTTTTGCTATCATGTGGAGGGAGTCATGATGACATAATGTGAGCTCACCTGATGTGGCAGCTTTAGCCAAGTAGAATTTATGACTGAGATCCTACAAGATACATGATTGTACGGCATAGATCTTTGCATGCAGAGTTAGGTGTTAAGTGTGTGATACAATCCTGGTGGTGAGTGGCAACGTTGTACAACCAGATGCACAATGGAATGCGGGTCAGCATGAGCAACTCCACTTCCATGGTGTTAAAACTGAAGGTGGTCATTCCCCATTGGACAAAAATGTCCATAGGGGAACCTAGGCATACACAACACACCAGGAGGATTCTGGCCTGTACCTGGAACAATTTGTTCAGCCATTGTGTCTTTCATTTGATATCTTGGGGGGGTCTGTTTAGTGCTATTTTTATGATAAATTTTTATAATAAATTTGCTCTCAGATATGAATTTAACAATATTTACCACCTAAAATGGCTGCTATGTGTTCAGGCAATTTCACTGGAAATTTAAGATGAGGGGCACAATTTGTAGTCCTTTAGATGATATTGGATTGCAATACCCATCAGCCCCAGCCATCAGAGATTGTGGGACCCATGGTCCAGCAATGTTTTAAGGGCCATAAATTGCTCATTCTTGAATTAAGGGATTAGTTACTTCTTCCTAAAGTAGAAATCCAGCGGCTTACAACAGATTGCTGCTGTCTAGAATTGTTGCAGAAATTGAACAAATTGCAAGGACAATGATGTAACCACAGATGGAGAGGTGTGCTGAAATTATGTAGATACCACTTGTGACTCCTTAGACAGTACAGAAGTACTGAAGGAAAAAGCAGCAGACATTAATCAGGCTGTGACTGAAAAGATGGAGTGGGGATACCTTGTATTCTTTTCCCTCTCTGCGTTAAGATAAACTCAGAGGGGGAGGCTTCCTTTGAAATCAGTGCATGCTTAGATGGCATGAATCTAGTAGATGGGCAACTCAAGCAAAAGGATCACCAGTGTCTCAGCTGAAGTGGTGCTTGGTCTTTATTCAGCTTTGGCCATAGAGACTTCTTTGATCTGTTACCTGCTGAAAGTCAAGCCTTGAGACACTCAAATATAAACAAATAGAAGGCAATGTCAACGCCAGGTGGCACCCGAGTTTCCTCAGGCAGGCAGGATGATCTTATCCCATGTTGCCTACCTGTAGAGAAGATTCTGCTCCACTAGGGCATACTGATGACCCCAACTTTTATTGGCTTCATTAATATCCTCTATAGATGTAACAGTAAAGCATATACTTTCTCACTTCTTTCTCCCTCCACACAGCTTCACAGGAAATGTATGGAGGATTCCCTTCCATTTAGTGGATGCAGCTATAGTGCTGCCTGCACTATATGCCTCCTCTTTTGTTACCGTGCATGCAGTCTTAAATGGTTGTTGGGGGGAGGATATCTGAGCCTCAGCTTTGTGCAGAGAGGCATGTCTTCTCTAAGGAGTGGGCATGTTGTAAAGCCCAGAGCTCAGCTTCTGGCAGTAGCTCAGAGAAAGCAGTGGGGGTCGCCATGCCCTGGGATTTGCCACTGCCCTGTTTTCTGCCAGCATGACTTGGGGAGGGGTGGGCAAGATTGACTAGACAGAGAAAGCAAGGAAAGGCAGGATTGACCTGCCACTGTGCCTGCCCTGGGTACACTGTTTTTGTTCTGTGCCGGTCCCCTGCTGTTTACTTTTCCCTGAGTTATGACTGTGTCTTTGCCTTTGATCTGGTACTTCCAGCTGCCGTTTGGTTGTTCCTGCCCTACCTTTGGGGTTCAATCACCTGCCAGTTTTACAACTCAGTTCGGCCTGGATACAACGAGAGAGCTGTAAGCCAAGTTTCTATGCTTCTGGTGCTTCCTGTACAGTACTCACCAAGGGCCAAAGGGTTATCTAATCAAGGCTCCTGCTCAAAAGCAGATCCACCCACTATTTTCTCCCTGCACATAGATCAACAGATGCAATTCAGTGTGCTGGTAGAAAAAGTAGGTACACTGCAGGAAAAGGTAATCTGTAGGGGCAGAGATCTGCTTAGCTGACTCAAGCAAGTAGGTCAAGCTAGATACTATAGCAAAAGGTACAGCTAGTGGATACAGTGGCAACTTACAGTTAGTCAAGTCTCCAACAAGTCCTTACTTTCCTGTTGTTTCCTATAATAGCAGACTTGTGGTCAACATATCTGCCTTCTCCCTTTAGAGTTTATGCAGGGTAGGATACAATAGTCTTGACCTACTGTGCATGAGAAAGATGTGACAGTCTGTATTACAGTCCTTATTGTGTGCTTCTGAACCAGGCTAAGAACTGAGCAATCAGACTTCCTTCCTTGTGGGTATTTAGAGATCTAGAGGACATTGTCTTCAATTTGTAAACCCTCCAATTTTTATCTCATAGTTCCTTCCATTTTCTGTTGTCTCATAGTTTTGTTTGTTTGTTTTTTTAACCAGAGAAAATGTGTTAGGGAAAACAGATGAAATAGTTACATAATGCCTTTGAATTGTGAGTTATAGGAATTGTGAGCCTAGAAATGTTATTGTTTTATAAAGTTGCTGGGGTACTGAATCATACTGGATAGATTAAATCATATTATCACTGTGATTAATAATTAGACCAGTTCATCCATTTGATTCTTCAGAACTTTCAGTTAACAAAAAATAACTTGTAGCCTTCATAGACATAATGGTGAACGTTTGCTAAAGATCCTGTGATCCTTTCCAGATACTGGGATGGTGAGAAGAAGGCCACATTTTATTCCTGATGTTTTTCAGGTCCATAATACCCTGTTGCAGTATATGGGGGAGCAGTTTGGTTATAAGATGACCTGCTTTCTTGGTTTTGCTGTTAACAGGGGACATTTGTGCCCTCCTGTGCAATATTGAAAGAAGGAGAAAAAGAAAAGGGAAAGTGTTATAAAATGGTACGACTGTATTCCAGAGAGTGGAATGGATAGTATTTAGCACCTTTATCTTTGTTGTTTAAAGAGTTTATGTGACCAGCAAAGGGCTATGCGGATTTCTGGGGGAGACAAAATAAAATAGTACAGCAAGTGATTGCCATGCCTCACTAATCATGTTATTGGCACTAGCCAGTCCTTATGCATTTGCACATGATAAAGGAAAAGGAGAGATAAAAACTTCCTCAGTGATATAAAATAGGGCTGGAATTCTTAGTTATGTAACTACCTTAGCTGCATAGTTAAGTCGCATTTCCCAGCCTGACTCCCCTGCCCCAATCCTGACTTACCAGGCATCAGCTACTGCAAGTGACAGTAGTCTATTTTCTTTCAATCAGGATGTAGCAGACTGACGTTTCCCCTTCCTTCCTTTCAGCAGTCTCTGGTGCAACAATCAAAGCAGCATCCCTGTTATAATTCCTCCTTGCACCATAGTTTGCTTGCAGGAGGAGTGTGGAAGTGTCAGTCTGCTGCATCCTGACTGACAAGAGAACAGATTGCCCTCCCCCCATTGCTCGCTGAGGCTGCTGCCCAGTAAATCAAAATTGAAGGACTTTGACAATCACTACACATTTCCTGCACTATTGAATATGTAGGGATTGTGAATATAAATCAGTCACAAATACATAACTGTAGGTTACACATTCATAACTGTGATCTTGAGTTCCAGCCTAGAATTTTAGGTATTAGGAAAATGTGATGTCCATGTAACTGGAGCTCCTCTTTGAAGAAAGATGTCTACTTTCCTCACAATAACTGAACACCATTGGCATTTATTATGCAAAAATGCATAATCTGGATAACTCTTTATACATTTGAATGGCCTTCCATTTATTGTAGCAAGATATCTCATAATCCTCCCTTGCTCCCTGCAAATTCAGTCTCAATTCTCCATCACTGCCTACTGCTGGATACTTATATCCTGTGAGTCCCACCCTCATAACCTCTTCAACAGTATCCTTCTGCTATTGGGATAGCTTAATTTGGTATATATTCTCCTGTCTTCTGCTGTTTTTCGCATGGACTAGTCTGGTGGATTGACTATATCAAAGAACAGTTGCATAATTTGTAGTATTTACAGCTTTTCTAGATGTAATGAACTGCCAGAGCCGCACAGAAATTTGAGTTGTAAGAAAGGGGGGTCTATGGGGAAGATTCCACTGGTGATGTCCATCAAGGGAGTATGCTGGTGACAAAAATACAACCTTGGCTCCCACTAACGCAAGAAAAATTCATGAGAGCAAATTAGTTCCAATCTGTGATTTCACTGTCTGTCCCTAGCCTGCTCCAACAGAACACTGTTCAGATTATAGGCTCCCAACCCATCCTTGCTTCTTTGAATCTTTTGTGGATCTTGTGTTTCTGCAGTTAAAGAAAAAGAAATCCCCCATATACCCTGTAAATATAGGATGTGAGTCCATAGCTCAGGTGACAGGGAATGTGTTTCACTTTGCAGAGAATCCCAGGTTCAAAACTTGGCATTTCTGGTTTACAAGAATCTTGGGAAGCAGAGCTAAGAAAAACCACTGCCTGAAGCCTTGAAGACCCACTGCCAGTCTTAGCAGCCAGTTCAAAGCTAGATTGCAGTGATGGTGTGACTGAATATAAAATGTGTTCCATAAGTCCAACCCAGAGAGAAGCTGGAGGCCCACTTGGTTCTGAAAGAATTTTGAGTCTGTTGGGGAATTATAGCTAGGCTAGAGAACATCCTCCTCTCACTCCCCACCCCATCCTGTTGCGTGCTTTCCTCTGTTGCTTTTGTCCCCTGTACTCTTAGTGGAAGCCTTGTGCTGCTCCTGCAGCCTGGAGTGGGAGGAGTGGGGGACAGGCAATGTCTTTGGACTCTGGCCTTGAGCGCCTCAGTGGGTGAGCGCCTAAGAGAGGAACTGCCTCGTTATCTGTTACACTTTGTTCTCCCGACTGTTTGGGTGTGGAGCAGGCACAGTGGCAGCAGCATTATCTCTGGAAACCTTTGAAACACAAGCAGAAGCAAGCAGGGCTCTGGGCTCAGTGTGTTCAGTTGCAGGGTGGGCCTTCTACCCCTCTCCCTGTACTGGTACACAGTAGAATAACCATCATCCCCCTTTTGTTGTGCATCAGGGCAGGGTTCGGGGGAAGAACACTACTTCACATTGCTTCCTTGACTGCAATATGTCTATGCAAGAGCTTGAAGAAGTTCATTTTTATTGTTCTTGTGTGTTTTCAAGTCCTTTCCAACTCAGGGCAACCCTAAGGTGAAACTGTCACAAGGTTTCCTGGGGTTGAGAGTGCATGACGTACCCAAGGTCACCCAGTAGGTTTCCGTGGGCAAGTGGGGAATCGAACCCTCATCTCCAGGGTTGTAGTCCAGTGCTGGATCCACTACACCACAATCTCTTAAATCCCCCACCTGGGGGGAATGAGGGTATTGTAGTTCTCAAAAGTAATTTTGTAAGATTTCAACGTCTTTGTGTGCAATAACTGGGACCTCGGGTTCCAAAGCTTATAGGTCCCCTTGTTGAACCTGGAAGAGCTGGACAACTGTTCCTCCCACTGACTCACATGCTAGAAAGAAGAGGCTCTGTGGGGGTCTAGGAAAGCTTTCACCTGCAAACCTGAGGGAGATGTTCCCAGCAGTGATTGTTCTAGCAGTGAGAGCCATTCCAGGGATGGACATAGGGAACTGTCTTTTACCAGCATTGTCTGTTGTGACTCTGGCGTTCACTGCCTGTCTTAGGTCAAGTGTCTGAAGTGTCTCAGGAGAAACCAAGGATCTTTTCTGGAAATGCCAGGGATTGCTCCTGGCATCTTCTGTGTGCAGAACTGCTGCTGCACCATTGTGTCACATTCTTTACTTGACGCTGACTCTTTGGTAATGCGGAGTAACTATCAAAATGCTTTTTACTAATGTAGGCATTGTTGCTAGCAACATGTAACCTGTGGGCTGCAAGTGAAGTGTTTTTCCCCCTGTATCTTCTGGTTTGTAGTTTCTTCCTAGGGCTCTGATCAGAACTGTCCTTTTGTTTCACAGATTTTGCCCCAGGCTTGCCATCTGGGAGATGGACAGTTATTTACTTCTAGCCTAAAGGAGCTCTATATGGCAGTGACCCGAGAGCAGACCAGAGCAACTTGCAAACGGCACCGAGAAGGTGAGGAGATGAAGGCTGTGTAGATAGAGTGTGTCCGTTGTTCCACCACTACCCCTTATGAAGATGGCAATACTTCTTACAAACGGTCACAATCAGGGGAGCCCTGATTGTTTTGGACTACCCAAAAAAAACTATCCCATGTCCCTGACATCTCTCACTTGGTTATTGCATTTTTATACATCTAAAAATGAAGTCTGTCCACAAAAGAGTCAAACAACATTTTGAAAGCTCCAGTGTCCTGCTGTTCTCTACTGTTTCTCCTTATCCCTTCATTGGCACACTCCATCCACAGATCATTATATGCTTGGGTGGCTATCATAACACATTTCATTTGACCCCTGAAGACAGTATAGAAGTTTCAGCTTGTGAATAATAGGTTGATGGAACCATATTGCCATACATTATCTGTTTTGAGCCATCTGCACTTTCTCATAATTTATTTTCACTCCCAGTTTAGAGTGCTGTGTTTTGTCTCAGGAAATGCCTCCTCCTTTCTCCCTTCTTTCCCAGCACTTGAGGTTCTCACAAGGATCAGTGGCTTTTCATTGGCAGCCCCACTGCTCTTGAACTGTTCAGAGAAAGGCTTGAAGGGCAGAGAGGGGCTGTTCAAGGAAAGCAACTTTATTTTTTGTTGTCCTTTTTGCAGTGGTGGAGCTTGGAGTGCATGGGGGGGGCAGGAGAGTGAGGGGCTGCAGCATGTGGTCATAGCCATGGTGCGTGGGAGTGTGGCCGCAATGTATGGGGGTGTGGCCATGGGGCATGGGGTGTGGCCGTGGCACACAGGGGTGTGGCTATGAGCCGAGACACTCTAAAAACATTGCCACTGGGGGTGAACCACCTTCATCGCCCCCCCATCCCTATGCGACTGCCTTTTTGGAAGCCAGTACAAAGTTATTTTTCAGAAAGGCTTTTGACAGGTGATTTCTGCTGATTTCTGTTGCCTGCTATCTTTTAAATTCTTTATTGTTTGTTGTCTTATTGTTGATATGTTACATTTTGCAGTGAAAGTAATTGTGAAATTCTATATAAAAATGCTATACATTTAAATTAATACGGAAAATAAGCAAAAAAGGGCCATCTTTCCTCTTCTGTCACCTTAAGTGTTCTACTTGTGAAAGCAATCCAGGGTTAGGATTCTGAATACTTGAGGATTTTATTCGGCCTGCCCTGGGAGGGGAACCAACCTGATTTACTCCTCCCAAATGAACATGTTGGTTGGAATGCAGTTATTCCTTCAAATATACTCCTGTGATGCAGTTTTTGGCTTTAAAAATGTACCAAAATGAATATAAAGCACCTATTTCAAAATTAAATGTATATTATAAAATGATATTTTATGATAAGATGTATATAAGTTCTGTAAATGTTTACACAGATTTTTCTTTTTTAAAAATGTAGATTAATGTGGAATAGGCTGGGATGGACTTATGAAAGTGCATATGTAGAACAGACATAGGAAACAAAAAACAGAAAATAATCTGCTCTTCACATCCCTAATCAGGGTGTGAAACAGCTTTCTCTGAAACTGGAGTGTGGATAAATCTGAGCATTATTTGTAATTGGAACTGCATGAGCCCAGAAGAGATGGCCTCTCATGACATGAAAATTCCATGGTTGGGTTACTCCTGCTCTTCCGGGGCAGTGAGTGACCTCTAGAGACTTGGATTTGGCATCATTCTCTCTCTTACAGACACACATCTATATGTATTAGAGAGAGAGAGAAGAAAAGAGAGATGATACTCATTTTTGTATACATTCAAACAAATGGAATTTGTTGTGGAATTCTCTGCCTCTGAAGACCTGACTGGTGCCAGCATTAGAATCATTTCAGCATCATGTTAAAACCTGGTTTTTTATTAAAGCCTTTGGGCCAAACTGATTTTAGCGAGGTGGCACATGTTATATAGTTATATCATTCAAGATTGTTTTAACCAGTTTTAAATTGTTTTTAAACTGAAAATAAATTTAATCTTTTAAACTTTTGTAATTATTTATTGTTTTAAAGTTGATTTTATTGCAAGCAGTCCTGAGATCTTCAGATAAAGGACAGGATATAAATATTTTAATTAATAAAAAAAATCCTTTGACTGTATTCTACCTCACATAAAGGAACTTACATGTTTGCACTAAATTCTTTCTTTTATCCTTTACAGCATCAGGAGACTCTGAGACTCTTGAACATCCTACCTCCCAAGACTTTGCCCAAAAGGATGTGGACTTAGCAGCCAGGGAGGAAAAGACAGAGTCCCAGCCAATGACTGCACTGAGTGTCCAAGACACAGTGGTGAGTTCAGACCCAGAGCACACATGTACGAATAGACTGATGCAGTTTTTGTTGGGAGTGACTGACCATGTCATTTATGTCTGATAAGAAGTCTGCCAGAAATCACAAAGCATCTATGATCAACAATAATTCCCATAGTCCTTTTCACAAATAGTACTGCTGAGCCATGTGCCCCCCATCCTATTCCAGTGCATTTGGCTTTTAGGCCTAAATGTATTTTTCTCTATTGAATTTCATTTTATTTATTTCAGCCCAGTTTTCTAGTTTGTCATGAGAGTGGTGGGAGGAAAAAAATTAAGTAGGCAGTAGGGTGTTTTGAGAGCAAGGGGAAATCGATGAGAAGGAGAAAATAATAGATTCAGCCCTGGTTCACGTAGGCAGTGTGGTTTCCATTTCCTTCTGGCTCTGTCTTGCCAGGGCTCAATGAACTAGCAAGGTCACAAGGTGGGAGGAGATCATGTGAGATTTGTCATTGTCAGCACATAACCCATTTTTAAAAGCTCATAAAATGGCGTTGGCATTTGTAGGTGGGGGAATGGAGTGGTTTGTTGGTAGTATTGTTAGAGGTACTAGGCAATAGGTGTATGTGACATTCATATAACCACATTCCAGACAGCATTCCAGAATGCAATGACAGGCAGAGAGAATTACATTTTCCCAGTGACAATATATTGCATTTCTGAGTGCAAGATAATGGAATATCCCTCCTTTTCCATAGCAGAACTTCCTTGAGGAAAGTTGTCTTTCCTTGTGACATACAAGAGACAGTTGCACATGTCTCGCATAACCAGGTAAAACTCATTTGCTTGACCATAACAGCAATAATGAACTATGAATAGAAAACAAACCCAAGAAAAGAACTTGCGTAGGTTCATCATGCATAGATTTCACATATTGTGTGAAAAAGAATGGTGATTAGAAAAGCCCTTTGATTTTTGTTTGATTTTTATTTTCATTTTGCAATAAATGAAGAAAAAAAATGACACTGATGACATGATTCAGGTTGTAACTGTGGCAGCTGTGGCCCTCAGGATAACATTTGGCTCTAGTACCCATCAAACCCAGCCAACATGGTCAGTAATAAGGGATGGTAAGAGTTGTAATATAACATCTGGAGGGCCATATGGTCTCCATCTTGGTCTAGACCATTTCAGACCATGCTTCCCCATATTCTATTCTAGTCATTTCTAGTTGGAAGACTAGTATTGTCAACAGGAAATTGTCTTGTTTTCTGAGTGGATGACAGTTCATGGATACTCCAGATTTTCTAAACAAATATTTCATGGGACAGATATATGGAAGTCTTCTTTATTCTCTGACCAGCATTACTGCACACCTCTGGTTCCTTCTGGTTGCTGTTCACACACCAGAAAGCAACCACAAACTCTGTGCCTAGAAGATCAAATGCATAGAGTGCCAGTGGGAGCCCATGTGACTATAATTGCCTTGGTTTTCTCCTCTTGCTAAATCATTTAGCTGACCAGCTGGTTCTGCCCTCTCTTTCCAGGCACCATCCTCCCAGACCCAGAAGGCTCAGTTGCCCCTGGCTAAGACCAAAAAGAAGAAGGCAAAAGGGTTATTTGGCTGATGCAGATGAATCCTTTCACAAGGACAAGAAGTTGTTCCACCTTCCTGGAGCATCTGGAAGAGAGCAACACTTCTCACTTCACTGTATAGCTGTGTCAATCTGCTCATTTTACCTTTTTAAAAGATGGGTGAGGAGTATCTCAGCCTGCCCCATAGCTGTCTCCTGCTCTTTCCATGCTTACTCTCTCCCTTTCTGCACAAATGCTACCCAAGAAGTTTGAAGGTGGTATGCAAAATAACAAGAAAGGGAAAGAAAATGGGTAGTGCATGAACAATGGGAAAAATCCAAAAGGTGGAAGTATGCTTAGCCCATTGGTAGAATCAATTCCTGCTTTGTCAATGTGTGTAATAAAGACTTTGGCTATAAGAATTGGCTTCTCAGTACAAAATCTTCTACATATGTCCCACGCAGGCATCTGCCAGTAATCCTGCATCCCAGCTTCCTTTTTATGCTTCTTGGTGGAAGAAAAAGAAATTCAAAAATGTGTGGAGAGTGCCTGTCAAAACTGGGCATGGAATAGGGTTGCACTGGCCTGCTCTTCAAGTTGCCCAGTCCCCCTGCACTGCCCACGGCTCTTAAATTCCCCTTGCCCTTCAGTTTTATCCAGCATACTTTTCCTCTCTTTGTGCTCTTTCTGAACTGTTCTTCACAAATTATTCTGCAAAGATATGCTCATGAAATGAAGATAGTCTGTGCTGATCCAAAAAGATCCATAGAAAGTGTAACTTAGAGTTCCCTTGTTTGGTGGCAAACCTTTGCTCTCTGAGCAAAGAATATGCCATGCCCCAAATATCTAGTGCTCAGGCCTCAGTCTTTGCCAATCCCACTTCTCTGGTCCATCCAGCTGGTAGAATCTGTTGTTTTACTTGTACTTCTCCACACAGGCATCCTAGGAAAGGTTGTTGCCAAATGTACACACACACACGCGCTTGGTGATCAGAGAAAGAGAGCAAGAGAGAGTAAATGAAATGCTTTGCTGCTGTTCGTTTTGCTTTGCTATTTACATCCTGACACTTTATATATGTCATAGATCTGCAGAACATTTGCCTCCACCATGCAAGTCTAGCAGCAGTTCATTAGATTACATCTGCGTTGTCAACTCTGGGATTGCACGAGCAGCAAAGTGAATTGACAGCTGACAAGCCACAGTATAAGGCTTCTAGGCTGTGTTTCACTCAGGCAGTCACGAGTTTGTACATGGCCATGCTATTAGCCACCTTCTAGTCACACGGCTCTTTGCCATACACATGCCACTGCCCCATGTAGAATTCTCTCTTTGCGCTGAGTTTCATTCTACTCTGATCCTCACTCTACTTCAGAATATCAAGGCTTCAAGGTTTTGGTTTTTGTTTTCTAGTGCAGGTTTTATCACTTGGTGCCTTGTGGAGTCTTCAGTTTGCCAGACCTTGGGAATATTTAGATTCATGATTAAGAAAACACAACTAAGCTCACTAGACATAAATGGGCAGCATCCAGTGGTTACTTTACTGTAACTGCAGAGAAAGAATTTGCTCCTCATACCTGCTTCCAGGATCCAAAACCAAATAAAGACAGTCTGCTCTTGACCAGAGGAATTACATGCTGTCATTGCAGCTGGAAAACCACATCCTAAGGCAAAAAAGGGAAGAGGCTTCTATGACAAGTGAAGCTAAGGCACTGCCTATCCCTCAAATGCTGCCCTGCCCACTTTGGCTGACAGTCAAACATCTAAGCTGCCCTGCTAAGCCACTCCCAACAGCCACAGAACCATCACCATGAAATTAACTCCTCTTACTTTAGAGAAGAATTGAGTGAGGAGGTTTCTTCCCTTTTCCTGTCCAGTTAGACTGGAATAGAACGACTCTGCTGCTTGTTAACAAGAACCCTGTATGACGGAATCAAAGAAGCACATCCTGGAGTTCTAGATTTATGTTAAAATATTTTCTTTTTCCTCCCAACAAGTTGGAGTTTGTCTGTCCTAACTGATCTAAGACATAGCATAAGATGGAAGGACAAAATGGTGCATTTGAACTTGCTCTATATTATTGCAGAGCAGGATAGAGTTAAAATGTAGTCTTGAAACCATGATTTTGAATCACTCACAGTGAGTTACTATGCAGCACAGAAGTATATATGATAGAGGGCACTTGTTTTGCAGAAGGTCTCAGATACAATTTCAAGTGGATCTAGAGAAAAAATCCAGTTGAAACCCTGAGAACAAATTCATTAGTCAGTATTAATGATTAGACACACACAGCTAGTTTGATTTAGTATTAGGCAGTTTCCTATGTCCACTCTTGTTGCTTTAAGTCTGGTTTTCTGAACCAGTTTCACTAGCCAGTTACTATTATACTACAGTTCCCAAACATACCTGCACACATACCTCCAGTTTCTTCCCAACCAAATTTCTGGTAATGTAATTTCAGTTTTTGAATTCTTTTTGGGGAATAACTTTAGTTCCCTGATTTTTAGAAAAGAATCTGTGTCTGGGCATAATCAGTGTATCTCAGCCCATTGACATAATTATTTATGGCAAAGTATCTCAGTCACTGTACTTGTGCAGATTACTTGCTAAGTAATCTTTCTTTTAAAAATGTAGCTACTGTATGTATGTATGTATGTATATATATATATATATATATATATATATATATATATTTAAAAACCTGCCTTGAAAATTGCAAACACGCATTCTAAGTAGAGTGATAAAATTGCATGTTTCAGAACCTTAAGTTTTAGGACTGTGTAGCAATGGAAGTTTAGAAATACTGAGAAGTTTGACACAAATACCACAAACTAGATTTGCATGTTGCCCCCTCTTAGAAATGTGTAGACTTCAGTGACTTGAACTTCATAGCAACCATACACTTGTAGTTTGGCTACTTGTCTAAGACTGTATGTGTCACAGTTTTGAGAAAGGTGGAATTTGGTACTATGCCAGAACTAGCAATTATTTACATTTATGACGTTTTAAAAATGGTTTCTAAACACATGGGCAGCACCCAGCAACATATCTTACAGTTACAAAGGAGTTGGCTATGTTTGCTGTTTGTCAAGGGGTTCTGTGGGTTGTATTATACATACCGTCCTGCCACTTTCAGTCATCATGTATGTACTTCTACTTTACTTGAATTTTTTCCCTCCATGCTCCCATTTTTCTCTATCTCTTTCTTTCTAGAACCTTATTTCTCCCTCATGCCTTCAGTTTTCTTCCTGGACAGGGCTGGTATTTTACTGGACCTCATTGTGTACATGGAGACCAGTCTTGAAGAGCTGGATCCCATTTGCCCCCCTTTCCTCCTCCCCATTGGAACAAGGGCCTGTGTTGATTCTCCATGAAGCTTTGCTTCTGAGAGAGCTACTGTAACCTCAGCACCATGGGCATAAGGCCCCAATCTCCAGCAGCCAAGGATGGAATAGCCTGTTATTCTCACCTTTCTCTTTAACGTGTTGTAATGAGGGAAACAAAAACATCCCACCTCAGTCCTTCCCGCTTGCTGTTTGTGTAGGGAATGAAAAGGCCTTTGCATGGCTGGGTCCGCCTGTCCCAAAGCCAAGGAAAGAGCAGAGCTGCTGCCTTTTATATTTCCTCTGTCAGAATCACATGTGGCAGAGTCAGCCTTAGGAAGGGAAAGCCATGAGTAGATAGCCACTGGCCCCTCTTACTATCCCACTATCCATTTGAAACATGTTTACGAGAACTGTACACCGTCCTCACTATTTGGGCCATTTTTCAGCACCAAGCCTATCATTTGAGTTTATCTGTGTAGATCTTGGTGGGTGTTATTCCCTGAGATGTTCCTGAGATGAACCAGGAATGAATGCCACTGGGCTAATACTGTTTGATTACTGATTGGTTGATTATATTCATAGGCTGCCTTTCCATGAGTCAGCTCAAAGCAGGGTGTATGGCTCTCCTTCTCACATTCACTTCTGCTTCTCCTCACTTAGGCTGATAGTTACCCGGTAAACTTCATGCCTCAGTGGGGACTAGAAAGTACATATCCCAAATCTCAATCCAGTGCTTTAGCCATTACACTGTACTTTTCTGCTGCTGACCAGCTTGGCATTAATTTGTGCATACTTGCTTTCTGTTAGATAACAGTACACCTAATAAAGCCCCTCCCAATATGTTTTAAACTTACAAGATTTGAATTACACAGTCTGGTTTCAGAAAGATTGTTTTTGACGATTATGATAACTTATGACATTTCTATTCTGCCATTCCCACCTCTTTCCTTAAAACTTTTATTCTCAATATCCATTGCAGTACCTGGATAATTTTTGAGGTTGCAGAGCTTTACAACAAGAATTTTTTTTTAAAAAAAGAAAAAGGAAGAAAGGGAAGGAAGATTGTGGCTATCCAAGTGGCAAAATCTTCAAAGCTGAATGGTTCATCTCGGTGTCTAACCTGATAGCCACATACAAAACACTTCAGATCCAGTTATAGTAAATGAAAAAGGTGTTCATTATGGTTGGAACCAAACTGGATGATGCAAGTGAAAGGAAATTACTGCATAGCCAAACAAATTGTAAATGCAGTTTCAAGCTTGTCCTAAATTATTTCTCCTGTGTTGACCCATGTAGCACAGAGTCCCTCTTTCATTAGAAAGGTGTGTACCTAGCACCTATCCAGATGAGAGAACCCCAAGTTTCTCTCTATATTTCTCCATACACTCAGAATCCCTTGTCCTACCATTTGTGAGTTTGGCCATGTGATCTTTTTCCTCATTATGCCCTGCATATTTAAAGATAACTGGATTTATTTTACAACATCTGAATGTATGGGAGGAGGCAAATGAATTGCTGGGAATAAAATATATGACATTTGAGCATTGGAGTATGACTCTGGAGATCAGGGTTCAGTTCCCACTGGGTAGTCTTGGCCAAGTCACACTCTCTCAGACTCAGTGGAAGGCAAGGGCATACTCTAAACAAATCTTGCCAAGAAAACTCCAAGATAGGTTCAGCTTGGGGTCAACATAAGTCTGAAATTACTTGATGGCACACGGCAACAATAGTAAAGCCATCTAGAGCTCAGATCCAACTTTCCATCTTCATTTGTGAGTCCCCTGACAGCAGGACAGCCTGGCAATTCTGCGTCCTTGCGTAATACCTTTATAAGCAGTTGAGAAAAATGATTACTGAATCTTACTACCTCCAGGTATTTGCCTTCACGTAGGATATTCACCAATGGTTGCTCTACATCCTGGAGAAGAATAACTAGTAGGGTTCCTCAGGGTTCTGTCCTGGGTCCAATGTTATTTAATATCTTTGTAAATGACTTAGATGGTGGAACGGAAGGCCTGCTCATCAAATTTGCAGATAACACCAATAGCTAATAGTCCAGAGGACAAGATCAGAATTCAAAACGACCTTAACAGATTGGGGAGATGGGCCAACACTAACAAAATGAATTCCAACAGGGATAAATGTGAAGTACTACATCTAAGGCAGGAAAAATGAAGTGCAAGAATATAGGATGGATGACACTTTGTTTTAAAGCCATTCACGTGAAAATGATCTAGGTTCCAGAACTTCCCAGAGAAGTCATACTGGCACCCTCTCTACTTTCCTTTCTGAAGACAAGCGAAGGCATTTTTATTCTGATAGGCATTCAATATGTGATTATGACCTGGCTGATGAAAGGTGCTGGCTGTTGTTAACTATACAGAGTTTTATGAATATTTGTGTTTTAGTTATATATTTTAACTTTGTTTTAATTCTTATTTTAACTTTTGTATATCATAATTTTTAACTTTTAAAAAGTTATTTTAAGCTGCTTTACAAGGAAAAAGGCAGGATATAAATAAAGATCATCATCATCAACAACAACAACATGTTAGTAGACAACAGACTAAACATGAGTCAAGAGTGTGATGCAGTGGCCAAAGAAGCCGCTGGTCATATCAACAGGGATATAGTGCCCAATCATAGGAAGCATTAGTGCTGTCTGTTCTACCTTAATCAGACCTCACCTGGAATACTGTGTCCATTTCTGGGCATCACAGTTCAAGAAGGATATTGACAAGCTGGAACATGTCCAAGGAAGGGTGACCAAGATGATCAAAGTTCTGGAAACCAAGTCTTATGAGAAGCAGCTTAGGGAGCTGGGCAGGTTTAGCTTGGTGAAGAGAAGATGAGAGTTGACATGATCGCTATTTTTAAATATCTTAAGGAATATCATGTAGAAGATAAAGCAAGCATGTTTTCTGCTGCTTCATAGACCAGAGCATGAACCAATAGATTCAAATTAGCAGAGATTCCACCTAAGCATTAGGAAGACCTTTTTAACTGTATGCATGCCAGGAGGTTGGACTAGATGGCCCTTGTGTTCCTTTCCAACTGTAAGATTCTATGATTCTATGCATTTTTTCTATATTACTATTTTCTGTTTTACCTGCTCAGTTCTACGACACTACACTAGAGTGAAAGGACAATACATCACCAGAAACTAGGATTTCATTCTCTGAGGTTTCTCCCTCTCCAATCACTAGATAAAGCCACTTCCCCTGACTTCTGTTGGCTTTACTCCAGCCTTTAAAGGTATCTCTAGTATTATTAATATAAAAATTACCCAGTGTCTTGTTCTTTTCCACTGGTAAAGGAACCAGCACACTTCACCCTAGAAGGAGACAGTTCTGAGGTTACAGCTTATTTTTTAAAATGGAGGATCAAGCTCTTCTTTTTTGGCTCCTAGTGTTCTTAAGGATGATTCCAGTGGAAATCTAAAACCACCATATCACTTGCCAGAGACTCATCTGAATGTCTGCAGCAGATTTGCATTCTTCATCCCATCTCCAGACATCACACAAACATTAAGGCTTCCACATCAAGACAGGCTTCCCCTTCCTCCCATGTTCTTGTAACGTCTGGCCTGATGAAAGGATCTGAAGATCTCAGAACCTTTCATGCATTTTTCTGCCTACATTTTGGTTGGTCTGATAAAAGTACTGCACTAATATGGATTCTGTAATTTTCCTAAATACTGTTGACTGCGATATGTGAACACGATAAACTTTGCAAGAGCAACATTGATAGATTATATCAGAGCTACTTGCAACTACTTGGCTCTTCAGAATGTTAAGGTAGGTAAGATAAAAGTTTGCAAGAAGCCAGATAACAGTAATGTTTGCCAGTCAAATAAAGCCAAAACAAGTTTACCACTCAGCCTTGAAACATATCACTAGGAAGTACCTTGGAGTTTTTGCTTTTAAAATCTGATTATTAAGGATTTGA
This sequence comes from Ctenosaura bakeri, assembly GCA_948474755.1. Classification (NCBI taxonomy): domain Eukaryota; kingdom Metazoa; phylum Chordata; class Lepidosauria; order Squamata; family Iguanidae; genus Ctenosaura; species Ctenosaura bakeri. Next base: position 301,022 of record CAOLHI010001784.1, read on the forward strand.
ATGTATGCAAGTCTCTGACCTAATTTTATTGACTAGGTCAAGATTTGGATTTTGGGACTAGGTTATGGTGACCACTGGGACAAGGATTTCTAGGCCAGAAAAGAGAACATTTCCTACATTTTGCTGGCATGGTTTGACTAAAGAATATGGGGAAATGGAGCTTCAGCTCCACTCTTATCTTAAACTGATCAACAATGATACATTTCAAACAGCATAATGATGATGCATCTCTCTGGATAAATAAACACCTTGGGAGACTCCCTTCAACCTTGGAGAAATATAGATGTTTAGTCAGGATGTAACATGTTTGTTCAGACTAACTATCAACTTTCTTACAACGTCATCTAATGCCAGGGATTCTGCAGCTGAGCAAAAATAGGTGCACAATGCTTCTTTGGTGAATTCACGATATTCTGGAAAAATGGGACTGCTATCCTCATCTGTGGAGAAGGTACTGGACATTCTCCTTTGTGGATGCTCCAGTCTCATTATGTTAAATGGTGTAAAGAATGCCATCCCTTATGTAAAATGGAAAAATCAAAGTTTTCCTTTTGAAATGTTTCTTCTTAAATATTATCAAACCATGGTTGGTTGCATCTGTGGATACAGAATCCACGGATATGGAGGACTGACTGTATCATGAGACAACATGATTCCTTGGAAAAGACAATAGTGTTTGGTAAAGCAGAAGGCAGCAAGGGGAGAGGGGGAATGGGAAAGAAGGGGAGTCACACACAGTGAGAAAGAAAGAAAGAAAGAAAGAAAGAAAGAAAGAAAGAAAGAAAGAAAGAAACCCTCTACCTGATTTTCCAAGAGAAGTGACACACTCTCCAACTGTCCTAATTTCACAGAGGTAGGCCTGATTAATCCTCTGTCATCCTACTTTTTCAGCTGCTTTTAAAATGTACCAGTTCCTCTCCCCTCCTCCCACTTTCCCTCTTTATCCTTAGCTTATTTCAACTGCTGCAAGCTGAGTTCAAAATGCAATAGTAGTTTGTACGGGGGGGAGGCAGGGTAGAATCTTGCCCTTCCCAGTAGGTTTGGACAAAAGTCAACTACTGCAGCCTCTCCTACCTTGTGTGTTCTTCCTCATCAATGACATTTGCCATCTTGACCACACTGATGTTGCTTGGCTATGTCCCTGTTCTTCTTCGTGGTCTCTGTGCCTTCATACACTAGGAGCTTTAGCGCCTGCGCGGTAGCGTTCGCAAACTTCTAGAGCTTGTTCGCTTGGCGGGAACCCCTCCCCCACGCCGGTACTGCGCATGCTCCTCCCGCCGAGCAACGGTCTCTCCTCAGTTCTTTCTCGTCCGCCGCCGCGTACGGAAGGTTCTTTAGTTTGTTCCTCTCACGTCGTGCTTGGCTTGCTGTTTTTCACGGTTTTACGGACTTTCGGACTGTCTTTGACCTCTCTTTCGGACTCCCCCTTCGGTTTTCGTCTTTTTGGATTTCGGAGTTTGGCGTTTCTTCGTCTTATGTCCGCGCTCTTTAAGAAGTGCGTGTCCTGCGGCCGCAAGGTTGCCCTCAACGACGGCCATAAGGAGTGTCTCTTCTGTTTGGGCGAGTCCCACAACATCCGGACTTGCCCAACTTGCAGGGATTTTACTCCCCAAACTCTTCGCAACCGCTCCGCGAGACTCAAATCTTATTGTTGGGAACAGTCTCTGCGGGCGATAGACGAGACCTCCGCTTCCAAGATGCCCGACAAGAAGACGACCACGCCATCGACGGTATCGGCGGCTGCCGTTCCGTCCACCTCGTCGGTATCGGGCTCGGTACCGGCGAAAACGCCGATCTCGGCGTTACCGAGGATCCCGAAGCTGTCGGCGGCTGCCAAGTCAGCGAAAGGATCCTCGACGGCGAGGAAGGCTGAGGCTCCCCTTACGGAGACGCCTGCAAAAAAGCGCCCTGCTCCGGACGGAGGCAAGGGCAAGGAGAAGGAGAAGAAGAAGAAGAAGAAGGAAAAGAAGCGCTCCCCGGCTGGGGACGCTCAACCTCCTACTCCTCCTCCTACTCAGCAGCCTTCCAAAGGGCGAGGCGAGTCCGTCGACCTCTCGGAGGATGAGATCGAGGACGTTCCCCAACAGCGCCCGGACTCGCCTGTGGCAGACCCTCCAACCCTGGTGGAGGAGCGCCACCGCCCTCTTAGCCGTCGCAGGTCGGCCGACCTGCAGCAGAGAGAGCCCTCTGCTTCTCCGGAGCGGCGTTCGACCTCCTTCAGGTCCCGGTCCCGCTCTTCCGAGCGTCCGGTGGCCTCGCTGCCTCCGAGGGAGACAGAGGAACAACCTCGCTCGTCTGCCTCCAGATACACCTCGGCGTCCTACGTGGCCAGGTACGCGAGGGAATCTGAATGGAGAGAGCGCCCGGCCTCCTATCGGTCGCATTCGCCATCGTACCGGGATCGGTACCATCGTGGCCCGAGTCGCTGGGAGACCTTCCGGAGGTCCCGGTCACCTCGTCGACAGCGCGAATCGCGCTCGCCTAGAGGGGACGAGGCTCGGTACCGTCGACGCCGAAGCCGATCTCCGTCGGACCGCCGCTCCTTCAGCCGCTCTCCCTCCCCTCGATATCATAGGGCGAGGGAGCCTTCACCACGGTATCGGGCGATATCGCCACCTCCTAGGGTCACGGCAACGGGACGCGCCCTATGGAGTCGGTGGTGACTGAGCGGGCTACGACGACGTCAGTTGGCCAGACTCCCCCGGTCCCCACCAAGGGGTGAAGTCAGTAGTCAGCCATCCCAAGCGGGACGCTGCTGCTCCACCGCCCCGGCTGCGGAGAAGCCTAGGAAGGCAACACCTGCGGCGACCCGAAGGAGCCGGAAAGCGAGCGGCGAGGGGAACTACCGACTCGGAGTCGTACGACTCGAGTGCGGAGTCAGAGGTGTCTGAGGCGGCCCCCCCAGGAGTCTCCTCCTTGGGTTTCGGGGACCCGATCCCAGATTCTGCTCCAGAGGACGTCCACCAGTTCTCTGCGATGCTGCCCCCGCATGGCCACTACCCTCGGCCTTAAGATCGCCGATGCGGAGCCGGGGGATGCGTTTCCAGCCTTCTCCGTTTTCGAGGAGAAGCGACCTTCCACGGCCCCGCTGCCTCTCCTGCCCCGGGTTTTCCAGCTGGTGAAGGCCGCCTGGGACCCAGCCGGCCTGGGGGCTGGGCCGATCCGCAGCGGTTAAACACCTCTACAGGGTGCAGAAGGATAACGCCGGTTATCTTTTTAATCACCCTGCACCGAACTTTTTGGTCGTCGAGTCCGCGCAGACGAAGGGCTCCGGCAGGCAACACACCACCCCGCCGGACAAAGACAAGTTGGACGCCTACGCAAGGAGGTTCTATTCAGCTGCCTCCTTGCAGATCAGGCTGTCCAACACTCAGGCTTGCCTCGCGGCATACCTGAAGAAAGTGCTCGATCGCCTGCAACCGGCAAATGGAGGCGGTACCGGAGGACATCCGCCAAGCCTCCTCCGTGATCTTCAATGAGGCTATCTCCATCGCTCGGCACCAGATGGCCTCCTCCCGGCACGCAGTGGAGATCGCCTCCCGGGTCATGGCGGGATCCGTCGGCCTCCGCCGCCATGCTTGGCTGCGACCGGCCGACATCCAGGAGGACACCAGAAGGGGGACCGAAGATTTTCCCCTTCGACGGTGAAGGCCTATTCAATTCGTCCACAGACGAAGCTTTGGACAATCTCGTCAAGGCGAGATTTGACCCGCAAAAAAGATCGGGCTGCAGCCGGCCACGCAGGCCCGCAGGGCCTCCACCTTCCGCCCATCCTGGCGACGATCTTCCACCTCGTCGTTCCCTTTTCGGCCCAGTCTGGACAGTCGAGACCGTCCTCCGGCTCATCGGCCAGACGCACGATTAGGGGGCGCCCGGTTTCGTCGAAGAAGTCCTCCTCCGAGACAAAGCCCGGTTTTGACGTGCCTGGCAGGACCCACCAATACCCACTCTTCAGCCTACCATCAGCGCTCGGAGACCGACCGACTCTCGCTCGACACCTAGCGGAGTGGCAGTATGTCACTAGGGTTTGGGTGCTTTCCATCGTCCGTCTTGGCTACGCCATCGAGTTTCTCGATATTCCTCCTCGCGGCGTTTACTACTAACCCGTCGAGCCCGGGCCCCTTTTCCTTTGGAAGAGACCCAAAACCCCTTTCCAGAAAGGGGCGATCGAGGGGCTCCCGCAAGAGGCCAGGACCACCGGCTTCTTCTCCAGGTACTTCACGGTACCGAAAGCCGACGGTACCCTCCGGCCGATCCTAGACCTCAGAGGGGTGAACTACTACATCCGCCCCAAAAGGTTCAAGATGGTCACGATACCGTCGATCCTACCCCTTTCCCACATCGAAAGGGGGGCTGGTTCGCCTCCATCGATCTCCGGGCGCATACTTCCATATCGCCATTCGCCCCGCCCGCACCCGACGGTACCTCCGCTTCGCCCTCGACGACACCTGTTACCAGTACAAGGTGCTGCCGTTCGGACTCTCGACTGCCCCAAGGGTCTTCACCAAGTGCATGGCCCCGGTGGTATCCTACCTGCGGACGAAGGGCGCTTTCCCTCTTCCCCTACCTCGACGATTGGCTGTTGGTGGCGTCCTGCAAACAGAGACTTTACCACGACGTCCACATGACGTTGTCACTCCTAACCCCCCCTTGGTCTACGAGTGAATCCGAAGAAGTCCCACCTCGAGCCGGCGAGGATCTTGGACTTCATCGGGGCGACGCTCGACTCGACCTCCGCCAGGGCGTACCTACCAGAGTCTCGACCAAACCTTGATCCGGGCCGCCGCTCACGCTCGTACGGCCCCGACGTTTTTCCCAGAAGCGTTTCCCGCAGCTCTTGGGCTACATGGCTGCGACGACCGCTGTGACATATCTCGCCAGGCTGAGAGCAAGACCTCTTCAACACTGGTTCGTCCGCATATTTGACCCCCCGCGAGACGAACAGACACTCCGACTGCAGCTGCCGGGAGCGTCCCCTCATCCCTCCGATGGTGGCAGTCGCGATGCAATCTCATGTCAGGGATGCCTTTTCCCAAAAGCCGACACCGAAGGTGACGGTAATGACCGACGCCTCCCTGTATGGATGGGGTGCCCACTGCGGCGATCTCAGAGTCCGCGACCGGGTTTGGGCCGACGACGAGACCGCTCTCCATATCAACGCGCTGGAGCTGCTCGCCGTCTGGAAAGCCCTACGGGCGTTCCGCCATGCCGTGGCGGGGCGCACGGTCCTGGTTCGCGGAAAACACCGCCGTCTGCTACATCAACAGACAAGGTGGGACTCATTCCACGACCCTGCTCGACATCGCGCTCGCCTGTGGGAATGGTGCATTCGCCTGCACACGCATCCCGTGGGGGTTTCACCGGGCCCGGGCAGGGAACACCACGGCAGACGCCCTCAGCAGGGACACCTCATCCCATCCGAATGGTCTCTCTCCGGAGAGGCGTTGGGCTGTCGGACCGCTGGGGCGAACCATCGATCGACCTTTTCGCGACCGGGAAAAAGCGAAGTGTCGCCGTTCTTTCCAGAGCGGGCCACGATCGTGCCTCCATGGGGGCCCTTCCAGTTTCCGTGGCCCGGGGAACTCCTCTACGCGTTCCCGCCGTTCCCGCTGCTCGGCCGGACGATATCGAAGATCCTCGCCGACCGACCGCGCCCTGGTAGCCCCGTACTGGCCGAGGCAACATTGGTTCGCCCCCTGCTACAAGCCGCCGAGACGACCTGCTCCGGTTGCCACCGACACCGGACCTGCTCCCCCACTCCGGCGGCCGAGTCCTCCATCCGGACCTGCCACCCTGGCCCTCCATCCTGGAGGATATCGCACTAGACGATCCCGTGCTCGGTACCGTCCTCGTCGGGGCCCAGGAAGGAATCCACCCGTCGCAACTATAATACAAGTGGCGACGCTCCTGCCCTTTCGCAAACGGGGAGTGAGCCGGTATCGCCCGCGGGGCTCTCGACCGTCCTCACTTCCTCCTGCACCTCCGGCAACAGGGCCTGGCTTTTCCATCCCTGAAGGTGTATCTCTCCGCGATCGTGGCATACCAACCGCCCGTTTCCCTCGGCCTTCTTCAGGAACGATACCGTTAAGGGCCTAAAGGACTTCATCATCTCTACCCGCCGGTATCGCCGCCCTCCCCCGTGGTCCCTCTCGCTGGTGCTCTCGCAGCTGACGAAGCCGCCCTTCGAGCCAAAGGCGACCTCGGATGACAGGCTCCTGACAAAGAAAAATGCCTTCCTGGTAGCGGTGACCTCAGCGAGGCGAGCGGGTGGGGTAAGGCTTTCGTTCCGATGAGCCCTTCACGGTCTTCCACAGGGACAAGGTGGTCCTGAGACCTGACATCTCGTTCCTGCCAAAGGTGGTGTCCAGTTTCCATCTCAACCAGGACATAGTCCTGCCTGCCTTCTTCCCGAACCCGACGACACCGTTGGAGCGGTCCCTCCACTCCCTGGACGTGCGTCGGGCATTGGCTTTCTACAAGGACGGGGACTTTTCCTTCCGACAGACGCCGCATCTCTTTGTTTGCTATGGGCGACGTCGGAAGGGCCAAAAAAGTGTCCACCCAGCGCTTCTCCAAGTGGGTGGTGAGGACTATTGAACTGGCGTATGAGCTCGCGAGGAAGCCCCCCGGCCAGTCCTGCTTCGAGCCCACTCCACCAGAGCGGTGGCTACTTCTGCGGCCCTCCTGCGAGGAGTTGACCTGCATGAACTCTGCCGTGTGGCGACCTGGCCCCAACCATCGACCTTCGTGCGCCACTACAGGCTCGACTGCCGGTCGCGCAGAGATCCCCGGGTTTTGGGACGTGAGGTGTTGGCTTCCGTGCTGTAGGACCTGACCCGCCGTCCGACCGGTAAGCTACACAGTCTCCTAGTGTTGAAGGCACAGAGACCACGAAGAAAAAAACAGGTTGCTTACCTGTAACTGTGGTTCTTCGAGTGGTCATTTCCATAAAACCCCCCCCTTCCTCCCCTCTTTCTCAGGTCCCTGTAGGTTCTACGGCGGACGCCCGAACTGAGGAGAGACCGTTGGCGGGAGGAGCATGCGCAGTACCGGCGTGGGGGAGGGGTTCCCCCCAAGCGAACAAGCTTTTGAAGTTTCCGAACGCTACCGCGCAGGCGCTAAAGCTCCTAGTGTATGATGGCACAGATGACCACTCGAAGAACCACAGTTACAGGTAAGCAACCTGTTCTTCTTATCTGTGAAATGTTGGATAATATGGAAGAAAGGTGGATATATCTGAATGTATCAAAAAAGGGAAAAGATATGATTCAGGAATGAGTTAATGAACAATTTGTAGAGACTGTCTTGTCCCCCCACTCACCTTCCTGCCATATCCTTGAACCCCAGCAATTGTGGCTCCATTCACTTAATGAGGCATTATCTGTCCCTTCACTGGTTTTATCCATTTCTTAAACTGGTTTGGTACTGACCTTGGGATGATTTTATGATGGCTGTAGTGGTTCTCAGCTAATGGTGTGAATTTGTATGGATATCATTTTAAGCTGATTTTGATGTTACTGGAGTGTAGTTTGTATGATGCCCCTCTGCATCTCCCCAAATGTAATTTAACAGTTAAGGCAGTAAAACTTTCTCTTCCGACAGGCCTTCCCAGACTAGTGTTCCACCGCCTCTCATCAACTGTCCTCTTGGTTTTAATTTGTTTTTAATTTATTTTAATAATTAATGGAAGGGGTTAGAAGGGTTGGTGGGTGGGGAAGATGGGTTACATTTTAGTGTTTTTAATGTATTTATATACTGTTGTAATGTCGCCTTGATCCACTGGGAGAGGTGGGATAAAAATAAATATTATTATTATTATTATTATTATTATTATTATTATTATTATTATTATTATTATTATTAAGGAAGATCACCTTTTTTGGCCATTCCCGGGAAGAGGGACTTTATACCAACATAAAGTGTCATACATAAAGGGCTATAAAAGCCAGCATTAGTGTATTGCCTCTTTATTTCTATGTATGAAGGCAGCTACAATGTTTTACTGCAAAATACAACAAAATCCAAACTCCACAAAACAGCAGCACCTTTATTGGCCAACAGAATGCACAAAATATATCATGTAAGCTTTCAAAGCTTTTTGGTTGATCACCCAATGGACTAGGCTGAGGGGTTTAAAAAGTTTTTTAAAAATTGCGCAAAGAAGCGATATTAATTTCACCATATCCCATGGGGTTTTTTTATTTTGTTTTTGTTTATGTTTTGCTGCCTGTGTTCATACTGTGTGTGTCTGTGTGATTGCCATAACTAAGCCACTATTCTTTCCTTACTGAAGTCCTTTTTTATTATCCATAGTCAATTCATACTATTTACATGGATCTCTGCATTTCAAGCCCTTGTTAATTTCATCTGCTGATTTCTTTTAGCCAAGGCCAAAAGATAGCTATTTTCCAATGCTGTCTTGAAGCTCATATACACATCTCACCAAGTTATGTCAAATGTATGGCAATATGTTTGGTCATAAAAGTGAACAAACCATTCATTTGGCACAAACAAATCCTTTCCAGCTCCAAACCTGCAACTGTACTCAAAACAATCATACGCATTTGGGAAGTGTGCAAAGACAGCACTGAGACAATAAGGAACAACCGTGTGTATCTTGCTAAGTTTTACTAAGACTAAAAGCAAATAACCTCCTGCCCACCCCGCCACCCATCACTCCCAATGGAAGGATATTTGAAAGAAGGGTCATGGCTTGTGGGAATCCTCTTCATTCTACTCTTTCTTTTGGTCCTGAAAGTTTAGCAGGTTTTATTAAAAAGAAGAAGAAGAAGAAGAATCTTTCAAAACCCTGTACAACCAGAGGTGCCAATGAGACAGTATATGTTCATAGACAGAAAAAACTCCTTTGAACCATTTCCAGCTCTCCTGAAAAACTATTGTCTGGCTCCAGCTGAGTGTGTCCCAAACACTGTCATTGCATGCAGGCAACGGGCAGAATGGGTGTGTGCTCCATCTGCGGAACACATTCTCTGACCACTCCATGGCCCTGCCCAAGTGGCGTGCTCCAGGACAGCATCTGCATTTGCCATTAAAGGTCATCATTAGCAAAAGGAAAAGCAGAAGATTGGCTCTAAGGGGCCCGGCGTTCCTGTTCAGAGGCTGCTGATGGCTGAGCCACTTTCACCCATGCCCTTGATGTTTCCTGCTAGGAAGTCAGGTTGGAAAGGACACAGGCAAGGGTCCCAGACCAGCCATCTCAATTAGGACTTGGTGTGTTGTTGTTAAGAAGCAGTTCCTGCTCATCCATTTAGGCTGCAGAGACGAATAGAGGAAGCTTCCTTAATCTGGGTCACACCATCAGCCTATCTAGCCCAGGAGTGGACAACTATGGTCTCCTGATACTTTGCAACTACTATTTCCACAGTTTTTTTTACCACTGGCTTGGCTGGCTAAGGCTGATGGAAGTTCTAGGCTGAAATATATGGGGGGCCCAGCCCTAATCTATCCTGACAGTTTTTGTGACCATTGACTGGCCTTAGCTCTCCAGCGGTTTTGGCAGGAGTTTTCCCAGCCCTCCTCAAAGAGGCAAGCAACTTATTGCATACAAAACATACACTTTTATCGCTCAACTAAAACCAGGTAGTCCAGAACTGGCTGCTGTCATTATGATGGATCTAAACTTAAGATTTGCTTGATATGCTAAATACTATGAGTGGACGGATGGATGTGTGTGAATGAGGGGGGAGCCAACCCACCTCCACTGCTTTTCATTCATGGGGAGACTTCTCAAGTGGCATTCTGAACTGGAAATGGTTCCCCACTTTGCTGTAGATAAAGGAATGCCATCGTCTCCCCAACTGGTTGCTTTCCAGATTTTTGACTCTAATACTCATGTTCTCTCACCACTGGCCTTGTTAGTTGGGGCTGAAGAGGTTTGTAGACCAACAGTAATAACAACAGCAGATCAAGTAAGATAAGAATAGAAGTAATGTTATGACAAGAGTGGGAAGCCTGCCACCTTCCAGATGTTGTTGGAATGGAAGTCCCATCAGCTGTAGCCAGCATAACTAGTGTTGAGGAATCCTGGGAGCTGTTTTACAACCACATCTGAAGTGTCAGAAGGCTTTGACCCCTGCATTATGGAAAAGGAAAGCCTCTATAAACTGAGAGCAGGGACAATGGAGGGAGGGAAAAGCACACTGGGAAAGTCAGCTCCTTGTACTAGGACTACCTCTGGTATCTAGCTTTTGAAATTATATAAATGTGCAATGAACAAGCCAGTGAGGCTGAATACTATTACTTCCATTTTATACCTGAAGAACTGAGGATATTAGTCCTCTAATATTCCCACTCATTTCTTCCACCTAAGCTCACCACCATGTCCCGTTCTAGAGTTGCATTCATTGTAAGTGAAGCTGAGGTTTGTTAACTGTGCCCTCGCAAAAGGGTGCTGTCAGCACCTTTGAGAGTCCAGGTCCTGATGGTACTCATCTGCTTCACAAAAGCAGTAGATGTGACCTTCTTTGTTGTTGCTGTGTGCCTCCAAGTCATTTCCAACTTATGGCAAATCTGTGGCCATTTCCGCACTGCACTGTTATAGTGCTATTATTGCACTTTCTCAGCCAGAGAGCTCTTTGGCTCAAACTACAAACCCCAGAATTCTGCAGGATGTTAAAAGTGAAATAATAGCACTATGACAGTGTAGCACAGAAATGGCCTAAGGTGAACCTGTCATGGAGTTTTCTTGGCAAGATTTGTTCAGAGGAAGGTGGCCTTTGCTTTCCTTTGAGGCTGAGGAGAGTGTGGTTTGCCCATGGCAGGTTTCCATGGCTCACCAAGGATTTGAATCCTGGTTTCCAGAGTCACAGTCCACTGTTTAAACCACTATCTCATGCTGGCTACTCAATCTCATCTGAGTATCAAAACTAATATCCAGAACCTATATGCAAGAATACTCTTTGCAAGAGGCTAAAACTAACTCCTGTCTCCCAGCTTTTCCTTTAAGACAAAAGAGATTAATAAACCTTCCTAATAATGGGTATAGGATTGATCTCAAATCTTATCTCCCTGTGACATGGAGACCCCTATAATAGTGGAGTATATCCAATTAATTTCTAGCAGATCATAAACTGAAAAGGGTCTCTGCATACTAAGTATTGTTATCATAGTGGCAGCAAAATGACTTTTTTCTCAATCCCTAAAAAATTAAAAATGAGAAAACTAAAGTAACCAAAAGTGGATTTTTTTTTTTAATGGACTGATGGATCAATCCATTTAGTTCTTTCTGAGACTTAAACAGATTCCTAGGGCTGGAATTCTTAAACTCTCAGTGGCTTCTCTTTTGCAGCAGACTCCCAGAGGTAGATCCTGGAGATGTAGGGGGGGAAAACAAAACAAAAGAGATCTTGCATGTTTAAAGAGCTCCCATCCCTATCCTATGAGATATCAGCATTGTCTCCAAGCCCAGAGTTTCATTTGCCCACAACATGCTTTGCCAACATTTATGAATAAGAAACTGATAATGCTACATCACAAGAAGGCTTGGAGCACCTCAAATGCCACATCACTACCCCTGAAAGGTGAAATGTCCTAGAATCATAAGGTTGACTGGGGGCACCATAGGCCATCGAGTCCCACCTGCTGTGCAGTGCAAGAAATCCAGCTAGAGTATCCCCAGCAGGTAGCTTTCCAACCTCTTTTTTAAAGACATCCAGAGAAAGAGAACTCACCATCTCTCTGGGTAATTGGTTCCATTGTTGAACTGCTCTTACTGTCAAGGAGGTCTTTCTAATGTCCAGATGAAATCTATCCTCTTGTAACCTAAAACATACATAGTGTTGATTTTGCTCAAGTTGCTCTCAAGGAGCATGCCCCACTCCAAGAACTGGCAAGATACCTAAAAGTATGGAAAGATAACTTTACATCTCTAAATAACCACTGGACCATTCCAAATTATACACCCTTGTAACTCAGAATCCATCTCCTACCAAATGCCTCAAATTGGTTTAGAGCTTTGGAGCCTACAGAAGTTAACTTAAGGAAGGTCACAGAAGAAAGTTTTCCTACCTCCCCCTCAACAAGATATCTATATTATTTAGGAGGGAGCCCCAACCTGCCAGAGGAGCTTTCTGTGGTGGCATGCATGTGGTTGCATGAAGAAATAGTTGATGAAAAACTTTCCTTCCATGTATTTCCTTAAAATGAGAAATCTTAAGATCCAAACTGTTGTGTTATCTCAAAACTTCATGTATGTGAATGCATATAAGATATTTTCAAGTAAGTGAGGTGACCCCACACCCAATTATATTCCCTCCGCATTACCAATATACCTACACAAGAACAGCTGATTTTGTTTACCTAAGTCACAAGCAAGGGTTTGGGAGAACCCAGATGCAAAATCTACAGCTCTTTTTATTGTATAATGTTTCATGTGGGACATCATATTAGAGAGTGATTTGTGTCGCCTCCTAATTCTGGTAAATGTGTTTGCTCTTTCACACCACTAGATGCAGTGGAGACAGAACCATTAGGACAAATGGAGCACTGCCCCACTGTACAGTCAAGCTACTCACAAATCAGCCTTTTCCTGCCTGCCTTGGAGTGATGTAGTGGAGCCAGGGCTTTCAGGGTTGAAGATCTGAGACTTTTTGATTAGCAGGGACATCATCGGCTACCCAGCATACCAGACTCTCTTGTTTCTTCTGAGTTTAGGCGCAAATCTCACAACGGCTGGAGGGGAAATTTTTTCCCAGTAATTTTCTACTATTATGAGGTATACCTGTTGCGATCAAAGTGTATGGGGATGGCTTTATAAAGGAACTCTTTCTGGTATAGATGAAACCACTAGAAACTGCCTTAGGTAACCACCTGTGCTTTTGGACTATGGGGTGTTGCTACAGAGATTGTCCTGGTGAGGGCCTGAATTTTAAATTTTATCACTGTAGCATTGTTGCATCATTCCTTATGACTATTCCATTGGGAGACACTGGCTGTTAGCATCTTCCCTACGCAATCTCTCAGGCTGTAGAACTCTGCAGGCAAATCCCTCCCTACAAACACACTCAAGAAGACAGATTTCTCCCCTTAAAGGTACAGGGATGGAGAGGAAGGAGCAACGGGGAAGGGCAGGAAGGGAAAGCTGACAGGTCCAGTTAGTGGTTCTTATGGAATAAGTGACCACTTAGGGACTAAAAGAAGTGGCTGAGATCTCTGCCACAAGGCAATGAGTTAAAGCACTGTTGTTTTAGTTTTGAACTGATGCTTGGAAGAGTCCTATGGCAATTCTCTTCTGCAAAGAAGGGAAGAAGAAGCATTTGCAGTGTTTCTACCCAACAGAGCTAAAGTGGTTTTATACCACTTCAAAATGTTTGACTCTATCCTTTGGAATCTTGAAAACTGTAGTTTCACTCTTTTGAACTACTGTACTAAAGATACCTTCTCAAAGTGCCTTCCCAAACCACAAATCCCAAGATTCACAGGAAAGTGGGACTGAATTGTTATAATGGTGGGCTTTGTTTTACTTTACTGTGAAGTTTGTGAGTGCAGGCAGAAGGAAATCTATCTTGAAGAACAGCTCTTATTTTATTTGGAGTGGGAACCAGCATATGCTCACAGGAGTGGCAAACTAGTAGCCATTTTTTGTAGTGGAGTACTGCCCTGGGATCCATTGGTGTCACCAGCCTGGTGTGCTATTCGGGCAGAACAGCAGCAGACAGGGTTTGTGGGAGTCTTGTGCTTGTACTTTTTGTTTTCTTTGGACTGTACTGAGGAAAACCAGAGGGAGCAATGGTCAGATGGAAAACTAACATTCTTTGCAGGAGACTTTTATGTTATCTGGTCAGGGTCGCTACCAGTGTTGCCATGCTGGGGAGGCACTTGAGATAAAGTGCTACGGTGAACTGTGTGGTAGCAATTTTATTCCAAGCAAATCTTCTTAAGACTGGGCAGTGACTGCTGCTCCTTTTCAGGCAGAGGAGTGGACTGGGATAGTTGAAAGCGAGGGCAGGGATGACAAATAGTTTGAACGGCTTTACTTTTCTGTTAATCAAGAGATAAACTCTAGATGTTAGTATTACTGCCCTTCTAAAAAAAGGTTGACCAGAACTTGGGCAGAAGGAGATCCCAGGACAGTTGTGTTTGCTTTTGCAGTAATGTTAGACCCTGTGAAGCACATACCTTCCAACATTTCACAGATGAAAACAGGGGCACATGTGGCCAAGCAGTATCACAATGTAGTCAAGATAGCAAAAGTTATTAGTGAGGAGGAACAGGCAAGCTAGGTACCCCATGCCTACTGGGAAGGGCAAGATTCTGTCATCTCCTCTCCCTGTCGCCACCCACAAAAGTTGATTCAGTACAACTACTTTTGCGCTTTGAACTCAGTTTGCAGCAGTTGAAGTAAGCTGAGGACAAAGAGGAAAAGTGAGAGAAGGAGACAGAAACGGGGTTGTTTGAAAGCATCTTAAAAAGTGGGTTGACAAGAGGATTAACTGGGATTGTCCCTGTCAAATTGGGATAGTTGGAAGGTAAAGAAGTAAAGGAGTGACTATATGGTTGATCTGTTTCAGTCTTCCTTGACTGGAATGTAACACAGCCATATTTTGTGTGACAATAATTTACTTTTGAACAAATTTGCACAGGACTAAGCAACTCCCCCCACCCTTCCACATTCTGTAGGCGTGGAGAAAGTGTGATCCCACCCCAATCTCACTTTGGCTGTCACCTCTGAAATCCATACCCATTTTTTGGGAAAAAATGTACAGATCTTTAAGCCATTTTTTGCCTGAAAATGACCACAAACATGAGAAAACCACCACAAGAGGTGATGATTTAGTTTCTGTACTTCCCTAGAAGCCTTGTCTGCATGTCCTGGGTATTTCTGGATGAAAACCAAGTAAAACCGGTGTCAGAAAGTGACATAATGCCACTGCTGGTGCATCATGACATGCTGGTGCACCCTGCAGGGTGTGTGAAAAAAAATGGCTCTTGCCTTCCTAAGTTGCCCCACCCTCAAAGTATTGCATTCAAACTTAAAAAAATAGATAAATTTAAAAGATGTATTCTGAAGGGAGGTGTGGATGTTTTACACACTCACCTAGATATACACCTGTTAGATATTTCAGTATTGCATTTGCACCAGGACTAATGGTTCCCTCTTCAAATTAAGTATCAAAAAATTCATTTGAACTAATAAGCTAAACAATTTCCCTAGGAATAGGAATTAAGGCATTTAAAACTGGAGCTGAAATACTGTTGTTCATTTGTGTTAGGTTTACTTATAAGATAACCATCTGGGGAAAAATTCAGGCTAGAAATCAAATAAATAAGGGATCAATAAATAACAGAAGTAATTTTTGTCATGGTTCTTTTCAAGCTATAGTTTCAAGTACTTGTTCTCTCCTTAGTGTGTTCTAAGTAATTTTAAACTAACGGCGGGACTCAAATGGTTCTTCAGATAGTATTGGATTGCAACTCCCAGCAACCATAACCAGCATAGCCAGTGGTGAGGAATGCTGAGAGCTGTAGTTCAACATCTGGAGGGCTATAGGAAGCCTACCTCCCTTTACCTAGAGCCTATAGGTTTTCCCAAGTGTACTAATAAACCTATATCAGATGAGCAAACAGCTTGTTACTTTTAGAGATATTTCCCTTTGTGCTTTACCAAAAACGGGGTACAGATGTAGAAAAAGATATATTTTAAAAAGCGTCTAGCAAATGCTTGTGGCAAGTTTGTTTCTGCCAGTTACTTGCAAGTGGCTGTTTGACAGCATGATTTTTTTATTAGCATGAGTCTGATGGAATTGATGAAATGCATTCATAACAACAGTTTAATTTTTAGAAAAAGAGATGTCTAGGTCTTAAGGCAACATTGGAGCATGGGTGGAAACAGAAAATTAGATCTATTCAGCTTTGCCTCTGGTGGCTCTGTCCCACCAGACTTATAAGGGTGCATCCAGAGATTGAATGAGATGTCTCAAATTTTGCTCCTGTTCTTTCCAATTTTGTGTTGGGTTAAAATAAACCCACTTAGCGAACTGGTATAAAAAGTTTCTGATTGTACTGGGAGCTGACTGAAAATTCTGGGATAAACAAAATGTGTATGGAATTCCAAAATCAGAAAGAACAGGTACAAAATCTAGGACATTCTGATCATTTCAATCAGCCTGGACTCAATGTACCAGCTGCTGCTGTTGTGAAGTCCCATTAATGCATTTGTTGACAGGAAAATATTGAAAAGACAGGCGGAGGAGCACCCTGTTAGTGAACCACAATGATGTAAGTTAGCCTTGCACCAACACAGTTTACTTTGTTTTGGAGGTAGTAATTCTGTTCCAACCATGCAACAATGAAAATCCCCCTCCAGATACAAATTCTAAGCAGCACAGCTATTCCAGTGTGGCCTTTTCTGTGTTGCTGGAGAATGGGAGAATCAGCAGGGATGTATCCAGCTAATTTCTTGTAGCTGGGTGTGCAGCAAGGATGTCATCTGCAGGGACCAAATAAGGAGCCTCCAAGGTACTTGTGAATGCTTTATCCATCCCCACTCATCCCCCTGCTCCACAGCAACATGTAAATGATCATGTTGGAGGAGCTGAGCTGGGGGAGTTCAGAGAGTAGTGTTGGGATACATAGCTATGGAGACATACTCAGGATCTTGAACATTCTTATGAAGAAGAAAGTTGCTTTCACGAAAATGAAATTTTAAGTTAACTACAATACTTCTTGCTAAAGTTTCTTGAAGAAGACAGGTGGTGAGGTATGGGGGGGGCATGACTTATTTTGGTATGAAATCCCACCCCATCAACAAATTTGAAGTTCCCTACTGGTGGTTATATATAGGTTCTACAAGCATTTCTGTTGAAGCAAAAACTGCAGATCCAAGAAACTCATCTCCCAGCTTTTGAACAGCCTTGCTTTGGATGGTCCCTTTAGCAGCACCTGCTGTCACATCCAAAATAGTAAGAGCCCTTCAGTATAGAAAGGATGTGTTTAGAAGGAGGAAGGGCCACACCTCCATAGTATTAGTAATCCAAAATCCAACAATGTGGTTCAATGCCTCATCCAATAACCCTGCAAGGCCTCAACACCACTCGCAGGAGATCTAGGTTGGGAAACTGGGGCTTCAAGATGTTGTGGGATTGCAGTTCCCAGTAGCCTTGGCCATTGCACCCAATGGTGAGAATTCATGGGACTTGCAGTTGAATATCTGGAGGACCACAGAATTCCCATGACAGGAGAAGACCAAATAAAGTCAAGGGGAAACAAAACAGCTCCATACATATTCCAGTCCCAAAGATACCATATATTGTAGTAGCCATTAGATCAGTGTGTTAATCTTCCATGCAAGCAAAGTGATGCTCAAGATCTTACAGCAAAAGACTTTTGTCAGATATGGAATGAGAAATGCCAGACATTCAAGCTGGGTTCAGAAATGGAAGAGGCACCAGAGATCACATTGCAGATGTCCATTGGCTAATGATGTGCCAAAGAATTTCAGAAGAAAATCAACCTATGCTTTAAACATTACAGTGAAGCTTTTGATTATGTAGATTATGAAAAGCTATGGATCACTCTAGAAGAAATGAATGCGCCACAACATTTGATTTTGTTTCTTCATATTCCGTCCTGACTCTTGTCCAGAGTATAGATTGTTTCTCAGGACAAAGTCAGGACAGAATACAGAGAAACAGAATGGTTTCCAGTTGACAAAGGGACAAGGGTTATTTTATCACCCTATTTGTTTATAAGCAAAAGTAAAATATTGAAAGCAGGATTAAATTAGGAGAAAATAGGTGTGAGTGCTGTGGAGGGAATATCAACAGTTTGAAATATGCAGATGGAACCATTTTACTAGCAGAAAATGGCAAAGACTTGAAATGTCTGCTTATGAAGTTAAGGAAGAAACTGAAAAGCAGGTTACAGTTGCATGTTAAGAAAATAAAAAAAAGTAGAATGAGGAAGACATAAAGATTTCACAAAGATTTTCTATAACTTGGTTTATTTATAATTCAAAATTGAGTCTGTCGTCAAGCAAAAGAAATAATTGAAAGGGCAGCTATGAAGGAACATAGCTGCAAACATATATTATTAAACACCAAAGTCAGAATCATCCATGCCATAGTATTTCCAGTTTCCATGGATGGTTGTGAAAGCTGGACAGCGAAGAAAGAAAGGAGAACTCTATAGATACCATTGACTGCTAAAAGGACAAATAGATTCAAAAGTAAACCAAGCCTGAACTCTCCCTAGAAGATGACTAAACTGAGACTATTGCACTCTGAACACATCATGAGACAACATGCCATTGGAAATTATAAGTCTCATTAAAGTGGAAAGCAGTAGGAAGACCACATTACAGATGGATTGACTCAGGCCATTTCCGCACTACACAGTTATAGTGCTATTATTCCACTTTCAACATCCTATGGAATCCTGGGGTTTGCAGTTTAGGGAGGGGCCTTTAGAATTCTCAGCCAGAGAGCTCTTTGGCCTCAGTAAACTAAAAACCCCACAATTTCACAGGATGTTGAAACTGGAATAATAGCACTATAACAATGTAGTGTGGAAATGTCCTAAATGACCAAGAGGTTAAAATTCTGTGTGCAATTAGGAGGGAGTAAACACCTCCCGCTGAGCCCCATGGGGCTTACTTCTGACTAAGCAGGCTAGAAGTATGTATAGAAGTATACGTTAAGGACTCCTGTTCCCAGCCAAATCCCTGTCAAGCTTGTTGGTATCTTCAGGGAATGACTGATTTTTTATAGTTCTTTGCTTTTATCACTAAAATGCATAAGGCTCTTCTTCTCGTGGAACTGTGCAAGTATACCACAGTTAACAAAGTGGATGTGTTCCTGGGAATTGCTTCATTAACAGAAAATTTGGTACCAGAGATAGAAATAACATGACAAGAATAGAGATAAGGTCCTACATCACATCATAAAAAAGAAGAGTAGTTCACCATGTTTCAGCAAACTTTATATTCAAAGCTAGCAGAATACACATGTGAAGTGAAACAATCAGTACAGGGAAGCCTTGAGTAAGTAAAGAAAAAACATGTAAAACCCTCTAGAGACCACTTGGAAGAGCTAACCTGGTGTACTGGTTTGAGTGTCGGACTACAACTTTGGAGTCCAGGGACTGCATCCTTCCTTGGCCATGAAAACCCACTGGGTGACCTTGGGCAAGTCACACTCTTTCAGCCTCTGAGGAGGGCAAAGGCAAACCCCCTGTGAACAAATCTTGCCAAGATAGGTTCGCCTTAGGGCCACTGTAAGTTGGAAACTCCAAAATATAGCAAGGGATAGCTCTTTCTTTCACAGCCTCCATTTTTGCAATGATTTCCATTTTGGTGGCCAAGCAGATACTGTAACTTCTGCTTTTCTTTTCTTTTTTTAAACTAGTTAGAGGTAGCTGGTGAGATATACTTATCTGCTCTCCACCTTCCTCTGTTTTATCCTTCACACATGCTCAGCAAGGGATCCTGGAGGCAGCTGCTCTTTACCTTGCTTGTTACAGGCCGGTACACACAGCCCACAAATCCCGCTCCCAAAGAGGTTATTGGAAAGGAATATCTGTTTGGATAGGTTATCAGTGGAATACTTATTGGAAGATCGGAATCCGCATATTACTAGGCTAATGGCCAAATTTCTGGTGGAGGCAACAAACGTATGGCTTAAATTTTCCAAAAACGATTGTTGAAGTTTTACTGTAAATGTATATGTTGAATTATGCCTTATAAAGGTTAATCAGATCATTCTTTCCCGGCTCAAGCTTTATTGTATCATTCACTGCAGACACCTTGCTGCAGCCCAGGGTACTGAAAGTCGGTGTTTCTCTCAGCTTCCCTCATCATCCTCTCAGTGCTGATGCTGCTAAAAATACATCCAGCTAGCCAGAGGACATGGAGGAAGAGCAGCATCCAATAGGAGTAAATATATTGGTAAGAAGGACCTTTTTTGTCAGAAGCTTTGTTAATTGAGGTATGGTTGTAGTTTAAGTTTGAATGCCTTGAGCAGGAACTTTGTTAATTCACCCTCCCTTCTTTGGCTAGTGTTCCCGCCCTTCCCTGGCTCCCTTTCCCCTCATTTATAATCCCATTGATAATCATTCATAACTTGCTTCTCAGCTGCCTGTCTCTTCTGGTGAGAGAGTGAGGGTTGACCTGGACTTTGTATATTGCAAGAGAACTTCAGACAGAGACAAACAATTGCTGGGCAGAAAGTTCCAGTCTTGAAGTCTCAGCTTTCCTTTCTTTTCAGTGCATTTCTAAGCCTTAAAACAGGGGTTGGCAACTGGAACCCCATGGATGCTGTCAAGCTGTTAGCTCCCATCATCTCTTATCTTTGGCTGTGCCAGCTAGGTCTGCTGGGATTTGGGCCCTTTCCACACTAGAGGGTTAGTGCTCTTATTTCACTTTCAACATCCTATGGAATCCTTGGGTTTGCAGTTTAGGGAGGGGCCTTTGAGGCCTCTTTGAGTCCCCTCCCTAAACTGCAAACCCCAGGATTCCATAGTGTGTTGAAAGTGGAACAATAGCACTATAATAGTCTAGTACGGAAATGGCCTTGCAGTCCAATAATACTTGGAAGGCCACATCTTTCCCACGCCTGCTTAAGACTTTGGGGATAGAAGGGTCTGTGTTGCGCGGATGGGGGGGGATTATTATTATTATTATTATTGTTTTTAATTTTGTTTTTAATTTGTTTTAATGATTAATGTGTTTTAAGGGGATAGAAGGGTTGGTGAGTGGGGAAGATGGGGTACATTTTAATGTTTGAATGTATTTATATATTTCTGTAATGCCGCCCCGATCCACTGGGAGAGGCGGGATAAAAATAAATTTTATTATTATTATCATCATCATCATCATCATCATTATTATATTATTATTCGTATCCCACCTCTCCACATGGATCGAGGTGGCGAACAGCATGAAATACATTATTCATTAAAATACATTAAAAGGCACTAAAAACATACCCAATCCTCCCCACCCACCCACCAACCCAGCGTGTTTAATAATGAAAGCACCTGGTGGCACCTTAAAGACTCCCAGATTTAGAGCCGCAGAGGACACTGGGGACCACAGCCCCACATGGTCCTCCCTGCCTGGTGAAATCTTCTCACCAGCCTAGAAAAGGGCGGGAGGAGACGGCCAATCAGAACGGCGGTGGGCGGAGCCTCGCCGGTTTCGCAGCGTATCAAAGGAGCCGACCTGTTCGCGCGAAAGTCCGCTCTCCTGGTTGACATTTATTTGCTCGCTGCCGCTCTTACGACGGGGGGGGGTGCGGTTTGGTCCTCCTTTGGGCAAAAGCAGGCGCGCTTTGCAGGGCTCTGATTTAGCCGCGGTCCCTCTGCCGAGAGAAGCAGGAGCAGGATCTCAAGTCTCGAGGGTTATCGTGTGTCTTCCAGTCGATTCTAAAGGAAAACCGATCGGGGCTATCCTTTCCGCACTAGCCTGTTATAGCGCGATGATTCCACTTTCAACCTCCTCTGGAATCCTGGGGTTTGCAGTTTCGGGAGGGGCCGGACGGCCCCTCCCGAAACTGCAAACCCCAGGATTCCAGAGGAGGTTGAAAGTGGAATCATCGCGCTATAACAGGCTAGTGCGGAAGTGGCCAGGAGAACAAACGTGCCGTGCGCGCAGGATCTTTGCCTGCTGGGGCCGTGAGGCCGTTTAACACGCTGAGCCCAGCACGTGTGGCCCCCGGGCTTGGTCGAAGGGCTCAAGCACGACCTTCAGTGCGAGGAGGGAACTCCCCCGCCCACCCTTCCTTAAGAGAAAAATCGTGATTTAAAAATAAGGAAATAGCGCCCCCTGCATTGCAATACTTGCTGAGATCAAGATCCCGCACCCACCGCAGCCCTAAAGGATCCTAAAGAGCCCTCGCCCCTTTCCTAAATGAACCTCGGCCTCTCTCCCTTGAGAGAGAGCCCCCCATCCAAAGCAGTAGCTATTAAGTCCCCTCTGAAACACGGCCGAAGGATAGCCAGCTTCCCTGCAAGTATGGTCCGTTTAAGGGGCTGTGTTAAACCCAAAGAAATGGACACAAGTGGAGGTCAAGGGCTGAGTGTGTAAGGGAGGAACTCCTGATATTCCCAAGAGAATGCAGAAGCTAAGCTGGGGGTGACTTTTGCACCACACAGTTGTTTCTGATTCAAACCACAGCTCCATTCTATGGAATCCTGGGAGTTATAGTTTGGAGGGGGGGTACTTAGTATTCTCTGCTACAGAACTATCGCAGTTCCAAAGGTACCCTGAGATGAGAGGATCTGAGGATTAAATTAGGTTTGTTCTGTAGAACAGACACTTATGGGAATGTACGATAGTTCTCTAGCAGAGAATTCCAATTATGCCACCAAACTGCAAATCCCAGGATGCTCCCTGGCACTTAAAAGTGGAGTGAAGTGACATGACTGTATAGTGCTGATACATCTCTTAAGTCATAAATGGGAATCAACTAATCCCCTATGTTGTTGGGTCATCATTACCTATTTTGACTATGGCTGATGGGAGCTGGAGTCCAACAACATCTCTGTATGATTCCAAACCCTGTTATAAACCAATGGCGGGAGGTGGGAGGGAGGAGATATTAAGTGATTATTGAGGTGCAGAAGTCTCACTGCCCAGCTGGCCTTTTTTCTCTTCTCCCCATCTCTGTTCAAGTTGTACACTGTGCTCAGAGAAGAAAACTCCCTAAAACACAGGAGTTTCAAAGGCCAGTGGGCGGTGGGGTGAGAACAATGGGACTTGGGCCTGGTGGGGAGGTCAACAAGCTCAGGATCTAAGCTCTGCCCTCTGCCTAAACTAGGGAATAGGCACCCTGTGTCCTCCAAACGATGTTGGACTGCAACATCCACCATCCCTCACTATTGGCTATGCTGCCCTGGGCTGCTGGGAATTTCAGTCCAGCAACAGCTAGAAGGGCCACAATTAAACAATGAGGAGGGGGATTCTGTGTGCTGACAGAGCTCCTGCAGGATTTGCTTGAAGCAACTCTGATACTAAAATTATTAGTATATTGTGTAAGCCCCCTGTGCTGGCTTTTGGATGGCACTCCTCATTCTCCCTAGCCTGTTTGTCTTTCTGTATATGTGCAGCTGGCAATACTAGGGAAGTTGGCTGACTGTATTGTATTTTTAAATGCAGATTTACTGTGATACTGTGTGTCTCTGTGCCTTCAACCTGCCTGTTGACTTATGGCAACTTCATGAATTTGATAGTGTTTTCTTAGGCAAGGAATATTCAGAGGTGGTTATACCAGTTCCTTCCTCTGAAATATAGCCTAAAGCACCTGGTATTCATTTTTGGTCTCCCATCCAAGTAGTAACCAGAACTGGTCCTGCTTAACTCCCAAGGTCAATTGGGATTTGGTGCCTTTAGGGTGTTTAAACCAGCTATCTAGGCCACATACTCTGATATAAAAAACAGTATTCATTTCCCTTGTTAAATAAAGCATTTGGAAATGAATGAGAAACTAACTTTCCTATTATGAGGAAAAAAACCTGTATGTTATTCATAATGCCACTGTTTTTACAGTTACAACTCCTGTTTCTGTAGTCTATAGTGGGGAAAACTGGCTACTGAGGGTACCAAGTCAGCCTTGTATGTATTTTTTGGATTCATATTTTCCCCTGATTTTTGTTACAGCTTTTAAAACTGAATATGTGAGTTGAATTCAGAAAACATTTTAAGGTACATTTCTCTTCTCAAGTACATAGCAAGTGAAAGACATTTTCAGATGGCGTAGATATGGTCTGTTGATAATTCAGATAAAGCACAGTGATGCTATGTTATTAATTAATATGTATCCTACTGTTCATGTATTGAACTCAAGTTGGGAGAGCACATGGTTCTCCTTCCCCACTTCACAACTCTGAAAGGTACAGTCAGCCCTTCACATTCACTAGGGTTAGGGGGCACAGGACCCCTCCAAAAGTGGAACCTCTCCGGTAAATATCAAAATGTGTGTATGTGTTTGTGGGAAGAAGACTGAGGCATCGTGGTGAGAGCAGGCACCCAGGCTCCAAACCAGGTTGGGGAAAGGGGATGGGTTGGTATGATGGCCCTATACTTACTCTTCACACCCATCTCCTTCCCTGGGTGTATGTGGAGGCATGAAGAGAGAGTTCTCTGTGTGGAGAAAATAGAGTGTGAACAAACCTTCTTTAGCTGTCCAGACAGTGGTTGGTGGAGGATGTGGAGGAACCAGAGATGGGTTTTTAAAGAGCTTTGCAGCCTAATCAGAGGAAGGTTCCTTCAGAAAAGAAGCACTTGAGGTGGGAGGCAGGGTTTGGAGAAGCTCGCAAATAATCAAATCTATGAAAGTTAAACCTGCAAATGTGGAGGGCTGACTATAGTTGAGTCTAAGGGAATTCCATAACTGAGTTGGGGACTTGAACTTAGACTTCCTGCATTACAAGTCTAAAACTTTCCTCGCTAAAGGCTGTCTGGCCTCTAAGGCACACTGCAACCCCGGGTACCTCAGGTGTATTTCTGATTCTGGAGGTAGCAACCAGAGCCCAGTGAGGGTCTTACAGGGTCAGGGGATGAGATTGGAGGACCATCTCAGGTGCCTACTCCATACTTCCAGTTGAGCACATCCCTTCCTCATTTGTGTTCCCCTAGCCAAAGTGCCAGTGCCCTTCTGAGTGCTCTGATCTATTCTCACTTTGCACTGGGCTACTGCTGCCAAAGCTGTCTCTAATGTTAGACAATGAGACAACTGTCCCAGGGAGTAAATTTCAGGTGCTATGAAAGGGCAGTGAATGGTTTGTAATTAAATATTTAATTAATCATATTTTACTGCTGGAAAAAAAGGGAGATGTGCTTGTGTTGTTGTTTTTTTCCCTCCCATGCCAAAATAATTTGCCTGGTTTGGGTTCCATCTTGTGCATCTTGACACCCTTTGCTGTCCTGCCTCAGGTAGCAAATTGTAGAGGGGCAACCTATTGCTGTCTGCAAGTGATTTGGGGGCAGGGGAGGACCTATTCTAGGCTTCTCTTGAGGTGAATGTCCCATGAAGTGGGGTGTCCAACAAAGGGACTGACACTTGTTGCCCTGTCTAATGAATCCCACCTGGGCTCCAACTGAAGCCAAGCTACATTCAAGCTATTTTTTGTGTCTCTGGCCTGGATGGACTTCTCCAGTTTAGTCCTTGACATGGGAATCTCTCACTTTGGGAGAGGGTGAGTGGACCCCTCCTTTGTTGGAGGTTTTTAAACAGCATGGGCTGGATGTTCAGAGATGGAGGATGCTGAAATGGAGTGCATCTCCTGAAAAACAGTGGAGATGTCTTCCAAACCTGTAATTCTATGAATCAATTTTATTTTAAGATAAAGTCTGAGCTGGACCTGTGTGAACTAAGACTTCCATCTCCCCTCTACAGATCATTCACTGCATGCCCTGGGGCAAATCCCAGGGTTCTTTCACACCACACAGTTAGAGCACTATGATTCCACTTTAACTGCCATGGTTGCCTGCTACTGAATCCTGGAGCTTATAGTTTGGTTAGAGGCATTGGAACTCTCTACACTAAATTGTTATGGTGGTATGCCTTCAAGTAGTTTATGACTTAATGGTGGCCCATCATGGGGTTTCTTTGGCCAGTTTTGTTTGGGGGGGGGTTGCCATTGCCTGAGGCTGAGAGAGCATGACTGGCCCAAATTCACCCAGAGGGTTTCTATGGCCAAGAGAGGATTCAAACTTTGGCCTCCAAGGATCCTAGTCCAACACTCCGTCCTGGCACTCTGGGTTCTAAATTACTGTTGTTGTGTTCCTTCAAGTCCTTTCTAACCCTAAAGCAAACCTATCCCAGTTTTTCATGGGGTTGAGAGTGAGTTTCCATGGCCAAACAGAGAATCGAACCCCCGGTCTCCATGGTCCTAGTCCAACGCTCACACCACTACACCATGGTGGCTCTCAATGCCCCTCCGTAAACTGCCAATCCCAGGGTTCCTTCAGAGACTGCCAGAGCAGTTAAAGTGGAATCATAAAGTTATAACTGTATTGTGAAAGGGTTCCTAATCTCGCAGCAGCAGGGTGATAAGGCGAAGGGTGTAAGCGCTGACCGAGATACTGCGCGCCACAACAGACTGGGGGCGAACAAGCAATAATAGGGGGCGGAGCGGGCGTACCCACGGCTCGGAAGGGGACCCGTCTCCGCGCTCCTCTAGGGCGATCATACGCTAATTCACGCTTTGGCTTCAGTCTCCCGGGTTGCAGAAAACCGGCAGGGCTCCCCCGGCCGCCGCCTCTGTCCCAGGGACTCTCGAGAAGAGCCACTCCACGCGCGACTCGGCCTGGCGGTGGCCTCTTTCCCCTTGTGCTGATTTCTTACCCTTCAAACCGCGCGCCTCTCCCGCCCGCGTAGATGCTCGGGCAGGGAGCTTGCTGGTGGGATGGTTCCTCCAGTGATGGGTAGGTGGGGAGCGATAAGGGAAAGAAAGAGAGATCGGTGCCAGTAGGGCAGACCTCCTGGGGGTGGGAGGATCTTGCTAGGAACCGTGTGGGCCGGATGAGAACCTTCGGAGGCACCGGGGCTGAGGGCGA
This sequence comes from Ctenosaura bakeri, assembly GCA_948474755.1. Classification (NCBI taxonomy): domain Eukaryota; kingdom Metazoa; phylum Chordata; class Lepidosauria; order Squamata; family Iguanidae; genus Ctenosaura; species Ctenosaura bakeri. The sequence continues at coordinate 327,534 of CAOLHI010001784.1, forward strand.
AAAAGACCGTACGAGGTAAAAAAAAAAGGGGGGGGCAAGCGATGGGAGCTCTTCGGCTCAGGTCCAGGTAACCCGGCGCCCTTCGGACGCTTTGGATTACATTTCCCATCATCCTCGAATCCTCTAGCCTGGTGCTGATTGTCCGTAAGTATTCAGCGCTTCTTTTGCCAGGGAGGTGGCAACGAAGGCCAGCGTGAAGTCGCAAGGAGTTGGCTCCTCTGTCCGAGTGGAAACAGCGCGGAGAGGGAGGGGAGGCCGGGCGGCCAGACCCATAGAAGCCGTTCCTTCCTTCGTTTCTCCAAAGGGAATTCCTCAGTCTGCTAGAGCCCTGCAGCCTCTCTTGGAAGTCTTGTCCTGCCTCACCAAGGGAGGTGCGAGACTTGGCTTCGAGTAATTTCCCTCGGCGAGAAGAAAGAAATGGCTAGCCACTTTGCACATGCTCAGGGGCTCACACACTTTCGCCCTTCCGGTTTGGTTCTGCCGCCTTAAGGCCAGAACTGAGCTCTGCCTGGCTGGCGGGCGGGCGGACGAAGAGTACCGCAAGAGGTCCGGGGCGAAGCCCCTCAGTCAGGCTCCCACGAAAGCCCAGGTTGGTCCTCCGGGGCTGAGCTCTCTCTCGGGCGTTGTGTTGACTTTGCCCGCTGGCAGCAGCGAGGGGAAGCCCGGCCCAGGCGGCATTGTTGTCTCAGCCGGTTAATCAGATCCTACGAGCCGCTGTGGAAATATCGGGCCTCCCGCCGAACAATAGGGCCCCAGGAGGTGGTGGTTAAACTTCAACCAGCTCCGCTCCCCCCACCCGCCCCGCGCGCGCGCCTTCCCTCTCGCCCCCTCCCCCTCCCCGTCTGAGCCCAGGGAGCCCGGCACGCGAGCCAGCCCGCCCGCCGGCCAGGGGGCGCCTCGAGACCCGCAGGACGCGCCCGGAGATGGGGGGAGAGGCGAGGGGCGGACGGCGCAAGGCCTTGTGAGGAAGGGACGCCGGGCGGGCGAGTTAGGTAGGATTCAGTAAAGAATCCAAGGCCCAGAGCGCCCTTGCCCACCCCCCGCGCTCTGACTTTGAAGAGAACCCCGGAATTTCCTCTAGGAGAGAAGAAAGTGGCATTGTGGGGGGGGGGCCGCGCGCGTCCTCGGTTGGGATGAGTGCGGACTTGGGCTCCCCGGACAGCACCTGGCGAGGGTTCGCGTGACAGCCGGCTCCCCCTCATGCCCGTGGAGAGGGAAGGCCCGCTTCGGAGGCCGGCTCCAAGGACGCGGCGCGCCTCCTCCGCGCGGCTAGGGGACTGACCCCTGTTGGCACCTTCTCCCCTCAGCACGTGGAGTTGGGACCGAGCCCGGAGGGAGGGAGCGGGTGGGCGGAGGGGGTGGAGCGACGGGCGTCCCGCTCGGTGGTGGCGCACACGCCTCCCCCGATGACAGCAGGTGAGCGAGCGAGGCGCGGGGGTGGGTCGGGCTCCTGCCCGCCCGCCTGCCTCCTTCCCTCCCTCCCTCCCTTTCCTCACTCCCCCCCTCCCGTCGTCGGGGCCCTGGCGGTGGCAGGGGAGGAGGCGAAGGAAAGGGAGGGAGGGAGGGAGAGAGGGAGGGCCGGCCACGGGCTGGGTGCGGTCCTGGCGGTCCCCGATCCCGGATCTCTTCAATTTCCCCTCTCTGTCGCTCACTCGTGCGCCGCGAGCGGAGGCACAGAGAGGCAACGAGCGAGCCAAAGAGAGAGAGAGAGAGAGGGGTAAGAGCAGCAGCAGCAGCAGAGGCGGCGGCGGCGGCGGCGGCAGCAGCAGCAGCAACTCCTCGAGCGGCAGCGCTGACCGCTAGAGCGCGGCGGCGATTTAACCGCGGCAGCCAAAACAAACGGGGCCCTCGCTATTTATTGGCGGCGGCCGGAGCGGGCCAGCTCAGAGCGGCCGACCGGCGCACCTGCCCCCCTCGCCGCATGGACGCTGACGTTGCGCCCTGCCCGGGGCTGCCCGGCCGCCGCCGCCGCCGCCCTTGCTGCCGCTGCTGAGCGCTCGATCCGCGTCCTCGCCGTCGGAGCCATGAAGGCGGCGCGGCTGCTGCTCCTGCTGAGCGGCTGCGCGCTGCTCCTGCTGGCGCCGGCGGTGCGCGGCTGCGGGCCGGGCCGGGTGGTGGGCAGCCGACGCCGCCCGCCCAGGAAACTCATCCCGCTCGCCTACAAGCAGTTCAGCCCCAACGTCCCCGAGAAGACGCTGGGGGCCAGCGGCAGGTACGAGGGCAAGATCGCCCGCAACTCGGAGCGCTTCAAGGAGCTCACGCCCAACTATAACCCGGACATCATCTTCAAGGACGAGGAGAACACCGGCGCCGACCGCCTCATGACCCAGGTAGGCACCGGGCACCGGGCACCGGGCATCGGGCCGCCCGCTCCTTCTGCCACCGCTGCGGCTGCTTCTGCAGCCGCCTCTCTCCCGGATGGGCGGGGTGGGGGCATCCCTCGCTTTTCCCGGCTGCCTTCCCCGTGCGGCCAGCGCTCCTTTCCCCCGGCTTCTCGTGATTCCTCACCCACGTGCCCTCCACTACGCCTAGATCGGACGCGCGCGCTGTGCCCCCCGCCGGGTGGTGAGCGGGCGCAGCGAGCGCTGAAGAAGGAAGGAAGGAAAGGAAGGAAAGCAGGGCAGCCCTCGATTCTCACCTGCCTTTTTCGGGGCTGGGCACCTGCTGCTGTGCACCCATGACTACCCCAGCTCTGGGCAGCACCTGTCTGCCTGCCTGTTCGCCGCTGGGGCTGCAGCCGCCAACAAGTCTTCTTTGTGGCTTCTCCCCTTTTGAAGAAAGGAAAGCGCATAGCACAAATAAGGGCGCAGTGAGGTTGGAGAGGTTACTGGCGGACCTTTGGAATGGTTCCCCTTGGATGTCACTTGGGGCCCATCGCTTTTCAGGTTCGTGTCGTTCCCCTTCTTCCTGATTCCGACGTACAGGGGGAGGCTCGG